>JAOXJJ010001007.1:9800274-9826872 GCA_025769935.1 Phoenix roebelenii
TCCACGAAGAGGAGGCCAACGGAGAGGGGAGGAAGGGAAGGAGATGCGGCGGAGATCGGTGAAAAGGGCTGAGGACGGAAGGGGTTTAGGGATTTAGGGCCGTGGGTTGTGAGGGGAGCGGATTGATTAGGTTTTGTGATGGAAGGAGTGAAGTCCGACGACGCGTATAAGCGTCATTGCCGACGCTTATAAGCGTCGGTAATGGTTTTTTTACCGACGCTCTTTACAAGCGTCGGCGGTTACTGTGGGGAGAAAAAAAATTGCCGACGCTTTTATATAGCATCGGCAATATAGAGTCGTCAGAACCACTTATTGTTGTAGTGTTCCCTATATATAGACCCATGTGTACTCAACTTGATGGGTAATCTCTTTTGATTTTTATTATTTTTTTTTATTTTTTAATGAATACATGAATGAACCAGATGAATCTCTAATTTATAAGTTGAAACTCTTTCTGAAATAATGGATTTTATTACATACTAACATTTATTAGAAAAGGCAACAAGTCTTTTCCTAAATGAGCTTACAAAAGTACTACCAAAATTCATTGATTGATTGATTATGCCAAACTTAGTCGGCCTTAACTAAGGGTGGCAAAATATGACCCGACCTGCCAATCCGATCCGTATTCCACCCTCCATAAACAGGTTTGGATTTGGCCTAAACAGGTTCGGATCATAAACAGGTTGACCCGTTTAATGTGTTTATTAATTGGGTCGGATATAGGTTTAAGATATCTGATCCGTTTAACATGTATAACCCGTTTAATAACCTGTTTAATATATGGGTTGGGTTGGAAAAGGGCCACAGCCCATAGCCCACAAGGATCGTCAACCGTTTAAAATAATCTCCCAACAGGCCACAGCCCACAGGTCATTAAGGCACTAGTGCCCTTTTTTTTTGGTTCGATGCTTCGACCTCTCCGAGACTCCGGCTCTCTCTCTAGTCCACTTCCTCCCCCACCCTCGAGCTTGCCGCCTCCGACTCCTCTGACGATGCCGACGACCCCTCCTGCCTCCCCGACTGCCTCTTCCGCCCCCGCAAGCCGGCCCCCTACCTTCCCTCCCGTCGATTCGTCGCCAAGCCGGTCGCCGCCCGATCCTGCTCTTTCATCGGCACCCATAAGTACGTCGCCCACGAGGTCACCATCGGCCGCTCCCATAGTTCCATGGCAGCACCGTGTCATCCTCTACGAGCTTCTTTACGGCCAGATCTAAAGACTGAGAGGTATGAAATAATGAAACCCTAACTTTAGATCTCCTCCAAGGATCCGGATCATCCTTTGGTCCGTGATCTTTGCAAAGCCATGGCGTCTGGGTTCCCGGGGTGCGATCTCCGTGGGGGCTTCGGGTTCGGAGCCGGATCCACGATCCAGATGCCGTCGTTGCCGAACCGATCGGAGCATGACGGCTGCGAAGGAGGAGCCACGACGTCCGCCGATAGCAGCTTCAACATGCTCTTTTTCTCCGATCGGTGAAGTTGTGGACCCATCTCGCTCTCCCATCTCCTCCGACGACGGGCGGTACGTGAGGCAAACTGCAACTGAATGAAGAGAGAGAGAGAGACAAAAATGTAGGGGAGGCCATAAACAAGGAAAATAATTTGGCTTTTATTTTGACTGACTCTTCTTTCTACGGGTCAATTTTAGGGAGGATAATTGTTAAACGGGTCGGGTAGGTGGGGTCAGGTTGGGCAGTTTATTAAACAGGTTAAACAGGTCGGGTTGGGTTACTTGTTTAATAAACAGGTCGGGTTCAGGTTGTAATTTTCGGACCTGTTTAATAAACAGGTCGGGTTCAGGTTTATCATTTTCTGACCCGACCTACATCTGACCCGACCTATTTATGTCTGACCCGACTCAATTGCCACCCCCAGCCTTACCAAACTTCACCTTGATTGATTTGTAATTGATTGTGCCAAACTTAGTCGGTCTTACCAAACTTTGTCAGCCTCCTAGTCTATATAAATATTGCTCCTGTATATTGTAACAGATAGGCAGAAACACAACTTTCTTCTCTCATTCTTCTTTTTTTCAATATGGTATCAAAGCCACCAATCACATAACCTACTGCCGTCCTCTTTTCCGTCCTTTCTGTGGTCGTCCTCGTCGCTCGCAGATCCTCTGTTTCTCCTGCCTCGTTTGCGGGGATAGCCGAGGCTTTGACCTCAGCAGCTTTCAAAGTTCCTTTCTTTTCACCAAGATCCTAATAAAATCTTAGCTTTATTTTTTTTCCTTTTTCTCTTTAATTATTTTTTTTTATTATTTTGTTATTTTTCTATTATTATTTTTTTCACTCTAAATAAATAAATAATTGTTGGACTGCCGTGGACGCTTTCACTCTCTATTCAACTTCTTGTATTCAACTTCTTTTTGTATTCCGTAGCCTTCTATTAAATTGTTCTGACCCATTAACTCTCTCTCTTTCATTAAATTGTCCTCTCTATATTAAAACCATAGAACTCTTCCTCTCTCTCTCTCTCTCTCTCTCACTCTCACGAACTCTTCTGTCCTCTTTATATTCAAACCATCTGTCCGCTTCCTAACCAACCCCTGACTCAACTGAAATTCGTCTCCTCCTCTCCTCTTCGTGCTCCTTCCTTTTCCTTGAGGAAGACGAGTGGTGGCGCCTCTCCAGTCGATATATGCTCCTCTTCGGTGCCTCCAACTGTAGATCCTTACATTCTCGATCTTCTATTTTTTTCTTTTCCCTTTCCCTTTTGGGGCTATTTTGGGATTTCTCTGATTCGGATATGGGATTTCTTGATGTGGGTCTGGGGCTCGGGTGGTTATCATGACTGTCTGATCTTGATCCGGCCGTCGAGAAGAAAGGGAGCTGAATGCAGATCCTGGAGACAGATCTTGGCGTCATCGGCTAGCAGTTTTTGTTCCTCCGGATATGAGGGAGCTAAACTCCCTAAGCACCGGTGCTCTTGTTGAGGGAGTTAAGCTCCATGAGCACCCGCTTTCAGTGCTCCTGTTCCTTCGTGTCGTTGAACTCCAAACCCCATCAGCGCTTCAAACCATACCATCAGAAGCTTAGCGGATAAACTTGGCAGGTGCGGTCTCACTCCAAACCCTAGCAGCAGCGTGTTAAACCGTACCCTTAGAAGCTTATTGGGTAAATTTGGCATGCGCAGTTCCACTCCAAACTCTAGCAACAGCGCATCAAACCGTACCATCAGAAGCTTGACGAATAAACTTGGTAGGCTCGGTCTCACTCTAAACCCCAATAGCAGCGTGTCAAATTGTACTGTCAGAAGTTTGACGGGTAAACTTGGCAGGTGCAGTCTTGCTCCAAACCCCAACAGCAGTGTATCAAACCCTATTGTTAGAAGCTTGGCGGGTAAACTGGGCAGGTGCAGTCTCGCTTCTTCACCAAAACTTAGCGCATCAAACTGTACCATCAGAAGCTTGGCGGGTAAACTTGGCAGGCACGGTCTCGCTCCAAACCCCAACAGGAGCGCATCAAACCCTATTGTTAGAAGCTTAGCGGATAAACTTGGCAGGTGCGGTCTCGCTTCCTCATCAAAGCAAAGCGCGTCAAACCGTACCTTCAAAAGCTTGGCGGGTAAACTTGGCAGGCACGGTCTCGCTCCACACCCCAGCAGCAGCGCGTCAAACCGTACCATCAGAAGCTTGGTGAAGGTAAACTTGGTAGCCGTGGTCTCGCTCCAAATTCCAGCAGGTCCTACTCCTACTCTTCATCTAGTACGTCAGTTTTTGGGTACATTCGTGATCCAATTTCCACAGCTGATCAGCTTGCGGACGTCTTCATCAAAACGCATCCTCCTGGTATCTTTCGATCTCTTATTTCCAAACTCAAGTTGGTGTTCACTTTACCATTTTAAGTTTGAGAGGGATGTAAGAATCCATTGATTGATTGATTATACCAAACTTAGTCGGCCTTATCAAACTTCACCTTGATTGATTTGTGATTGATTGTACCAAACTTAGTTGGCCTAATTACCAAACTCTTTCAATCATTTAGTCTATATAAAAGTTGATCTTGTACGTTGTAATAGATAGACAGAAATATAATTTTTTTTTTATTCTTCTTCTGTTTTCAATGGGTGCAAGCCAGAAATCTTTGTGTTCTTGCTTCCTGGAATTTAAAATAGTCATGTCTCCCTTTTATATCTTTTCTTAATTATAGCAAAGCACTTAGGCTACATTTTATATCGTATTCTTTACAACTACATTGCTGCACTATTGTTTGTATATTATAATGTTATTATTATATTATGTAGGTCACATGTGATGCATGTCACGGACTTTACCTGATTAGGTGAAATCATAAGCCTGCCAAAATTAAACACATATAAAAGCCATAAAGGTTCGATGATTGAAAAATAATGAGGCTTTCAATCAAGCGTGTCTTTCTTGGCTTAGGAGCTCCAAACACCGTGATAAAGACTACTACTAAACTACTGCCACTAAATCCAACTTGGACGCACGTAAATCCCATTTTAACCATCCGTACCTAATTCTTGAACTCGAGATGGGGACTCCAACCGAACCATCTGTTAGCCTCTACAAAGTAGAATTAGATCCAAGGAAACGTGCACTTCTGACGACGGTCAGGTCACTGAGTCAAACTGTTGGTCATCGCTGACGAACTTTAACTGCTCATGACGCGCAAGACACGCTTCTTGGTCAAAACTCGGACGGAACCCGTGGATCTGCAGCACGTGCGGCAGAAGTGAGAGTTGGAAATTATACCCTCTTTCTTGACCATTTTAACCACGACAAAGGCGGGGCCCGCTTCTTGGAGATCTACGTTGCATCAAAGGCTGAAGCCAGAATTTGTTTCTTCCCCGGATGAGATATGAACTTATTTGCATATAATCATAATCCAAGACTTAAATCATACACAAAATTGACATGATTATATATTTGTAGTTTAGATTGATTCACATTACGAAGTGCAGTTTAGGCTTGCTGCACATCCAAAACAAAGTGTCTTTGTTGCAGACCTAAATGCAATTTTCACTAAGGACTCATTCCAGGAGATAGAGAAGGTTTTTGAATCTTCGGATTGGAAATGCGTTGAGAATAATAGATTTTTTTTTTCATGAGGTGGGGGTACATCATCTTCCATATGTTGCTCATAAATTATACCACTCTAGTATTTGACATGCAAGGAAGTAATAAAATAATTTATTTATTATCTTTAGGGTAAAATGATCTGAGTATTTGTGAGAACAAAGCTGCAAAATAGAGTATAATTATCTGAGAGCTTCAAAGTCCTCACTTTACCCCTAGAGAAGACAATTCATGTGGTTCAATCACTGATGTCTGCCCGCAAACAATTTTTATGATCGTCCAATGACTTATCTAATCTCGACCAGTAGAGTATGATAGCATAAAAGACCGAATGCTGTAGAATTAGATACTGTATGATCATGAGATATTAGTGTGTAGTCAATCATATTCCCAAGATTGATAATAGAGTTTTGGCAGCATGGTCCTCCTTTGCACCATAATTTGGTGAGAAAATTTTAGTCAATGGAGGTGATGACTGTCTTTTTAGTGGGCATCATATGCCATCATGACCAAAAGAAGAAGACCGGCATGGCAATAACATGCGTCTAATGTGACCTCTTTAAATTCTTGATCTTATCCACTTCGTTAATATGATGGATATCAATCTCAGAGCTAAGGAGACTGAAAATTTTGGCCAGAGAAAAATTTCAAAACCAAACCACAATTTTGGCCTGTGCTCTCATCCCACACACTGTCTATGACTAAAATTTATTGTTGAGACACAATTTAACAATTATCAACTTTTGATAGTGTGCAAAATAAAAATAAAATAATGAAATAAAACAACAATGTCAAATCGTCCTATGCAAATGGATCTAGGAATTGGGGCATGATAGGTTTTTTGCCCCTGATGACTGGTGTAATAGTAAAGATACATGTTAAACATGTATTTTTTTTTTTGTAAAATTTATATACTATGCTTGCACACTATACTGAAATATTAGCACACTAAGGTTTCGAACTTTAAATGGAACTAATTTCCAATCCAAATCATTGGTTTGCACCTTTCTTTTATTTAGAAGTGTTATGTTTAAATGATATCGAGATGTTTTAAGACTTATAAAAAACTTACAAATTATTATGACATATGGATTGTGGCTTGTTCGATGATCATACTGTTATACTTAATGACTAGAATTTCTATGTTTAATGATGCATTCTCTAGCATGTGGATCTAGGTAATCGTAACATGGTTCCTTTATCTCACAAAAACATTACATGTATGAATTATAGTCGCTGAGTTTTATTTGAGTAAATACAATCTTTATATTGTAAGACTTGACTCAACATGCTAGAAATTTTATACATACATCTAAATTCTAACCCAAATCTTGATTTAATTTTTAGGAAAGAAGAGTTAATAATAGATTATTTGATAAAATTAAATTAACATATAAGAATCTTATGATGTTTTGAATGGAAATTATATTTTTTTCAGGGAAAGGAGAGTCTAGCTGGAATCTAAGGCTACAAATGGGTCAGATTAACTAGTGACCCAACTCGGCCCGACATGCTTAGACTCAATCCGCCTAATTTAAAGAACCTGTGGGGCAGGTCAGGTTCTAAAATTGGACCTATTCTATTTTTGGGGTCGGGTCCGAGTTTACTAAATTCTGATCCAACCTGACCCATTTGATTTTTGTGACAATTTTGGGCTTTTTATTCTATGACCTGATCCTTTTAATTTTTCTTACAATTTTGGATAATTTTTCTTGTTACTTTCAAAAAATGCAGGCTACCGGGGGCTAAGCATACTCAAAGTTCTATGGTCCTTGGTATGTTCTCTCTCTCACCATGTGTGCACACTTTATTTTTATGGATATTGTGAAAGATGTCGACTCTTTTTCTTCCAATTCTTCTGAGACTATGTAGATATTGGTGTCATGTTTGAGGAAGAGAACAAGTTCAACAACAATGATCAAGAGCTTAGTTTTTGCAAATTAATTAGGAGAATCCATTCCAAGAGCAGCCAGTCTGGAATGACATTTCAAATAGTGTGAGCAATTTTCAAAATATCATTAACATACGCATCCCGAGCATTAGCATCCTTTAGGCCTTTGTTTCTTAAAATTTCTATAAGTGATGGATATCATGAATCACTGTGTTTGGATTACTATTATTTATAATATACCCAAAACTTTATTTCTAGTTGCCAAAGAGAAACATTTGGTTGGGACACAAGGAATTTGTGCAAATATTGAAAATTATTTTAACCGTAAAGTTAAACAATGCCTGAACTTGCTGTCAGTAAACAGTTTGCTGATAAACAATTTGCTGAGTCAGAGATATATCTGAGCACTGTATTGCAAAATAATTTTGCAATCCATTTGAAAGTTTCCTCTAGTCTTACCATCCAGCTACCACGAGATAGAGAATCCCATGGTTGACTCTAATTCACTGACTTGTTCGTTTAGATTTTGGTGGGGTTCGGATTTGTTAATTGTATATGAATTTTTATAACGCGTCGTGTATAAATACTGAAATCTGCTTCGTATTTATTTTGTAAAGTTAAATAGAGTCCGAACTCGAACCCCTATTTTTTAGGTTAGGACCGGATTATACATGAACCCGATCTGACCCGAATAATCTGTTAAGTCAAAAATTATAATCTGGACTCGATCCGATTCGATCCAATCTTATATTAGGTTGCATCTGAATCTAAAATTATGATCTGAATAAGAAACCGGGTTGAGTAAGGGTCACCTGTTACCTGTTCACAAGCATATTAGCCACGTGCAAAACATGGTCTACAGGTTGGAGCTCGGATCGTCTTGATTCTCTGCTCCCATACACCTTTCATTCAAATCACTCACCGTCCAGCTATCTCACTAACCGCGCATGGACGGTGATGCGTGATACCAACTAGAGCCATCGGATCTGCTACTCCGAGCAAAACAATCGGTCCAGAATTCCCCACGAATCAAAAACGCGCCACGTAACCAGACCAGCAACTCAATTTCCCCATGCACGGCTACGGCGGCCGGCTCCACGCGTCGTCCGAAAGCCGCGCCCATCGCCGCACATTTGTTCCCGGAGGACAGCGAACCCCGCGCGGGTACACCCCAAGAATTCTGGACCCTACGGTCGCTATCAGAAAAATATTCAATCCAGCGGTACGATATTCTCCGGGCGGCAACGCACTCCTCAGCGCCCGCAAAAGCGCGGAGCCTGAGGCGGCTCCACCGGTGGGCCCCACTCCACTAAAACGAGGACACGTCTCTCCCTCCCCCGGGCCCCTTCCTTTTGGTCCTCGGAGACGGGAGAGTCGGTGGCCAAAGGTGGAAGCCAATTGACGGCGTCGAACAGATAAAAAAGCCGACCGCCTCCTTGGAGTACTCCATTGGTATCGGATTTAGGGGGAGTTAGGGTTGGATCTCTGGTGGTGTCTTGAACCGGAGGAGGAGATCCCCCCTGGAAGTGGGATTTTGTTTTTGATTAATTGGTGGAGCAGTCCTTTTCGAGGCGACAGGAATTTGGCTGACTCGAGTTTCTATTTATTCTGGATTTCTGGTGCGCATATTCCTTTTTTGGCCTTTTGTTTTATTTTAACGATTGAAGAGTTTGATTTTACTTTTTCGAATTTCTGTTTGATCCTTCTTTTTTTCTGAATTATTCTGTTGGAATGATAGAAGATTATGTCGATTTGATTCGGAACTGGTGGTTGTTATCGACTCTTTTTCGTCCTTCTTTAACTCGATTTGTTTTTGACTCTTGGAACGATGATCTTACGTTAAAGTTCCTGATTTTCTTGAATTTATTATTGTTGTTAATGTTTTATGATTGAATTCCGAAGTTATCAGCATGTTTTCTACGTTATCTTCTTTGTTTTGATGGCTTTGCATCCTTTTCTCTGATCGTATCCTGGCTTTTGCAACGTTAGGTGGAATTTTTCCTTGCTTGTTGGTACATAAAATAATTGGGATGATGCGGTGAAGTTTCCAAATACCTGATATTTGTGCATTTCTTACCTTTTTTTGTTGGGTATTTTTATGGACGTTAGTTGCTGATCGAAGATGAGAGCATTAGCTTGCTCTCTTCGACAAGTGCGGTGTTTATCTCGGCTTCATGGAGGAGCGCTTTCGTTGAATGGATTGGGAAAAAATGAGAAAGTTTTAATATTGGGTAATCCGGTGGCAAGTTCTTCAATCAAGCCTTCTCGCGATCAAGGAATCAGTAGATATCTGAACCAGACTTTGGTCCTCTGGAGGGCTCTGTCCACCCCTGCAGCAAATGAAGCAACCAGAGGTTTTCTTTTAAAAACTCATCTGTGTGTTGTAAAAATTGCCTTCACTGTTTTGCGAATCCTGTTTTAAATTTTGACTCATTAGTGGGATCCATTAGTTTTTGACATTGTCATTTTTGTTGGCGTTGATGTTATCTGCTGCAGATGTTGGAAGAGCTGGTCCTTTGCTTGAGTATGAAAGGAGAATTGCATCGGGGGAGCTAGTGGATGGTGACAATTGCCAGGTATTAAATATGAAGTTTAACTTAAGCTTTTTCATATCTTTTTGGTTATTTACGCTCCTGTTCATGCTCCATTCCTAGGTGGGCACCCTTAGAGTACTGCAAAGACTTTATGAACAACTCATTGAGCATGAAGATAGCTGCCAGTTGGATAAATACAAAGCATCTGAGAAAAATGGGAGGTAATTGATACATACAGGATAGCTTATTAGTATTTCTAGAGTACGGCCCAGGCTTGCAGATGTATTCATTGCCTGACTTATAGGTTTTGCATTTTCCATCCGTCGTTCATTATCTGTATTCACTGTTTAATAGAATTGTTTTGCAGGAGTGGGTGGTTATGGTCGCGTCTCATTCCCCAATCTTCATATTCACCAGTCAAAGGGCTCTACCTTTATGGAGGAGTAGGCACTGGAAAGACGATGCTTATGGATTTGTTTTATGATCAATTGTAAGTATAAACTGAGATCCATGTTAGATATTTCGGGATAACTTACATGTCTTAGTCTTCTGAATAATGAAGCTTTAGATCGGTCTTTTAGGATCATAGTAGATAATGAAATTATTGTTGTTATTTTATTTTTTTTTTTCTGAGTGACGTAGGCATCATGAAGTAGTTGGTGATATCAAAGATTCTCCTGTAGTTCATTGGCAATGTTCGCCAATAATTTGCCTCTAGTATGTACCTGGAATATTTAGAAAAACCACATCCTGTAAGTCTTTTACATTTTAAGTATCGCATGTACTCTTATTATTATGATTTCTTGGTTTTGAGGCCTTTGTTTGTATAATGACAGGTTTGTAATGTAACATGAAGGCATGATAAAATAGTGAGTTTCTTGTACAAAGTGCTGATTCAAAATTTCTGCATGCTCTGAGGTTAAGGATAGTTTGATTGCATAGAAAAACCTGAGCTTCATGAACCAAGAGAAATCACATCCATCTGAGTTTTTTTCTTTCATTTGTTGAGTACTCAGATTTTTCCTTAAATTGGTTAGTAAGCTGAACAATAGTGAGTTCAATTTAATGATCGTTTATTTGGTGTCCTGCATTCCTTGTCCATCTTGCCATTCATGTGCATGCTTCAACATATCCATGTGATCGTTACCCATGATTGAAAGAGTAGATGCTATATGCTAGCAGAAAGCTAAGAAACCCTCCAGATGTATGGTTGTGAGATATGCGGCTTTGATTTAACTCTGAAACATATCTTACAGATCGCACTCTGTAAAGTTCCAACCATATATACATTTAGTCTAGTCCTTTAAGTATCTGTATTTTCTTTCTTGTTTGTCTTTTATGCTAGGAATCCCGGCTAGGCACCACAGAATCTCAGTGCCATGTAAATTGTAAGATACCATAGCAATAATTGATTATTTTCTTGAGTCACTATTCTCGGTTCTCTTTGCTTCTTCCTAGTTTAGTTTGCTTAAAACTTACTTTGTTCTTGGGGCAGGCCATGTAACTGGAGGAAGAAAAGAATACACTTTCACGATTTTATGTTGAGTGTACATAGTCGCCTGCAGGTACCTTTGGCTTTATGCTACCCTGTTTAGTTGAATGCTTTCACTGCTTCTTAGTTTTCTGTAATGTACTTCTTGTACATTCCGCAGATGCATAAAGGGGTAGCAGATCCACTTGAAGTTGTTGCAGGAGAGATATCTGACGAGTCAATTCTATTATGCCTTGATGAATTCATGGTATGTTAGAAATACTTGGGTAGGTCCTTATTCCTGTGCACCCTGTATGATTTTGGCACTTTGCTATGTTGCTTTTGTGCTCTAATGACTGTGAACATGTAATTATAGGTGACTGATGTTGCTGATGCTTTGATACTGAATCGTCTTTTTCGACATTTGTTCAGCAAAGGCGTTGTAGGTATCTGGCCTTTCAATTTTTCAAATTTGGCAGTTTTCTTTCTCTTACAGTTAGTACATTTTTCAATGTACTGCCTAAGATATGCATTGACCTTGTCTTCTTGTTCTTCTCTATTTTCTTTGTGGGGCATCCTGTATTTTTTAGGTTCTTGTCTCCACTTCAAATCGCGCTCCTGATCAGCTTTATGAAGGTGGTTTACAGAGGGATCTATTCTTGCCCTTCATTGAAACCTTGAAGGTGCGATATTTGGATCTATCCTTTTCTTATTATATTGTCTACCATCTGTTTATCGCAGATCTGCTGATGAATCTGGTGTAACTGCTGATGCAGGAAAGGTGTGTGGTGCATGAGATTGGCTCTTCAATAGACTATAGAAAATTGGGTTTGGTATATTTACATCTTTTTTCCATTTTATATCCGTGGCATGCTTGTACTGCATTTTAACACTTCCAAATATACCTTTGGCCAACAAGTTTTATTATCCTGATGTAGGCTGAGCAGGGCTTTTATTTTGTTGGAAAGGAGTACTCTGAACTTCTTAAACAGAAGTTCTATCAGTTGATTGGACAAGAAATACCTGGTCCACGAGTTGTGGAAGTTGTCATGGGAAGACAATTGCAGGTCTTTTCCTTAAAGTCATAAAGAGTATAGGTCTTCCTATTTCATATGGAGGACAAAGACAATAAATTTGAGCTTTTCTTTTCAGGTCCCACTGGGAGCTAACGGATGTGCATATTTTCCTTTTGAAGATCTTTGTGACAGGCCTTTGGGTGCAGCTGACTACTTTGGATTGTTTAGTGAGTTGTCTCAATCCATTTTGCACATAAAATCAGAGAAATCATATTTCTTTAAAAGCCATGACTTGTTTCTTTAAGTTAACATGATCTGCCATTTGCTCCATATGCAGAAAAATTTCATACACTGGCATTGGAAGGAGTGCCAAAGTTTGGGCTCCATAACAGGACTGCAGCTTATCGGTTTGTCACCTTAGTTGATGTGCGTCTTAGTATTCCTTTGAAGTTTGATGATTGTGCATTACAAAGCTAGTCTTCTACATGCTGAATCTAGAACATGTTCTTAAAATCTCTCTCTCTCTCTCTTAATTATCAACATATTTCTTTCTATTTTCATACAAAATGATCTCTGTGTACAAATAGATGACCTATCCCAAGGAGTTGAGGCTTGATGAGTTGACTTATCCATTGAACTCATTGTATTCAAATCCCCTGGACTTGTTTGATTGTTCTGTCCAATGGATCAAGTGCTATTCAATCAAACTTGTAATATTTTAATCTCTAGAGCTTCTCTATTGTTCTGCCCGATGGATGAATTCACACATTGTGATTACGAAACCGTATGGGCGACCTTGTATCTAATGTATTTACAAAAATAGAATGTTGCATTTAGTTTCATGCTTATGAGAAATAAATTCTCTTCTGTTTAAAATAGTTTCTATATATTCTATAATAAATGTTAAATTCTTTTTTGTGAAAGTCTGTAAATAAAAACAAAGAAAAACTAGACTGTTCTTCTGAAAAAAAACTTCTCAATATATGTTGATCCTTTTCTTTTCTGGCAAGAAATGTTTAACCAGTGATGGGTTTCTTTTTTGGATCGGAGACTAACTGAGATTATTGATTTCTGATTTAATTCAATTATTTCTCTTCCCTCTAAAACATTAGATGCACATAATCTTCTTTTCAGTAAACTCACATATTCTTTTTTGAGCATGGCAGGATTACTAATGTTTGACTGAATTCTATATGTGAAATAACTTTGTGAGCCAGTTAGAATGGTTACTGCAGCATATATTATCCTAATCAAATAAAATCTGAAGGTATCAAAAGGATTGTAAAAATTACTGGCATCTAATTCCACATTTGTCCATGGTCTTTATTCTGTCATTTTGGTTCTTTCTGGACAATATCACTCAAATGGACCATGCAAGCAACCTTTCTCTCATAACATTTAATTCTCTCATGAAACATTCTGTCATTATTCTTGTGGTTAGCAAGCTTTATGATTCTACATATGATAAATCTTTAATGGCATATTGCTGGATTTGAACCAGCACAATTGAGTCGTTTCTGAATTCAATAGTAGTGTCTAATGGTGTGAAAGAGTGTTATTCTGGAATGTAGGTATATGAAAGAAAAAAATGAAGGCTGAAAAGAGTTACAAACTCCTATTTCAGTTGTACATTATGCTAGAGACTCCTTATGGGAAGAGAATAAGAAACAGTCATATATGCATATATAAACAGAGAAGCTATATCAGGATATTAAAGAGTAAGAATTTGTAGATTTTATTTGACACATTTATATTTGTGTGTTCTTTCTCATGGAACTAGAGGAGTTGAGCTAGCTTTTTAATGATAATTGGGATTTTGGCTGGGGATTTCCCCGTAAAGAAATGTTTTCCTCCATTTTTGCTATCAAAGGATGCAATGCATCTATGCCAGCATTTCTTTTGAAATAAAGGAGTCTCTGACAACAATCTGATAAGTGGAGAAGCCTAGTTTGGTTACTAGTTGCATAAGAAAATTCCTTTGTACATTGTGATTTGCTTCTCTCGTTTCCTTTCACGTAATTAGTTATTTGTATTTCTTTTGGGAACTCATGTCAAATTTTGAATTGAAAGCATAAATACACAGCATTGTAGTATTAAATCTATAATTAGGAATTTAGGATGCTGTTGTAACAATACATACTAGAGTTTGTTATCTTTGTTTGGTTCTAGTTTTGAAGACAAACATCGTCTTTGATGTGGAGGCTATGCCTTTATGGCTAGGGAAACCTCATGCACCAAATGATGAGAGTGAAGGATTTATTGGTTCAAAACTTCTATCATGTGCTGCACACAATGCTAAAAGGTCATCTAATAGATATTAGGCATGTTGCATTTGAAGGCAAGTAGATGGCAGCATTCAATGTTTGCTGTACCATTCTGAACCACCTGGTCTATGGCGTACCATATTATACTGGAATGGAACTGGTACAAAAATACTAAAAGTTGGTACATTTTCCGTACGAACCCTTATTGATTCATACTAAGGCATATCAAAGCGTACCACTGTGTCAAGGTGAACCGGGGTGCATACCAACCCGTACCATCCCGTACCGCCCGACTTTAGGTGGTATAGTGATAAAAAGTGAAAAAAATACCTCGAGAAATGTCTCAACATTGGGTGCATGTGATACCGACCAACCCGTACCATACCAAACTGGTGACATGCCAGCATGGTACTCGGTACCGAGATTGCTAACCTTGGCAACATTTATAATAATTGAGAATGTTAGGAAAATGTGGTGAAGCTCATAAGTTTGTTTGGAATTGATATATGCCTAGTTTATTTGACTAGAGAAATCTAGGCATATAATCTAATTAAGATGGAAGAAGCATTTTGCTTAGGTAGAGATTGTTAGGAAGGATAATTACTATTGATTCCTTCTACATATGAGATACAAATCCTAGTTCTATTGGTTAGAACTTACAAGGATACCGGAAGATCCATTCATGTCTCAATATCCAACCGACTAGATCTGAATTATGGTCTCTATCATTTTGTCTTGAGCCATCTATGATGCCTTCCTGCATCAGGAAGCTCTTCATCTTTAGCTCCAACATCTCCTTGATCATGTTTTCAGGCATGGCCCCATTGTCGAGTCCATCTTTTGGCAAGATTTCAATCATTGGATCCTGCAACCTCACAAATGAGAAACCTAGGTTCACCTCAATGAACTCAAGCCTCATCTTTCATGAGGAGAAGGTTGCCAAACTGCTAGATTAAGCCTTGGGTGGTATTGCTATTTCCAATTTCTAGTATATATGTTATTTTGATAATGAAGTTATGGGAGGCTGATTTTTCCTTCATTACTTAGCAACTATATTAGTTCTTCTTGGGTTTTAACTGGTAGGTTAGATAACAAATATACGTGCAACCATGAGGGTATGAGATTATGTTTGATTTTACAAATAAAAGACTGCAACTTTAACCTACATATTCTGCATCTTCAATTTTTTTCTCTTTTTACTTATGTGCATGCCATGTAGGCCTGAGTGAACTATATCATTTTCACCATTTTTGTAACATTCTTGAAATATTACCAATATGGTAGTCTCAGTTGCTGCTGAAATCCCTAGTGTTCTTGTCTTGAGCAATTAGATTGAACCGAGGTTCACTATAGAAGAAGTGTGATATTCAGCTAGACAAGATTGCTTGTTTTCAGCAGGTCATCGGTAATAAAGACCTTTGCATGCAATGTTTTGCTAGGGCAACAACTTCAATATGATTTTCCTGTCCCTTTTCATAGGTGATGTATGAGAACAGGGCCAGATTGTTATGTACAGCTGAGGCATCTCCAATTGAATTATTTGAAAGAATTGTGACTGCGGCTAATGCCCAAAAGATATCTCCTAGATCTTCTTCGATGTCGCAGAAAGGGGATGACCTTGATCTTTGTGTGGACAATGAACTAGGATTTGCAAAGGACCGCACAATTAGTAGGTATGGCATCCATCTTATATATTTGACTAGACAGTCCTACTGAAGAAAAGTGAGGAAAGGTAATCTCTAATTTTGGATGCAAAGATTCCGTGATCAGCTCCGGCACTTTGCATTTGGCTGACATAATTGAAAAAAAATGCAACTGTTCTAAAGCAAGTAGCAAGTGCCTCAAGGAGCTGCTCATTTTCATTCCATTCCCTTTTATATTCTTTCAGGTTTTATGATGCACTTCAGACTTTTCAAAAAGGAAAAAAATTGTATTGGCATTTTACTTTTTTTTTTGGAATCCTAATTTTCCATTGCTATTGTTGTTTTGCAGATTAACAGAGATGAACAGCAAGGAGTATTTGGAACAGCATGATGCCAACTTGCAGGAGAAGGCCCCTGAGGATGCACATGAGAAGGGTGATGCCTTGCAAGCATGATAATTTGTTTTTAACTTATTATTTATAATGTTCCATAATATGAGCCCATGCCAGTCAATTCAGAAGAATGTTTACTTCACAATGCACCATTAGCTTCAAGTTTAGCAGAGGTCTAATCTGCATACTATGCAAAATCTTTTTTCTTAAGGGATGATTATATTATCTGATTACGCCATTAGTTTGAATAAAGCAAGCATTTACTACCATAATACATACAAATTGTTGGAAAAGCTTCCATTTTTAAGCTTGCATCACCCTGTGCCATTAATCCTTCCACAAGCCAGCCTTTGTAAAGTAAGCAAATGAATTTAAGGCCCCTCTTTGTTAAACTCTTAAGTTCAGTAGAGTTCAGTTTAGAAATTTTGATCTCTCATCGTTCAGCAACAGTAAAACGCTTGATTTACCTGTTTTAGTTTTGTTGCAAGCAAATTCAAGATACTCCAACTGTGATAAAAGTAGAGCTGATCAAAATCCGGGCCGGGCCGGGCTCAGGCGGGCTCTACAGCAGAAATTAGGCCCGATGGCTATGCCCAGGCCCGGCCCAGCCCGACCGTCGGGCTTAAATTTTTGTCCAGGCCCGACCCGACTTTATAAATCCGGTTCTAGGCCTGTCTAGCCCGGCCCGACTCGATAGGCCGACCCGACAAGCCCGATTTTTTCTTTGTTTGGAATCTGAAAATGGGCCAGAATGGCCCGACCAGGTCCGACACGATTTTTTTGGTCGGGCCGCTTTTCTTGCCCAGGTCCAACCCATGGACCTTTTTTTAATGCCTAAGCCCGAAAAATTCCGGGTCGGGTTGGAAGGTCTGGGCAGGCCAGAAGGCCCATGATCAGCTCTAGATAAAAGGCATGGGGATATGGTAGGAGATCCTACTTTCTGAAATTTTAATGATCTTCCCAATTCATACTATGCGAGAGCTGAGAATTAAGGGATGGAAGATGCTATATCCCTGCATAATTGCAACCCTTCCTGGGTTGATTCTGCAAGAGGTTCGGTACGAACAAAGAAATTTCGAACAAAAGATCGGAAATTAAGGTGTTAGCATAACATTATACACAATTTCAAAAGAGTCCAACCATTTGCTGTATGAGTGGCAACTTGACTGCACCTTGTGGCTGAAGGCTGGATAACCATTAGCAGTCTAAGAAAGTCTGTGATTTGGAGTTGAGGCCACTCAGGATGGAGGTAAACCCTATAAGCCCCCCACCAAATGTAAATATCAAACGTTCAATCATTGAGACATGGCAATATGATCAGGAGTAGTTGCCACCAAATGGAGACAACATCATTCCCATTTGCAAGCATATGGGGTCTTTTTGATCAAAATGGCTTTGAAAGGGATCTTAAGAAAGTCGGAGTGTTATTTATCAAAAAGAAAGTTTGGGGTGGCTGTGCCCACACAGAGACAGGACTGATATAGTTTGCATGCTCAGAATCTATTCTTGCAAGAGATGATTTGGAAGCTGACACAAAACCTTATTATACAAAGGATTAGAATTAGCATTTCAACATGAACCACTATGGCATTTAGAGTCTTTAGTTTCATTTTTAAATGGAAAATGCTTTGAGGCCAAAACCTAGTAGTAAGAAAAATCTTGAAGGTCACATACAAAAGGAGATTTACTCTTTACACTGGAAACCGATTGTGTATTGTATCGACAAGCAGTATGGCACCAATTCTTTTTTGACACATGATGCCCTGGTTGTCAAGGGCTTTTTCTTGGTACTAGGTTTGGGCTCCATAGCGCTGCACATGTTAAACCGCTTATGCAGCTTAGGAACCCTCTAATATGGAGGCTTAGCTTGTACTGAGCTCTCCATTCATCATATGAATGTATGTATTAATGATATCATAAATACAATTCTTTATTTTAGATAACGAAGAGGATACTTATAACTATTTTAATTTATTATATATTTTATTTATTATTTATCTAAAATAGAGGTTCGGTTTGTGCAATGCTCTTCATTCGCCTATAGATACCAATATCAATATCAATATTAATACGTACAATTATCATTAAAATTCATTGCTTAATATGCAACAAATATTAATGATACTTGTTGAGTAATTGATTGATCCTCTACTTGGTTTTGATGTGCCAAAATATTTTGAGTGCATTCCTTGTTGGACTAACAATTTTAAACAAGTATCTTCAGGGTAATAATGCTACAACTTCAAAAGAATATCTTAGAAATGGTTCATGGATCTTAGACTCAAGAATTGGAACCATTCAAGCATTTTCTAGAGCTCGAGTCGACTCCAATGAAGTACGAGTTGACTTCGGCACGAGCATGGCATATTGGCACACCCTCGAGCTGTCTCCACAAAACGCGAGTCGACTCTCTCAGACAGACAGAAAGAGGTATTTCGGGTCGCAAAGCGCGAGTTGACTCGAGTCAAGCGCGAACCGTCTCTCATCTTTCGGATGAAGCGTGAGATGACTCCCGATTGTTACGAGACGACTCTCTAAGGCAGACAGAAAGTGTATTTCGAGTCGCAAAGCGCGAGTCAACTCGAGTCAAGCGCGAGTCGCCTCCTAACTAGTACGAGACGCCTCTCTTAGACAAAGGCAGAGAACTCTTTTTCGGCGGACCAAGACGCGAGACGACTCCCGAACCGCGCGAGCCGACTCCAACGAGAATCGACCGATAACCTGTCAGAGGGATTCCGAGCCAGAGTCGACTTCAGAATCATGCGAGACGTCTCCCACTTTAGTCGAGCCGACTTCTGGACGGGCGAGACGACTCCAGCTTCAACTGACACTTTGTCAGAAGTGCCAGGCGCGACAGAACGACTACTCTTTTGTGTCTAACGGCTAGTTTTTTAAAATGGAGATATAAGAAGACCTGTTCTAAGTGAAACAGTAACAAGAACGAAAAATCCAAACAAAGAAGATCAAGCAAATCATTTGAAACAAGAGCTCAAAGAACATTCAAAAGAAAAATCGGGAGAAAGCAATTCTTCATCGAGAATCCATCCTTTCCCTGCATTAGAGCCGAAATAGAAAGATCCTTCATTGCTGTTTGACTTGGGAAAGGATCCAGAAGAAAAGAAGCAGTGTCTCGATCGACTAAAATCATCTGAGAAGCTTCTTTTCCCTGTTTTCATTAAAATTGTTTTATCTGCTTTCTTAGAAGCTTGTATTCATACATTCATTTTATATTTGGGTGCTTGATCCAATCAAGGGATTGAATCAGGAGGTCTAAGGTTGTAGCTGGTGATCTTTTGTGAAAACCAACCAGGTTGTTTGTGAGCCCGAGTAGAACAAATGAGGTGGTTCGTTGTGAGCCGGTAAAACAAGTTTGGTTGTGAGCTTGTAAAACAACCGTGTTGTAATTCTAGGATTATAATGAAAATCTCAAGTGAAACTTGGGGAGTGGACGTAGGAGCAATGTTAGCTCCGAACCACTATAAATCTTGTATCTTTGTGTCGTGCCTTCCATTGTCTCACTGTTTTCATTCCTTAAACGTTACAGACTTACTCTTTAGATTAATTATGAGTTAAAATTCCACATATTTAATTAACACCCAATTCACCCCCCCTCTTGGGCTACTTGCTGGGCAACAAGTAATATTAACATGCCCAACGATCATTAAAGTTTATAGCTTAATATGTAACAGAAATTTGGTTATAAAAGTATTTTATTTATTAGAATTTGTTATATTATCATATTGTATTCCAAAAATAGTTGACAAAGGAGGAAAAAATTAGTGACACCGGTATTAATAACGTTAGTTTATGAATGTATCTAGCCGATGCAAAGTTCTCTGTTCAATATTTGGGCATCAGAGTTAAAGACACCGATATTAATTATAAGAGTTTATGTTCACCGATTATTTAAGTTTATTACTTAATATGCAATAAAAATTTGGCTATTGAAATTTTTTATTTATTGAGCTAGACTTAGCTATACTCGAATGGATCTATACTCAAATCTAGTTAGATCTAGATTGCACAATGAGAGTCCTACGACAATGATCTGAACCGTTAGATGTGATCTATAATTTCCAAACTATTTATGCACCAAGAATTATATGATTTAGAAACCTATAATTAAGGAGTCAAAAAATTAGCCGATTTAAAGAATATTAAAAATATATATTTTTTATCATTAGATGCATGAAATAGGAGTCTCCAAATCATATGAATTTTAATATATAAGCAATTTAAAGATAATAGATCATATTTAATGACTCAGATCATCAATATGGATCTTCATTATTCAATCTAGATCTCATCAAATTTGAGCAAAAATCAAGTTAAGTGTAGCCAAAATAAAGGAAACGTGACACCTTGAAGAAACGCATGAGATTTCCTCGCATAGGGTTCATTAACGCAAAAAATCACTTCAACTATGCAAGTATAAACGAAATAATCCCGCCTGGTGCTCAAACAGCCCGTATACGGGAGCACCCGATCGACCGTCCATTTTATCTCCAGCGATGATCGAGCACGCATATTAGCACAGGTCAGCGGACTGGGGGCGCCTCCGCATGCGCGCTAGTGGGCTTCGTCCCTCCATAGCCGTTGCGAGTTAAGCTTTAGCAGGCGCGGCGGTCGTCTTGATCCGCGGAGAAATGCTTTCTCTCTGACCACCGCCATTGCCGAAGGAAAGATCTCCTCGTCAGCGCCCTCCTCGAATTCTTCTTCCCTTCCCTCCTCCTTTCTCTCTCATTCCATTCGATTCTCTACGTTCTTCCCCCGCGTCGCCGATCCCCGGCCGCGCCGTCTCTTGCCTCTCGCTCGCTTTCTTTCTTGGGGTGCGTAAAACCCTAACCCTCTGGGTTCTTCATTAGAACAAATGTTTCGGATTTTAGCCGCTTGAACATGAGTATGAGATGCATTCTGATGATTTATTTCAGCTGTCTTACATGTTTTGGTTGCGAGTTTTTGACGAATTGTTGGTTGGACTAGTAGATTTCTTTGTTTGCTCTCTTCTCGTTATCTTGAGAGTTTGATGGTGTAAAGAACTATTCGATTGTTTTCAATATTTTGAGTTGATCTTTTGTTTGTGTTCTTTAATGCGTAATAGTTTGTTCTCCGTGGGTGGAAAAATTTGTTTTCTTGAAATGATTTTTCAGAAAGTTGGTATCTTTGGTTGGGATATTTGTTTTGCTCTTTGACTAAAGTTTTCTGAGTTTATGGTTTAAGAGTATTGATTGAATGATTTTGGCGTGCTTTGCTTTTCTTGGCCAAAATCTCACGTGTCTTTTCAGTCGCAGTTCATTGGATAAAGAATGACGAGAAATCAAATAAAACCAGATAAGTCTTACATTATGAGCCCCTGATT
Source organism: Phoenix roebelenii (assembly GCA_025769935.1). Taxonomy (NCBI): domain Eukaryota; kingdom Viridiplantae; phylum Streptophyta; class Magnoliopsida; order Arecales; family Arecaceae; genus Phoenix; species Phoenix roebelenii. The sequence goes on from JAOXJJ010001007.1 coordinate 9,821,889, forward strand.
CGAAATTAGAAGTTCTTGTATAGGAGAGTTCATGGGAACAATGTCAAGGATAAACATTGGGCGGAGTTAAGGAGAAGAAGTTCAAGACTTACTGAGGCTTGTGTTGTTTTACTGATCACTATGCAGCTCAACCCTAATTCGTGTCCGGTACTTTGTTTTGTAAGGACCATTTCATATTGATTAATTTATTGTTGTCAGATACAAGTTAATGGAACAAACCCAACTTATCTTACACCTTCTTCAAGCCCCAAAATTAGCTTTCTTGATACCCTATCATATTGTCCAAATTGATAAAGACCATGTGCAGACTCTCTTTCCATTTTGTGGTTCAGACCCTTGCTTGAGTAGGAATAAGCCTCCATTATTGACTTTTCTGACATAAACAAGTTTTGACTCCAGGGATTTTTTTTTTTAAAAAAAGGAATTCTAAAGAATCACTAAAAGACTTGAAAAAGCAATCAATTTGTTGGGCTTACTTTACCTTCTAGGTCATGGGGATGAGTGGGTATTTTACCTGAACTTTCTATCAATACGCCCTCGTGTCATTCCTATCATGTCACATACTCGGGGGTTGGGTGCAGGGCAGACAATTTCCAAATGGACTCATCATTCATTAGGTTGCTAAGGTATTAAGTATTAACAATCATAAATATATAAATTTAGGGTGAGAATGCCCATATGTTTTTTTGTTCCCCTGAAAGAACAGAAATTAGTCCAAGAGCAACCCAATCTAGACTAAACCAAATGGGTATCGAACTACAGATTTTGACTACTTGTCGGTTATGTGCAATCTAGCAGCTATCTTTAGATTTTAAAACAATTGGATGATTTTCCTGCTATTTTGCTGCGGGTGATGGTGGTGTCAGTAGTTTATATGAATTAGGATTCACTTTTTAGCCAAAATGATGTAGGTACCTTCCTTTCTGGGGTCATTAATCTATATGGATTCATCTGTAGCAGGCATGTGGAAACCTGTGTTGAGATTAACTTCAGGTTTTGTATATTTTTGATCTATAGTGCAGCTAGTTTTGTTCCTAGTGTCCCTAGAGGTTGGAGCAAAGTCCAATATTGACTTCCTTTTAGATTAGGAGTTCTAACAGTTGGCAAAGGAGAAACATATGTGCAGTTAGTCCTATTTCTTTTCATGCCCATTCTTTGCACAATATTGCTTAGAAGAATCTTTTAATTATTCTGGGTTTGGGCGTTTCAATTGTCAAAAAACATTGATCTTGGTCCTCTAGTTTCATTTTTTTTTCATGTTTTTAGTGGGTATCTGCTGAAACCGCTTTAAATCTGCTTACCACGCTTATCACAATTTCTTTTACAGCTATTTTTCATGCTGTATCAGCTGCAAGACCTCGTGCTGATGTTGCATATTGCATGGATGCTCTAACTAAACAGCTGTTCAAAACATCCAGTTGGGTTGTATGTTCTGTCAACTGGTCTTGCTGAATAACTTTGTATGTATGCTGTTAGAAAGGAATTCAGATTATGGATTACCAAATGAATTCCCATGTAATTTTAGCTCCTTGGCATCTACAATTCTTTATACGTCACATCTAAAATATACTACGATCTTCATTTTGCATGACTTGGGATGGGTTATGGTTCATATAAACTTTTTTCACATGGTTTGAAATGGATTTAGGCTCATACACTCACCAAAAGAGTCACTAAGAGATGTCTCTGTTTTATTGATGAAGTTAATTACTTGAACTATAGAATAACTATGTGATATAGCAACAGAGGCAAGGTTGAACCTGTATTGTGGAAATGAAGTCAAATTGCAAGGTAACATGCATGAAGGATAAAAGAGATTTGTCACTCTTTTTACGAATAAATTTCCATCAGAAAATCAACGAGTCACCAATGATTGAAGTATTTTTAGTGGTTGAAAACTACAAGAAAGTTAGACTAATGGCATTCAGACTGTCGCTATAAACTAGGACCTGTATTAGAAGATTTTATCTATGCTTCATCTCCTTAAAAGAGGGATACAAGTTCTTTCTTTAATGACTAGAGTCATCTGCAGTGGTAGACAAGTTGGATCATGCCAATGTAGATGGTGCACTTCTGACTTCAAAACACTGATAGTAAGTAAATTCCATGTTCTTATCTGAATAAGATTTCATTTTTCTCAGGTTATCGGTATGGTAATGTGTTCATGTTTAGTTAAATAGAATGGAAGCAAGGATGAAGTGTATTTGTTCTTTTAAGAGTATTTTATGATCTCCACTCGCCTAAAAACTTCAACATTGAAGTTAACAATGATCCATTGGCGAGAAGGTTAGACAGAATGGGGATGTTAATGTTGAAAATACTGAAGTAACAGGTAATCAGGGTAAATATAATGAATGCTTTAGAGCTTAATAGATGGGAACTCTTGCTTATGATCCAACTTCAATATCTTGTTCCCTTTCTTGCAGCTATTTCCTAACGGACGAGTTTTTCTACCATTTTCTTCCATAATTTTTCAATATGAACTTGCTGTAGCATGATAATCTGAACTCTATTTTTTGGTAATTTTTGAATCTTAATGACAACCTTAAGTGACTTAATTGCTCCAGCACTAGGCCATATGGATGTAAGATTATGCCTATTAAGGATAAAGTGGTTGTGCTAGAGGAATCCGTTGCAAGGATAGTGGTCCAGTTTTGTTTTGGAGGGTTGAGAGAGAGAGAGAGAGACCTAATATAAGATAGAGATAGGTTATAATAGCTGATTTAGCAACTTGTTTTTTGACAATTAATATTACTCTCGACAAGAATAGTGACAAAGGATCTGCGAACGTGGTCTAAAGAGAGATGGTGGGGCTTGGTTGCTTATGTTAATCAAATCCGAAGATTTGGATAATTACTTTTAGGAATTTAACAGAATGACTGCATAAAGAGAAATATGAACCTGCTCGATCTATCAGGATCTATTGTTAATTGGTAAACCAAAGAACTTTTTTTTTTCTCTTACAGGGTTTTAGGTTGTCCTAGTCTCATAGTTTTGGAAAAATACAAATCCTGACTGCTGTGTGGAATCTATATCTCCAAAATGATATCAAATTGTAGGATTTGGATCATCTTTTGCAGAATTTTATATAAAAATTCAGTGTTTGTACAAATCAATTAGAAAATTGCATTTGATTCTTACAGAGACTCTCTTTAAAAGGTTGTTGACAGACAAGTCATGTGATTCAATGGAGTTGGTTGTCATAAACTGAACAACTACAAATTTTGACTTCTTATTATTGATTTCATGACATATTCTCCATTATGCTTAAATGTCATTAGACAATGACTTAATTGCAAAAATTGATCATGGCACATGTTTCTGGGATCCCACTTGTCTAGCTTTGTATGGATATGCTGACACCATGAACAAGATTTTTTCCATTTTTGGAGAATGATCTTCTATTTAAATAATAATTACAACAACAAAGTCTCATTCCAACTATTTATGTCCAACATTAGGAATCCTTATGTACTTTTAATTTTAATTAAGGGGATAACATCTTCCATTGTCATCTTTTTCAAACCCTTCATCAGAATATCTGCTCATGCCAGTCTAGCCTCCCCCTCTCGTTGCTTTAAACTTTTAACACAAATCTGAGCTGCCCTCTTATTGCCCTTCCCAAAATCTTTCTTGTGCATGCATATACTATATCTGTCATACTTTTCACTAGTATATTTTCAGCTAGTGCAACTTCTATTCTTCCATCTACTTTCTTTTTCCAAAGTCTGAACCCTTTGTTGTTTTTCCTAACCAAGGGTCGCCATCTTGATACCCGACCCTATGCCGGTGCCACACTAGTACAGTATCGGTACGATATGGTATGAGCTTTTTTTTGCATACCGAGTGTCGGTACACCACTCGTATCGGGTACTGGTACCGAACCAGTACGGTACTTCCTGTACGTTCCTGTTCGGGCCTGTGATAACCGCCCCACTCCTAAGAGAAACGGAGGGGGGGCCATTACACCGTCGTGCAGGCGTTCGTAACGCCTGATGGTGGGCGGTTACAACCATCCGCCTCCCCTAGTGATCGAGGCTACAAGAAGCCTCGATCGGCTAGATGGTTCGCCATCCTTTTGTTCTCTTCCATTACCTCTCTCACACAACTCCCTCCGGTGGACAGGATCTGGAGTTAACTCCCTCCGGTGGACAGGATCTGGAGTTAGGCCGGCGCCGCCGGAGCTGAAGGCCGTATTGCCGGAGTAGGAGACGAACGATCCCCTTCAGGTAACGCCCTTCTTCATATTTTATTCTTGGTAGATCTAGATTAGTGATTAGATCAAAAGGGAAAAAAAAAGGGAGACGGGCGTCGGCTGCAGTGGCCGCGAGCTACGTCGGCTGCAAGGGAGGCTGCAAGCTGCGGGGTCGCAGAGCCGGCCGGTGCCGCTGACCAGCCGGGAGCGCCACCGGCCGCGGCTAGGGCTCTTGCCGAGTACGATCTCCCCTTCACGGGAGAAGCAAGGGGGAGAAGGAAAAAAAAACAAACAAGACAAAACTTACCGATGGTTGATCCGCAGCCGCAACCGCAGGCGCCGGCCTTGGCCGCTGGTCGAAGGTCATGGGACGCCGACGCGGCCGCAGGCCACCGATGCGCCCTCGAGCACGACCACAGGCACGGCCGCGGGTGTGGCCGTGGGCGCCGCAGGCCGGCCGCCGAGCGCCATTGACCGCTGCCCGTTCCTCCCGAGCTCGCCCTCCCTTCACGGGAGAAGAAATGAGAAGAAAGGGGGAAGGAGGAGTCGGAAGAAGAGAAGAAAAGAAAAAAAGAAAGAAAGGGAGAAGAACCTTCGGGAAGGAAGAAGGAAGAAAAGAAAAAGAAGAAAAGAAAAGAAAAAGAAAAGAAAAGGAAAAAAAGAAAAAGAAAAAAGAGAGAGACCCTTAACGGGTTCGATCCGAGTTCGGGTTCGAACCTGTTAGGCCCAAATAAAAGAAAAGAAAAATGGGTTTAGCCAAATTTGACTAAAACCGAGCCCAATCAGATT
>JAOXJJ010001007.1:9826972-9853557 GCA_025769935.1 Phoenix roebelenii
TATTTTTGGGTTTGTTTGCATTTTTAGGGCTTATTTGTGTTATTTGTGGGCTTATTAGGAGTTATTTTTGTGTAAGGAGGTTTTATATTAATTGTGTTTATTTGGTCCTATATATAGGGGACTATTTTCGTGATTAGGATTTTAATGAATGATTAAATTTTTTTTTTTCCCACGTTTTCTTCGCCTCTCTTCCTCCTCCCTTCTCCTTCTTCTCTTCTGCTTCCTTCCCTTCTCCTCTATCTCTTGATTTCACTGCATCGTCGCCACTGTAGCCGTTGTCCCCGGATTTGGTTCGGCATCACCGCTGAGGCTGATCCAACGGCTCGAGCAACTCCTACTGGAGAAATTCCCGAGGCCGCCGACGAAGCTGCACCTGCGCCTGCCACGGAAGGTCCCGAGCTTATTCCTGCCGAGGACCCTCAAGTGATCATCGTGGATGATCCTGGTGCCGATGAAGCCGCAGCCTCCTAAAACTTGCCATCTCTTTTTGTTTTTTTTGTTTTGTTGTAAGCGAGGTCGGCCTCCAAACTTGTTGTAGGGCCGACTTCCAATTTTGTACTTCAGCCTTCGGGCTTGTATTATTGAAATATTTCTTTTGACAAATTTGCACTCGTTTTTCCTCTGTTGTGTAATGAGTAGACTTTTACTTCGATCACTCAAGTTGAACTCTTTCCAATGAATCCCTCTAAGTGTTCGGGCTTGGCTAAGTCCATAGACTTAGGCTCGGATCACGTTTACTAAGCTATCAGGCTTAGGTTCACCAAGGAGGGCATTTGGGTGCTAGACTTAGACCTTAGGAAAATTTACTAAGTCTTTGAGCTCGGCTAGGTTTGCAGACTTAAGTCTCGTAGACCTAAGTTGCAACCTCATTCATCGAGTTCGATTCTCCTTAGCGAGTTTCTCCAAGTCTTCGGGCGCGACCAAGTTCGTAGGCTTAGATTCCGTAGACTTAGGTCTTGACGGCGTTTGCTAGGGAAGGTTCCAAGTTCAGATCTTAAAAAAAGCCACTAAGTCTTCGAGCTCGGATTTGAGTCTTGCTAAGCCCTCGGGCTTGGCTCTCGAATTACTGGAGCATTGAGCTCGGACCCCGGACACCGAAGGGGTTTCGTTGGGCCTTCAGACTTATTTTACGAAATGTTTGGCCAAGTTTTCGAGCTAGGCTTTTCGGACATAATCTTACAAAACGTTTTTGGGGTTAGTCTCCAAGGAGATCGCAGCCCCAAACCAAGTTGCCGTCACGGCGGTCATTCTCGGGTTCGGCCGAGACGCCGACAAATAGGATAAGAATTTATGGTGGGTGCCTTGGCACCTCCGAGCTCGACCGGAGTATCAAGGGTCGGGGTCGTCATCTCAGATTAACGATAGGGAGAGCATGCTTCGGGCCGAGGAGACCTGGGCTTATAATTGACTCAAAGAAACGTTCCGACCTTGGTCGGGGGAAGTCTCGAGTTTGATTAGGACTTTGCCAGCAACATAAGTAAGTAAACGCAATGGAGGAGGCGCTGAGTGGAATGTACCTCTTGCATCATTGGAGTCGGGCGCCCTATGCCAAGGTGAGCAGCTTTGCTCCCTGGTCAACTTTTGGAGGCGCTCTTAGGCCTGGGCTCCGCTTCGGGGACACCGACACATTAGGAGACGATGCTGTCGTCGGAGATCTATGTAGGTATCATTCTGCTATCGTCGTTGGGCGCTACGGGGGACTGCGTAGGTGCTATCCCATCCTCCCGAGGCCGACGGAGCCTGGGCTCGCTGTCGGCTTGTCGGGGCATCTCGACCTTAGTCGAGGAATCAAGCGCAAGGTCGAGGGGTTTGGGAACACACTATCGACCTACGATGCTTCCCGAGGTCGAGGGATCTAGGAACGCACTATCGACACTCGGGGCATTCCAACGTTAGTCGAGGAATCGTGCGCAAGGTCGAAGGGTCTGGGAACGCACTATCGACCTGCGATGCTTTCCGAGATCGAGGGGTCTGGGAACGCACTATCGGTACTCGGGGCATCCCGACCTTACTCGAGGAATCGTGCGTAAGGTCGAGGGGTCTGGGAACGCACTATCGACCTGCGACGCTTTCCGAGATCGAGGGATCTAGGAACGCACTCGACACTCGGGGCATCCCGACCTTAGTTGAGGAATCATGGCAAGGTCGAGGGGTCTGGGAACGCACTATCGACCTGCGACGCTTTCCGAGGTCGAGGGATCTGGGAACGTACTATCGATACTCGGGGCATCCCAACCTTAGTCGAGAAATCGTGCGCAAGATCGAGGGGTCTGCGAACGCACTGTCGACACTCGGGGCATCCCAAACTTAGTCGGGATCTTTGAGGAAGATCGAGACCGAGCTCGATATTAACATGGCGAAGCATTCCAAGCTTGGCTGGGAAATCCGAGCTTGGTCGGGCATCCGAGCTGAGCCGGGCATTCGAGCTGAGCCGGGCATCCAAGCTTGGTCGGGCATCCGAGGTGAATCGAGCATCCGAGCTTGGTCAGGCATTTTGAGAATCACAAATACTCCGATATCAGAAGAAGCATAACATGATTATGGGAGAACCATAGATGAATTATTATAAGGAGAAGACGGGACTCGTGTTCCCGATCACCAATGACCCCTTAGGGTTTCACTAGTAATATATCTGGAGATTTTCGGAATTCCAGCTTCGTGGGATGAGGGTCCCTTCAAGGGATTCCAGCTTGTACGCTCCGGATCGCTGGACTCGTGCAATCCAGTAAGGTCCTTACCAATTTGGGGCTAGTTTTTTCTGCTCGGTTGGCTGAGAAGCTTCAGCTCTTCTAAGGACGAAATTCTCCACTTTGAAAAGCTTGGCATTGACTTTGGAGTTATAGTACCGGACCGTCTTTTGCTGGTATCTCGCCATGCGGATCTGGGCGGTTTTCCTTGTCTCTTCAACGAGGTCCAAGTTGTTCCTGAGCTGAGAAGAGTTGGAGTCGGCATTGTAATACTCCACCCTCGGAGAGGGGAGGCCGATCTCCAAAGGGATGACAGTCTCTGTCCCATATGCCAGGTTGAAGGGGGTTTCGCCAGTGGATAGTCGGAATGTGATTCGATAGGCCCAGAGAACGTTATATAAGTCCTCGACCCACTGCCCCTTGGACTGGTATAGCCTGACCTTGAGTCCCTGCAAGATGGTGCGATTCGTTACCTCAGTTTCTTCAATTGTCTGTGGATGAGCGACCAAGGTGAAGCGGTGGTCGATGCCGAGTTCGGAGCATAATTCTTTGAAATGAATATTATCGAACTGACGGCCATTATCAGATATGAGGATGCGGGGGAGCCCAAATCTATAGATTATCGACTTCCAAATGAAGTCCCGCATCTTCTGCTCGGTGATCCGGGCCACTGGTTCGGCTTCGACCCACTTAGTAAAATAGTCGATGGAGACGACTAAAAATTTTTTCTGCCCGGTCGCCAGAGAAAATGGCCCCAGGATGTCGATTCCCCACTGGGCGAATGGCCAGGGGGCGCCGATCGAGGTCAGCGGGGCCGAGGGTCGGCGCTGGATGTTGGCGTTCTACTGGCACCAATCGCACTTTCGAACGAAGTTCGTTGCATCCTTCTAAAGTGTGGGCCAGTAGTATCCCTGGCGGAGGATCTTGTGGGCCAGTGCTCGGCCTCCCAAATGATTTCCGCAGATTTTTTTGTGGACCTCTCGCATAGCATAGTCCGCCTCTAATGGGCGGAGACACTTGAGGAGAGGAAAGGTGAAGGATCTCCGATAAAGCTTGCCTTCATATAATACATATCGGGAGGCCAGACGCCTTATTCGGCGGGCCTCGAGCTCATCGTTGGGCAGAACTTCATTTTTCAGATAACTGATAAGCTCGTCCATCCAGCTCGGCTCCATCTCAAGGCAGAGGGTTGGTTCGGGCTCCTCGGTGCTGGGCGTTTGAAGGTATTCAAGCACCGTTGTCTTCGGGAGCTCACTCATGCGGGAAGTCGCTAGCTTCGACAATTGGTCTGCTCCCAGGTTCTCTGTTCTGGAAATATGCTGAATGTTGAAGGAGCTCAGAGTGGAAGTGAGATCTCGCACCTTCTGGAGATATTTCTGCATCGTGGGCTCTCTGGCCTCAAAGTCTCCTAGGATCTGGCTCACGACCAGTTGGGAGTCGCTAAAGACCTTTAGGTCATTCACCTCCAGCTTCTTTGCCAGTTTGAGCCTGGCAATGAGTGCTTCGTATTCCGCCACATTGTTGGAGGCGGAAAACTCGAAGTGCAAAGCTTGTTCTGCAACTACTCCGTCCGGGCTGGTAAGGATGAGGCCTGCTCTACTACCCCTGAGGTTTAGGAGTCGTCCACATATAGAGTCCATAATTACCTCGGGGTCTCCTCCGCTGGTATGGTCGCATGCTCAGGATCGTCTGGCACCGTGCATTCCACAATGAAGCCGGCGAGTGCCTAGGCTTCGATTGCTGGCCGCGGATGGTATTCGAGGTCGAACTCTCCAAGCTCGACCGCCCACTTGGTGATCTTTCCGGTGCGATCTGACTGTTGAAGAATTTGTTTCATAGGTTGGTCGGTCAGTATGGCCACTGTGTGGACTTGAAAATAGGGTCGAAGATGGTTTTCTCCAATTTAGAGTATCAAGTTTCAGTATCTCTTAGGACCCGGCTGGTATAGTACATCGGTCTTTGCAGCTTGTCCTCTTCTCGGACCAGGACTGAGCTTACCGCCACTGGGAAGACGGCCAGGTACAAATAGAGGAGCTCACCTTGTTGGGGTTTTATGAGAAGTGGAAGGGAAGCGAGGAGACGCCTTAGTTCCTCGAAAGCTTGCTGGCATTCCTCCGTCCAAAAGAAATTCTTTAGCCGCTTGAGGACTGCAAATAAGGGAAGGCATCTCTCGGCAGACCTGGAAACGAATCTTCCCAAGGTTGCAACTCAGCCAGTGAGCCGCTGTACTTTCTTGACCGTCCTTGGCGGCGCCATCTCTTGTAGTGCTAGGATTTTCTCAGGATTCGCTTCGATTCTGCGCTGGATGATTATGAAGCCAAGGAATTTTTCCGAAGTGACTCCGAAAGTACATTTAGCAGGGTTGAGCTTCATCCGATACTTCCTAAGGGTGGAGAAAGTCTCATTTAGGTCGGCCACGCGGTCTTCTGCTGCTCGGCTCTTCACCAGCATGTCGTTCACATAGACCTCCATGTTTCGGCCTATCTGGCTCTTGAAGATCCGGCTGACCAGCCTCTGGTATGTTGCTCCGGCATTTTTCTGGCCGAAAGACATCACTTTATAGCGGTGAGTGCCTCTATCGGTGATGAAGGCCATCTTCTCCTCATCTTCTGGCGCCATCAAGATTTGGTTATATCCCGAGAAGGCGTCCATAAATGTCAGCATCTGATGCCCTAAAGTGGAGTCCACGAGCTGGTCGATATTGGAGAGTGGAAAGTTGTCCTTTGGACATGCTCTATTCAAGTCGGTGTAGTCCACACACATGTGTCACTTTTCGTTGGCTTTCTTGACGAGGACCACGTTGGCAAGCCAATCCGGATAGGAGACCTCTCGGATGAAGCCGACCTCGAGAAGTTTGTCCACCTCCTCGACCGCCGCCTGCTGTTGTTCCGGAGCAGAACTCCGCTTCTTCTGCCGCATGGGCCTGCAGGTCGGTTTCACCTGAAGTCGGTGAACCATGAACTCAGAATCTATCCCCAGCATGTCAGCGGGCGGCCAGACGAAGACGTCCATGTTGGCCCGCAGGAACTCGATCAGGCGCCCCTTTTCGCGGGCGTCCAGGCTGGAGCCGATCTGCACGGTTAGCTCAGCGCAATCTTCTTGTAAAGGAATTCGGGTAAGAAGCTCACCAGGCTCTACCCGTTTCTTTCGTGGACCATCCCGTGCTTCCAAAGTTTCGATGGAGAGTGGCTGATCTACCGTCGGAGTTGACACCTCGGCCGGTCGCTCCTCTTGGTTCAATGCTTTGGCCGATTGCCTTGCTTTGTGGTTGCCATGTAGCACCACTTTGCTTCCAACTAGTCCCCATGAACTTCGCCTACTCCTTGGTTGGTGGAAAACCGCATGAGCAGGTAGCAGGTCGAGACCACGGCTCGAAGGGCGTTGAGCCCTGGTCATCCAAGGATGGCGTTGTAGGCCGAGGACAGACGGACCACGAGAAAATCCATCCTTACGGTGCTTTCTCGAGGGGCGAGCCCGACCATGACTAGGAGACCGATCTCGCCCTCAACCGGGACTGAATCCCCAGTAAATCCAACCAGGGGAGCATTCATTCTCCGGAGTTGGTCTTCTGTCATCCCCATTTTTCGATAGACGTCATAGTACAAAATATTCGCCGAACTTTCATTATCTACTAAAACGCGCTTTACATCAAACTTGTTTACAATCATGGAGATGACCATAGCGTCATCATGAGGAGTCTCAACTCCTTCCAAGTCCTCATCCGAGAACGAGATGGCTTCAAAGGTGCGTGGGCGCTTTGGGGGGACCCTTTCCTCGGCTGGTCCTCCGATCGAGGTTCCACTTCTAATGGTGTTGATAGTGCCGGCAATGGGCCTGTTGGCATTTGGATCTTCGGGTTGCGCGGCATTTTCTGCTGGCCTTCTTTCCTCATGCCGGTTCCGCACAAATCGGTTGAGTACTCCACGGCGGATAAGCGCCTCGATCTCGTCCCGAAGCTTAAAGCAATCCTCCGTATCGTGGTCGTGATCTCGGTGGAAGCGGCAGTACTTCCTAGGATTGCGGTAAGCTCCGGGATCCCGCATCGGGGGCGGAGGCCAAAAATAATCTCGGCATTCAATCTCCATCAGGATCTCTGCCCGGGGAGCGTTGAGAGGAGTGTAATTCTCATACCTTCCTGAGGGTACTCGTGGACGCGCTGGAGATCTTGGTCGGGGCGGGGACCTTGGTCTGCACTGCCCCTGCTGCCGAGGTGGACTCCTTATCCACGGCAGATTTTTGTTTCGACAAGGAGACGGGCTTTTAGGATGACTGCGCTCCTCGCGACGTCTCTTCTACTTCTTGGAGGTCGGCTCGGTTGTGCCTCGCCGGGAAGCAATGGCATCTTCGGCCTTTGCGTACTTTCGAGCTTGGACCAGCATCTCGCTAAAATCAGCGGGGAAGCTCTTCTCGATAGAGAATAGAAACCTGTAGGATCGAGCTCCAGTCTTGAGTGCCGACATGGCTATTGATTGGTCGAGCTCGCGGACCTCCCAAGTTGCGGCGGTGAAACGGTCCAGATAGTCCTTGAGGGACTCTCCCTCTCTTTGTTTGATGTCGAGGAGGAAGTCCGAGGCCCGCCGCTGACGTCGGATGGCAGCGAAGTTGGCGGCAAACTGTCTGCCGAGCTGCTCAAAAGAAGACACAGTACTGGGCTTCAGCCTAGAGAACCAGAGCCGAGCCGCTCCCCGGAGTGTTGCCGGGAAGGCCTTGCAGAGCATGGCCTCTGAGGATCCCTGCAACGCCATGAGGGCTCGGTAACTCTCCAAATGGTCGAGGAGGTCGGTCGTGCCGTTATAGGGCTCCACCTGGGGCATTTTAAACCTCGATGGGACCGGCTCATCCTCGATCTGGTGGGAGAAGGGGGACTTAGTGGTAAATTCGATGGCTGCGGCCCATTACCCAGGCCCCTCACCAGGGGCTCCCTCCAGGGGGACGCTCGGGCTGAACTCTGGCAGCAGCATCGCTCCTTGTTGTTGGCCTGTGAGGAATCGTGGAGGTTTTGGCCTTGGGGCGCCGGTCTGTTCGGAGGAGGCACTGGTAGGACCTGGGCCTGCAGAAGCGGTGCTGGTGGGGCTCCCTCACGTTGCAAATCTTGGACGGCTGCGGCCAAGGCTTGGACCTGCTACACCAGGATGTCGAACTGTTCCGGCTGAACTTGTAGAGCTGGACCAGCCGGAGGTGGCAAATTTTGGACAAAGTGTCCCGAAGTTGGTGGGAGACGTCGGGAGGCGTTAAAGGCTTCCTTGCTTCTCAACTTCATGGTCGCGACTCGGGCCCTTCCTCTAGCGCCAACTATTGCTGAAAATTGGACCCGAGGGCGACCGGTCTGCTGAGAAGGAGGAGCTCCGGCGAAAACTGGCGGGCGGCGATCCGTCGGCGGGCGGCATCCTCCGTGGAACCTGCAAAAAGCCAGTGACCGGGGTTTCCGGCGCCGACCCTCCGATGCCTAAGTCAGAGGGGGCAAGTGCATAATGTGGAGAAATCAATGTCCGAAGTTTCAGAGTCCAGCCCCCTCTAAAATAATGGGGTTCCCCTTTTATAGAGAGTGACTGGAGTACCTATGATGTGATAGGGCGAAGTCGTCGTATGATTGAGCATGTCGAATAAATTAGTGCACGGGGACATGAATTAATGCCTTGCCGTAGGAGATCATGCTGGAGTCAGGAAGCTGTCATGGCTGATCGGACGCAGCCGAGCTGTTTTGCCGTGGAGGACTCGCGATCCGTAGATAATAGGAGCTATGCGTATTAATTGTTGAGTAAGCCGAAGGTCTGCTGGAGCCATGCGCATTAATTGTTGAGTAAGCCGGAAGTCTGCTGGAGCCATGCGTATTAATTGCGGACGGCGGTGACAGAGCATGGTCCCTGATCAGGCTGCGGAAGGACGTGACTGTGGAAGGTAGGTGGCGAGGTCGGGTTTCCGAGACCGAGGATCGTCGAGGTCGGTTGCCAGGTCACGGGCCCTGAAGTCGGGCACTCGGCCGGATGCCAGGTCGGGCGTTTCGAGGTCGGACGTCTGGTCGGACGTTTCGAGGTCGGGCGTCTCCGAGATCGGGCACCTCGAGGTCGGACATTTCTGATCATGTGCCAGCGATGTGCTCACATGCTTTGGGGTAACTTATATTCCCCCAACATGGACGATGATGGTTTGAAAGGGAAGGGGAATGATCGGTGAAGAAGAATAGAGAGGGATTGGAATCTCTCACCTTGTCTCCTATGAGAAATTTCTACAGTACTGCACTGGCTATCAAGAGGAAAAAAAGAGAGGAAAGAGGCGGTAGTGGTTGGTGATGTGATGCTCGAAAGGGAGTTGTGGAGAGTCCGAGGTAGAGGAGAAGTCCTCTTCTTCGTGTTCGAGCAGAGCTCTGCCTTGTTTGGAACTTGCAGTGGCAACGGGCCTTCGGACCATTCCATGCTGGTCAATCTATCAGGCCTAGTTTGGGTTTTCAGGGGCTAGGCTTTACACAAATTGTCCCCTGTTCTTGTCCACATAAATTAGGCAATTCTAAATAGTAATCTCATATGTTATGCTTCTCCCTTCTTGTTCCATGCAGCTCCTTTTCTAATTCTTGCCTTCCTACATTCACCAAATAAAATGAGGCTGGATGGGCATTTATTATATATACTTACACTGTTGTGATGGCAAAACTGTGTTACTGTATGATTCTACATTAATGCTCTATAAACTAATATGGCATTATACCCCTCTAGCATGCCATTGAAGTAAGCCACTATGAAACCTATTGTCTGAGGAACCTCTATCTTGTCTCTGTTGATTATTTTATTAGTTGGTTTTGAAAGAGCATACTTTATAGAAAAGATCTAGCACAAACATAGGAAGATCTCTCCCTAAGAGGCATAAATAGATATCCTCAAAACTTCGCCTTACAAGCTATAGATTCATATGGCACGAACTTGCTGCCTTGATCTGTCATAAGATTCCACAAAAGTTGATCTTTAATGCAAAACTGTCTTAATATATAAAATGTGAATGATAGACTAGAGCAAAAGAAAGCATATGAGATATGTTGGGCCCAAATAAAACATAAATCACAAGTCAAAATTTCCTTTTTTAATAAAAAGATTAGAGATTCTAGAGATAAAACGAGAGGGTTCTACTTACAAATCAAAGGAAGAACAAATCTGTCAATTTACATATACCTCCTAGAAGAATAAGAATACCAGTTCTTACGGTTTTCTGCATGCCAGTGAGAAATTTGTATGTGAAGGAGCACAATCTATTAACAAAACAAATAAGAACTATTATTTGATCGATGGCTGCCTAAAACTTATTATGCACCAAACAGCCATGCTTGCCACGTAAAATTATTAGATGTATGCAGATTATGCATGTATATGGCTATCCATCAGGTAATATGGAAAGATAAAAAAATAACATGAAATGAATATTCGATACATGGAAGGATTCTGAATTACCACTAACAGTTGAACAGTGATATTTGATCATTCCCCGGAAAATTGTGACAATGCAAATAACAGAAATTCCAGACACCATTATCTATTGAAAAATCTTGAAATGGCACCAGCTGATCACATACCTTTCCAATACGAGGAGCAAGTGACCATGCAGGGGTAACTGTAAGCAGGCTATTAGCAACTAAAATTCCTGCACCTTCAATATCCCATTTAGTTGTTGGATTCTCCGTGGGCACCACATTTTCTGTTGGGTTATTGGGCAGCTCTACAATTTCTTGTGAAACTTCCATATAATGACTTTTGAGGATTGAACGACAGTGATATCTCACTTAGCCATTGTCCTTTCACTACAACAAAAATCATAATTGCCGACTCTATATTGCCGACGCCAAATAGAAGCATCAATAATTTTTTTTTTTTTTTTTGCAACAAAGAATGCCGATGTTTTTTAAAAAGCATTGGAAAAAAATTGGTTTCACCGACGCTTTGCTTAGCATCGCCGTAATCCATCCATTATCGATGCTTATAAGTGTCGGAAGGGTTAATCACCGACACTTAATAAGTGTTGGCGGAAGCCAAAATCCGACGACTCTTATAAACGTCGTTGGACTCCGTTCCTCCGCCCAAACAAAATCCAACCCCCTCCATCAGCCCCAAATTTCTAACCCATGCTGACCGACCCCCTTCTTAGCCCTTTTCACCAATCTCAGCTCTTCTCCTCCGCCGACTGACCCCAAATTGTTCTCCTCCACCGCATCTCCTTCTCCTCCTTCCCCTCTTCGTTGGCCTCCTCTCCTTGTCCAACTTCCTCCTCCCATTCTCCTCCTCCTCCTAAACTTCTTACTCTGCACTCACATGGCATTTGAATTTTGGAGCCGGCAAGGACAAGGACAAGGCCCAATTTGGGATCTTCTTCTCTTGCTTCAATCTTTAAAATCGGATTTTTTTGGATTTTCTTTTGATTTTATAATCGGATTGTTTAGAGATTTTGTTCTAGTTTCTCTTGTTTTATGATTTTATAATCAGATCTTTAAATTCATTTTTATCATTAATTTTTATCTGATAATGCAATCAAATGTTTTTTTGTTTTCACTCATATGCAGTCGGAGCTCTACCCTTTATAAAGCACTGATATGATTATTGTTCTAATAATACGAAATATGAGTTTTATCAATGAAATCGTAGAGTATTGTTAACTAGCATTGTTTGTTGAGAAAGATCCATGCATTTCTCTCCTTCCAACAAGCCCAAAGCATGGCCAAAAACAGCATAGGAATAATAAGCTGGAAAGCTTCAGGGAAGTTTCCGAATCTGCAATCCATATATATGTATTCAAAGAATGTTTAGGGATGAAACACTCCAAGGAAACAACAAATCCTTTTCCAAATAGTAGAGAAAAATGGGTAAGTAGAAAATAAATGATCTACTGATTCCTAAGCATGATGACATAAAACACAACCTCCAGCAGTCTTCTGAATCTTCTTTTCAAGAATGTTCCTGGTGTTTAATTTCTTCTTCCAACATAATCAGAGAAAACATTTGATTTTTAGAAGTACATTTAGGCTCCAGATGGACAAAGCAAACTGACATGCATCTGAAGAATTTCTTCTTCTTTTTTTTTTTTTTGATGAAACAGGAGATCAAAGATCACCCAGGATTTATTAAAAAATGAAGATCTCAGGAATTTCACTTATGGAAAGATGCAAGTCTAGAACGAAAACATAATTCTGAGAGGTCTAAATAATCTTATTTTTGAAGTAAAATCATTAGTACTACCATGTGCTCACATTATCAGAACTCCTTTCTTCATGAACACCCCTAATCATAAATGCAGAGGGCCTCACATGACCCACTGCGACAGGTCTATACCAATTTAAGGGGCATCAGTGCTGGTGTGTCTGAAGGAAATCTGGTGTGTTGGATTTCCATTTTCCTCATGTTAATCTAGTTTTCGTTAGGCTTTGAATGCTGTTTGGGTTGTAATTGCTTTTAGCTTGTCGACAGTTTGTAACTTTTTCATGTTATGCACATATATGTTGTTATTTTTCTCTTTATTTAAACATTAGAGCGAGCATTTTCTCTGTTGTTCAATTGGTCATGCTGGATTACCATTTTTGCATTTTTGATTGAAGTACCTGAAATCGTAGACTCTGTGTGGCAGCCATTTTGTTTGTCAATGGTCAAGGCCATTTTCTCCCTTCTTTGAACAGATGCTAACTAATAAGTTTAATGGAATCTTCAAGTACATTTCGCTTATACATCATGTCTCCTTCTCATGAATATGTCTTCGTATAATATGAACAGTTGTGGAACAAAATAAAAAAAAATGAATGTTGTCTCCTGCATGATTGCTTGAGGATCAATATATAAAATAGCCACTTTCTTGCATGTAAAATATTCCAAGTACTATTGGTTTCTTTTGGGTCAATCTCACTTATTGTGAGATGTAGGTGCCATGCGATAAGGAATAAGAAAAGTAATTCGTACTTGTGCAAGGAACTTAGTAGTTTAAGATAAGCACCAACCTTTGGATTTAAAAAATGAAACGCTGTTCTTCAGACAAGCATAACTTCAAAAACAGCTTCTTGGACCATATATAGTTGACACTTTAATATTTAGATAGCAAGGATTGCACCGAGTTATGATAAATTGCAAGTCCTATTCTGGCTGAGAGCAGAGTCCACGTATCCTTTGCAACCTGGCATTACGCACATCATAATATACCCCCATGATTTGACATGCCTCTACTTGTGAAGTTCCACGTTACGAGCTCGTTTGGTTCACGAAAAAAGAAGAAGAGAAAGTGTGGTCAACGAAAAAGTAATAAGATGCCTCTTGTTTGATTGGAATTTTCAAAGAAGAGAGACGTGAAAGTTGTATTTCCATGGAAATATTATTCCCACATTTCATGAGAAAGTCTTTCTTATGAGTAACATTGAAAAATTACTTTCCCATGAAGCAAGAATCACTCTTTTTTTATTTTTTTCCAAAAAGGCACTTCAGCATTAAAGAAGCATTAAAGATTTATTTTTTATTAAGGATATAATAGGAATTATACATAACTTTTCTTGAAAAGTGGATGGTCAACCAAATATAAGCACTTTGGAAATTTGTTACTTTCCCATGGTCAACCAAACATGCCAAAAGTAGTTTCCTAGGCATCCTTTTCCTAGGAATCTGCTTAACCAGGAATCATAATTCTAAGAGGAAAAATACTTTCCGCGAACCAAACGAGCCCTACATGGCAACCTCGATCAAGCCTCCATATCTTTTTGGTCTACAAACAACGTCCCAGGACGGCAAGTGCAAACCTCTACAGCCAGTTTCATGAGCCCACAAGAATGATTTCAAGTTACTTTCTATGTTATCAACCACCTTGATGGGCACAACACAAATGGAGAGAAAGGTAGTAGATCGGCATGGAGGCTGAAACAGTTTGCAGCAAAGCCGGCCTCCCAACTTGAGAAAGCATCCTCCATTTCCATCCATCAAGCCTTCTATTAACTTCAGCAAGCAAAGATGAAAAATTCAAAGAGGTAGGCCTTTTAGCCGTCACGGAAGCACCAAAACAAGTATAACACCCATAATATTTTTCATTGCTAGCGTGGTCATATGTCAGTTTATATTATTTTTTCTATATAGTGTTTGTACGCATATATGTATATAACCTCTGAGATATAGTAATTTGTATTTACCCCTTCGTTATGATAACTCGGAAGGATGCATACCAGGATTGTAATTAAAACGTCAACTTTCCAAGGAGTCGGTTGTATCCTTGCGCGAAAGAAGGATACACCTTTCTTCGCACCGGTCGACCGTTAGATCATTCCCATTTGAGATCTGCGCCGACGGATGCATGATGGTTCGTATTGCATTGAGATCTATGCAGCGGACGATCCAACGGTCGACAGGCGTGAAGGAGGGTGATTTTTTTTTTCCTTGGGAAGGATGCAGCCGTGATAAGCGGGACCGTCAAATAATGATGAATTCGGTTGAATTAATTCAACTAATTCAGATGCAAGCAAGTAATGAACGAGACACGAGAAGGGCAGTCTCGTCAGTCCAAAATTAACGCCGGTCTGTCATGTGGGCCTCTAATACATTATTCCTTACCGTGGGCTGTCCGCGCTCACCGGCGCCGCGAACGGATTTGCTTCTCATGTACCCTCACACCCTTTTAACCTAAATAGTAGCCATCATAAAATTCAAAGCAACCTCTTTCATGGATTCTGACGTCGTCGCTTTCTTGTCAACTAAAAGTGGTCCCAAGGAACAACCTATCGAATACAAACTGGCCGTCTCGCTTCCACCGGCTGTCACTCTCACTTCCCCCCGCTGGATCTGTTCTGCTCCTAAATATTTATTATTTTCCTGGTATTAAAAAATTTTAAAAAATTAGTACGGGCTTAATCGACTCGACCCTCGAATACGAACCCTCGATAGTCCGGTTCTTTGCTTCCAAGCGGGGCGAGGGGAGAAGAAACCCTCGAAGCTCTCGCTTGCGTTCTTCTCCTCGTTTCAGATACGAAGGGGTTTTCATCTGCAGGGAGGTAAGGATTGGCGTACTGTGCTTCGGATCTATTCGATCTACGCGTTGATGCTTGTTTCTGTGTGAATTGGTGTATTTTATTTTGTACGATTTTTTTGGTGTTTTTGTTTGTGATTTTTGGTATGTATCTTTAGAAGTAGCAATGGGGTCTTTTTTTTTCATCTTCTTAGAAACTTTCAAGGTCGCTGATATAAGTTCTTGGTGTCTTGAGTTGGATCTGGTTTTGATCGAGTCATTCTTGCTTCAGATTTTGAGAAAATAAATTAAGCTGAGACGTTGTGTAGTTTCTCTCTTTGTGATGGTATTTTCCTGAAAGTCTTTGTCTGGTGTTACTCTTTGATGCGAAATTAATGCATGTCTTGAAGTGCTCAAATATATAATTTGCTCTGCGATTTGTTTTTTTTTTTGTAAAAGAAAAGCTTAAAATCAGTTGAAATGGCACGAAGTTACTATTTTTTCTTCTTTTTATTGGCGCTTGTTTCACTTTGATGAGGTAAGGTTTTTTGTTAAAAATTGCAGTTTATTTGCGCCTCACCTGGAAAGTTTTGAATGTTTTCGACCATCACCATCAGTTTACTCGGTAGTTTGTCATCGTCTTTGTATTTTGTTTAATGCTTGGTGTCCGATAGTGTTTGCAGCTTATCTTGTGCAAACGTTGTTGTCAAGTGTTTGTTTCTTAACGACTGCTGGGCATCTGAGAACTATTGAAGCTCATGAATTGATAGGTGTAGTAGGTGTCACACTATTAGGCTTGTTTGTACGAAACTGGTAATTGGTGTTTTCTTCCTGATAATTTAGAATGTTCTGAAGTCTGATCCAGCTGATTTGCTCCATTGAAACTATTGTTTACCGGCATCACTGATAGGCTCAGAGTCCTTAAACGATGATTTTTTTGGAGAAAATTAGCCATTTGGTTTCGGTCGCTTGGTAGTCCAACTATTTTGGTATCTTAGTACATCTATAAAGTTTCATTACAGATATGCATGGAGTTTCGTTTATCTTTTTTCACATTTCAGATCTGCTGGAAATTAGTGTTTTCTATTACTCTCTTTTAAGAAAGAGTATCAGGAAATTGATTGATATTTTAAACATTATTTTTCTTGCACTTTTTTTTATCCCCAGATAAACTATTTGGGAAGGACTTGCTTGTAATAAAATGGCACTTGGGAAAGGCTTGCGGGCTGATGCTAGGAGGACATCGTCGTCCTTCCGTTCAACAACAACCATTGTTGTATTTGTTGCTCTTTGTTTGGTTGGCATATGGATGATGACATCCTCAACTGTAACTCCTCTGGGGATGTCTCCACCGAATTCCAAATCTAATGCTAAGGGGCAAGTTTCAGAAACTGATTCTAAGGATAACTCAGGCAGCATAACTGAAGATTTGGAGAAGTCAATGCAGGAGACCCAAGAGGAGAATCCTGTGAAGGGCAATGAGGATACCAAAGATGAGTCAGAGGACACATCTAAATCTGTGACTTATAGTGATGGAAACGGGAAGGCAGACAAAGAAAAAGTTCGGGAGGGTGGAGATGCAAATTTGGAGACAGACACAGGCACTCTTGCAGATGGGGAAGCCAAGAAAGTCGAACAAAAGTCAGATGAGCAAGATAATAACTCAGAACCGAATTCCAAGGAAGCTGAAAATAATGAACAACAAGGAATCAATAGTGAAAAGAAATCTGAAGAAGAGGAGAAATCTGATGGTAATAAAACACAGGATGAGAAGGATAAAGGTCAGATAGAGCAGAAGGTGGAGCAAAATGAAGGCAAGGAGACAGGACAAAAATCTGATGACAATAATGCTGGGAATCAGGATCAGGGCTCAAATGAGGTCTTTCCATCTGGAGCGCAGTCAGAGCTTTTAAATGAGACCAATACCCAGAATGGGGCATGGTCCACACAAGCTGCAGAATCAAAGAATGAGAAGGAGGTCCAAGCGTCCGCTTCATCAAGGGGCCAAACTGTGGGTTACAATTGGAGGCTTTGTAATGTCACTGCTGGAGCAGATTATATCCCTTGTCTTGACAATGAGGAAGCTATCAGGAAACTTCGTAGTACCAAACACTACGAACATCGAGAGAGGCATTGCCCTGAAGAGGCGCCAACCTGCCTTGTTCCTCTTCCAAATGGATACAAGCGACCAGTTGACTGGCCCAAGAGCAGGGAAAAGGTTTTTATTTTGCCATTCAGTTTTCCTTTTAATGCTCAACTACTTCTTCCTTTAGTCAAGCTTGTTAATTTAATTTTATGACTAAACTGCAGATATGGTACTCTAATGCCCCACATACCAAGCTTGCAGTGTTTAAGGGACATCAAAATTGGGTGAAAGTTTCAGGAGAATACCTCACTTTTCCAGGGGGTGGAACCCAGTTTAAGCATGGTGCACTCCACTACATCGATGTCATTCAACAGGTTGTTTTCTACCCTCTAATATAGGTAGCTGCGTTTTTTTAATCTCCCTGTTATTTTCCATTTCTCAACATGTGAGATCCTGTTTTCATGCCTTCTGAGTGCCTGAAATTTCTTGTCCTGTCTCTGGATGGATAATATTACTGCTTGTATTGGTTCTTGTATGACACAACCTTTATTGCTCAGGTTCCTATTAGTGCATTTGATAGAAAGAACTCCCAATTGCCATGGCTGCTGTTCACAATATCTGCATATGCTGTGTTTAGGCATGAGAGTTTGCATGTTTGTATCGCTAATATCTTTATTGTGCAAGGTGTCTTCTATAGAATTTCTATTTATCTGTTTATCTTTCATCCTTGCTAGCTTAGGTACCATTTGCAATGACTAAGACAGAATTTTTAGGGTGCATGAAACATTCTTGCAGTTATGGCTTGTATTCCTATTTATGTGTGCTCCATTAAAATTTTCACTCAGGCAAAGTATCTGTAGATTTTCTTATTTAGATGATTTATGATTTTTATTTTTATTTTTTATTTTTTTCCTTGTGCATGATGTGTATGTTTTGATCTTATTTTTGCAGTCAATGCCTGATATTGCATGGGGAAAAAGAAGTCGTGTTGTTTTGGATGTTGGCTGCGGTGTGGCTAGTTTTGGAGGCTATCTCTTTGATAGAGATGTGCTTACCATGTCATTTGCACCCAAAGATGAGCATGAAGCTCAAGTGCAATTTGCTCTTGAGCGAGGAATCCCAGCTGTATTAGCGGTCATGGGCACCAAGAGACTTCCCTACCCCAGCAGGGTCTTTGATGTTGTCCACTGCGCCCGCTGCCGAGTACCGTGGCACATTGAAGGTACTTAATGTTAGACCATTTATTTATTTGCTCTTAGACTGGTTTGGGATCTTAGAGGTGGTAGCTTTTAGGTGGTAAGCTTTTGCTGGAGTTAAATCGGCTGCTGCGTCCTGGTGGATACTTCGTGTGGTCTGCTACTCCAGTTTATCAAAAGCTCCCAGAAGATGCTGAGATCTGGAAAGGTAAAATTTATTTGTGTTTGTTTGTATGATTGAAATAGATGTGGGAAAAAAAAAATGTACTAGAAACTTCAAAATGCATTATAAACTATCATGGAAATTTTTTAGGAAGTAAAGTGTCAATAAATTTATTCTCGAAAATAAACTCAGAAGATGAGCTATTTTAATGTTGTTTAACGTAAACTAGAGTCAACCTATTTTGGTTTTAGATGGATGACTCACTTCTAGGTTTAGGTAAAATAAATACAGATGACTGAAAATGAAGTAAAAACTGCCTTCTTAGTGCTGAAACTTTTTTCAATAAATGCTCCTGTGATCTGTTGCACTGAATTGCATTACGACATTCATGATGGTAGTATTAAGTGGTACAAGAATCATAATCTAGAATTTGTACTGCTACAACTCCTTCAGTGCTCACCTGCTTCCTAAGCACCTCGTTATGTGAACTGTTTTTAAATTAGTCTCTTCGCTGCATCCACTCTGATACCTGCCTCTGCCCCGGCTACTTATTCTGGCAACTAAGGCTTTAGCGTACAGTCATTATGAGTTAATGTTTTACCTTGTCTACATAAAACACAGAAGGAAGCCTCAAGACTATTGATTTCACCATACATCTTTATTTTGCTAATTCATCTTGAGCATGTAGAGCTTATCTAGGAAAGGTTGTAAAGATAAGAATACTACTTCTAAAATAACTCTGGGCCAGGTACCTCTTGGAAGTTCTCACCTATATATTGTGTGGATTTTGATGTCAGCCATGTCTGCACTGACGAAGTCCATGTGCTGGAAAATGGTAACTAAAACAAAGGATACCTTTAACCGCGTGGGATTAGCAATCTTCAGAAAACCTTCTGACAATAAATGCTACAAGAAAAGAATGGAAAACAACCCTCCACTCTGTCAAGAATATGATGATCCAGATGCAGCCTGGTATGCTAATTCCTAACAGTGCAGTCTATATGTTTGTTTGGCTGTTTTGTTTTGTTATCATGTATTAGGTTTGGTGCCTTGGTGATTTATTTTCATTTTTTGTGTAGGAACGTCCCCTTGCAAGCTTGCATGCATAAATTACCTGTAGATCCTAATGTGCGTGGGTCACAGTGGCCAGAGCAGTGGCCATTAAGGCTGGAGAAGGCACCTTATTGGCTAAATAGTTCTCAGGTTGGGGTTTATGGTAAACCTGCCCCCAAGGACTTTGAGACAGACTATGAGCACTGGAAACGTATTGTAAGCAAGTCATATGTGAATGGAATTGGAATCAACTGGTCTCATGTCAGAAATGTCATGGATATGAGATCTGTATACGGAGGGTAAGTAGATACCATGCTTCCTTCAGGGGTTTTGATTTCAGTTTTATTTACATACAAATTTCGTATCAACATGTATATTATGACAAGAGAGACAGATTTTTTTTTGCAGTTTAATTATTGTTTTCCAACTCATTCTTTCCTAACATTCAAGTTCAAAGTTAAATGTGAAACCGATTGATAGTTTCTCATTTTTGTACATGAGAGGCCACAAGAGGTCAAATCCCTGTTTCTAGTCTAGAATTTTAGCTTGTGATTTGCAACTTAAATTTTGTTTGGTCCCTCTATTCTTTACTTTAAACATCATGGTTGTAGGACTGATGCAAAATCATGCATGGCATAGCTGAGGGTGCCAATGGTTTCTTGAGTAATTGCATATTGGTGAACTGTCTGCATTATTTGTGTGTATGCATGTTGTTGAAGAGGGTCCATTGACCTGATATTACTAAAAAAATGTTTAGTTGGTTCAGTTCTTCTTGCTGATGATATATCCATGAATGCATATTGTGTCTTGCTATTTTTGAGGCTGCATAGTGCAAAGGCAGGTTCTTCATACGCGCCATTGAGCATGATCAGGAATTTGGCAGCATGTTGATGAAGAGCTGATGTTTTACGTGACAGACTAGTTTTAGAACATTTTCGAATCATGAAATTTAGTTATAATTTGTCTTCTTGATTATGTATAATGGAATGTGAAGGATCAGTTGTCTGTTTTATAAACTACCTTATAATCTACTGATCTAATCTTGTTGATTTCTGATTTGAGGGATAAGCAGATCACCTTTTCTAGACTTCCTCCTCCTGCTTTCAGTTTTGAATTTACTTTTATGCTTGTTTTTGCAGTTTTGCTGCAGCTTTGCGAGACATGAAAGTGTGGGTCATGAATATCGTCTCAATCGACTCACCTGACACACTTCCCATTATTTATGAGCGTGGACTGTTCGGAATGTATCATGATTGGTGTGAATCATTCAGCACCTACCCAAGAACATATGATCTTCTCCACGCAGACCATCTATTCTCAAAGCTCAAAAAGAGGTCAGCATTATAATTTTATTATTCACTTAATTGCACCAAAGCATAATCATATCCTGCTGGTTACTGAATCCTTTGGCTTGAAATTAACATCCAGTAATCTTTCTTACATGAACTTGCTCCAATGCTTCACCTGCATTATTATTATTATTATTATTATTATTATTTAAACTGAACCTGATTTTGATTGGAACATCTCCTAGTGGTTGATGTCTTATTACTTTGGGAACGATATTTCCCATCCCAAGAGCAGCTCTTTTACCCAAGCCTTTCGACCTTTCTAGGAGATGATTAAAGTTCTAGTGGGATGTATGATCATCATGCTGCTGAAGTCAGTGAGAAATGTTCTCTTAATATTATATCTTCCTTTCTTAATACTCCCAAGTAATATTAGATATAAATGACGCTTTCTGCGCTCTTATATCAGCATTGTCACATTTTATGCACTTTAGCCACATTGAAGTATCACATCTCAGAAATGCATTTGTTACTTCCTTTCCACTCATTAATTTTGCCATATGTTGATGCTCTGAGCTACGCTTCTAGGTGCGAATTACTGCCAGTGATTGGCGAGGTGGATCGGATACTGAGACCAGAAGGGAAGCTGATTGTAAGAGACAATGCGGAGACAATCAATGAAATAGAGAACATGGCAAAATCTTTGCACTGGGAGATCCGGATGACCTACTTAAAGGACCATGAGGGATTGCTGTGTGTTCAAAAGACAATATGGCGGCCAAAAGAGTAAGAGGCAAGGGCGTCATCGTTGTCTTAGTTAGGTAATTTTTGCTGTTCTCATATATTGATGTAAAATTTTTGTTGTATGCTTCATCTTGCATTCAAGAAGGGAAAAAAATGTCTGCACAAATTACAAGTCAATTGTAGAATCATATATTCTGGAATTAATGAAAATTTCCTCCATTCTTAAAGACTGGGAGATCTAATGCTGCAACGGTACCTGAATGCAACTATAGATGGTGTCAATGCGAATATTGTCCATCATCAAGAATCTAGTTTGGATTACAGTCAAGTGAGGGCACGAGATATCTGCACCCATGAGAGTGGAGGCATTTCTATAGATGATAAACTCTACATTGTTCCTGTATTCAACTTGAGAAATCTTGTTGATTCCTTTCATCTTTGCACAAACTTCAGACTAACAGCTAGGTCCTGCTGCTGTATCATATTTAAGTTCAAAAAGACTCAGAATTTTATTCAAAAAAACTATCCAAAAGATTTTATTTAAGTTCATTGGCTACTTCAGATCTGCTAGTTTATAGTTGATGTGGGACTAAATACACACCTGCTTGGTCCTCGTTAACACCTATCTAACTTTTTTTTTTCTCACATTATCCAACTAATTTTGGGATAGACCAATACTATCATTCCACGTGGCAACATGTAGTCATCATCCTAAGCAAGAACTTGGGGCTCTTGACGGGACAAAAATAATTGCCAGAACCATAAGATCAACGTCATTGCGGCGAACGCAGAGTCTTAAACAAACGTCAGAAATTCCAAGCCACAAAAGCGAGATGCGAGAAGAACGAGGTCAAGCATCCAAAACCATGCCATATCTTCAGTCCACGCCGAAGCACCACGTCTACAGCAAACCCAAAGTTGGTCATGGGGACTGGAGAAGGCCACAAAAGATGATCGAAGAGAGGCATGTTAAGCGCTCCTCCTTGTATGTCTCCATGGCCCGCTCCTCTCCTGTGAATACCTTCACCAACAACATCTCCTTCGCTTCCAACACCCCCTACTCGGTTGGTAGGAGACCCACTTCCGCTATAGTTCCGGGCAAGCCTCTCATGGTCTGGAGCTGTGACACGAGAGACTCCTATGGTTCTCTGGTACTCAAACTCCTCTTTCTCCTCTCCATTCTACCTTGCAATTATGATTTTTGGGGTGTTTGTTTCACAGGAGGCCAATGCTTATGTGTTTAGGTAGCTAACTTGGGCTACAGTATGAGAGATGGGTTAAAAAAGAAAACAGAGATGGCTCATAGTCCATGGATAATCTTTTTAACTTACTTTAAGAAGTGTTTGCTTACAACATTACTGTCAGGACTTCAATTTTGGGCTTGAAATCTTCAAGTCATAACACTGGATTCAGGCATCAATCTTGTAAGAGCTGTGAACCTCTGTTATATATGATAGAAATACATTGTGCCAATGTGGTTAAGAATCTCGGTGAATCGTTTCATTAATTAGTGAAATCACTGATGGTCTATATTCAAAAAAAAAAAAAATCAATGGAAAATGCTTCTGAAATATCACAGATTAAATGTCGCCCCAACTTGATGTCTAGGATGTCAAGAATGATGGATGTTTATCTGCTTTTGATGTAATAGCAATCATAGAAGACTTTCAAATCAATGTAATAGCAAGCATTCTGCACTTAGACGGTGGTTATGAACATGAAATTTTGCTTTACTGCTTAGCATTCCATTCATCAGAGACGCTTGTAGCCTTAGTTAACCAGCCATGGCATTGGTACGAGAGGACTCGTCTGTTGAGCTGTGACAGTGGCAGGAAAAAAAAAACTCTGGTTCCATCCCATAGTTATGAGAAGACTAACTTCTTTAATTTGGTGTCTTGCACTCTCATGCTCAGCACCAATAACAGATCTACCTAATATTGTTAGTTGGCTTTGTTGTGGCAGATCTACCTAAAATTTTATGTTTCAAGTTGGTAGAATAAGTTTCCATAAAGTGCTGCTCTTGAGAGGTCACTTACTCCCCCTTGAGACACAATGTGATTTGCCAGTTTCAAGGCCAATTTAGATGGTATATGGCTCACAGTCTAAATGAATTCCTTACTTTTCATCGCTGCTGTGATCTTTCTTCTGATAAAACTCATGGATTACAGAGCTGAAAAGACAAAATCTCCTTAAAAATTGATATAATCTTCAAGTAGAATAGCCTCTTGTACCTTTTTTCTTTCCTGAAGTTTGGGGTTTTTATCTGGGATACATGATGGTATATTTTTGAGGAAAGGGAAGTATGATTATGGTATTATGTGCGTCTTTCATGATCAGGCTGCTAGGATTTTGGGTCCTCCAACAAGATTTGAAGCTTCAAAGCTGAAAGTGGTCTTCATGGGAGAGGAAATGCACAAGCAGCCTCTGTGTATCACCACCAGAGCTTACACTCTCACACACTGTGACTTCACTGCTAATTTGACCCTAGCTGTCTCCAACTGTATCAGCAATGACAAGGTATGAACTGTTGATGAGGCCTGCTATAAAGGCATTTGCAAACATTTTGTTTTTTGGTCACTAACTTTGCTACAAACTCAACAACCATTTACTTGATGTATGATACAATTTTGTGACTTGACTCATCCTGAGAAAGTCCAGATGTAGATATTTCAGTTTTGAATGATTTTTGGCAAAAATAGCTAATAAAATGGTCTCAAAATATAGAATGCCTTTGTACACATTTCTGTCCAACGATTCGACTAAAACAAAGATAACATGATAAGCATACTTTACATTGGATTCCTTGTAGGTGTTGGTTCAAATATAATGAGGTCAATTCAGAACTTTCCTACTAAGAAAAAGAAGATGATGCCTTCCCCTCATCTTTCTTGTTTGATTACTCAATTTTTCTGTGTTTTTTTTTTCAAAACAATAAAACTCTATTTGACCAAATTGTTTGGTCATCAGCCATACTGCTATATATGGCATCACTATACTACAGAGACTACTTCAATACATTCACGAATGTATAGAAACATTCATACAAACATTTATTTCACCTATGCATTTTGTTTGATCTGGACATGAACCTATTGCGCCATGGATAGATACACTTAGCTGATTAGCCTACAATCAAGCAATGTAAACTTGAATCATGTGATGACAGTTGAGGTGCTGGCAAACCACATTGCAAAGAGACGACGGTGAGTCCATGTTTTAATAAATATAGATGCTACCCATCCTTTCCTCTACATAAGTTTGAGCAGTTCACTCTGTCATCAGCACCATCACATAATCTTTATAGTCATCGTTCCTGGATGAAGCAACAATGTTTATGATCATTAAGTAGTTTGCTTCAGAACTTAAGCTTTTAACCAAGACTGCAATGATATAGATCAAGATGTCAATATGATTGGGCTAATTGGTGAATTGTTTCTAGGTTCTGAAAGCTGTTGTACATGGAGATTCAGTACTCTTCAGCAAGCACCCAGAGTTGATGGAGGCTAAGGTCTGGGTGTACTTCCATTCCAAATCAACAAGGTACAATCGCGTGGAATGCTGGGGTCCTCTTAAGAATGCTACACAGGTGAGGGGAAAATATGTCCACATTACACACCATATAATATCAAGAGCTGCAATCTGTAATACATTATGTACTTCCTTGATTACTAAGTTTAATATCGTTCGATCGCCAGAGAACATATAACATTCGATCGATCGACTCCCAAACTGTGGTTGCAGCAAAAACCAAGAAGTGGGCTAACCCTGAACAAGTCTTACATGCTCTTGTTGCTTTCCTTCTCTGAGTTTAGAATCCACAGCAACTGTCCTACAATGCAATCATCATAGATGATATGAGTACTGCCATAGTCTATTATTTCTTTTCATTCATTCCCTTTTAAGGCGGACAAGCAGCTGAATTATTTCATGAATTCATGCCTATGGATGCAGTACATTTCTGTATTCATGACTTAGGAAACACATGACATTGTTTTTCTGAACATATTTTGCATTGAAACAAATGTCTGATTGATTCCATTTCTTGACGAATTTTGTTACCCGTTGCGATCATCGATCACACTTTCAAATTTGTGCAGATTCCAGTGTGATAACAAATAGATGACTAGTGTCTGTCCAACTTGTTTCATTATGTATAATTCTTACAGGCGTGGGACTTAAGACAGCTGGCTTCATAATGCGTGCTGTCTAATTATTTCCTGGGCTGAAATTTTATTATGAACGCATGCTGTCTAAATTATTCTAGGCGGAACTTTTGTTATTACAGTAATTTTCTGCATTAGTTGCTACTTCAGACATTATATGAACTTGTATGTAAGGCTGGCTCAGTGCTCCTGGGCTGAAGTTTTATTCTGTGCGCCCTAACCAAGGCATTGAAACAAGATCTCCAAATTGGTTCAGATGAGGTTTGTTCTTTGGGTTCAGTTAGGCAAAACAATGACCTGACGCTGAGTGTGCCTTTGGTCGAACAAAAAACTTAAAACTCCGGATCCCGGTTCACCGTCGTCCTGTCGGCTCGGTTCGGTGCGCCTCGGACTAAATGGTTCGGGGCTAACCATTTATCAAGTCTAGGATATTTTATCTTCATGATTTTCTATGTGACCGAGAAGCTTCATGGCTCCAGTCATGCACACTCCTTATTATGGGACTTTTATCAGCTCGAACAAAAGACAGGCCCAAGGCTCGTGGTGGAGACCATCCAGGTGCAGGCGGCTGAGATTAGTTATGCTTCCTTCTTAGAAGGGCTTTTGATAGCTCGGAATATCTGGGTTTCCCATTCTACCTCGGCAGCTCCCGTACGGTGTTCTGGGAGCCCCCACCCCGTAACTTCCTCAAGGTCAATTTCAATGGATCGGTGCTGGATGGAGGCATAAAAGGTAGAGCGGGTTTCGTTATTAGAGACCCAAACTCCAAGGTTGTGGCAACGGGAGGCTGTCAGATATTTGACTGCATGGTTTCCGGTGCCGAGCTGAGAGCTGCCTAGGCAGGTCTTCGACATGCTCAGCATGTGCTATTAGCTAGTTCGGTCATCTTGGAAAGATGACTCGGCTACGGTCATCGGCTAGATCCAGGAGGTCCGAGGGTCGTTGCTGGTGACCATCCACTACTTCGTGACATCTGGATGATGATGAGGGATGAAGGAGTTGTCCAAGTTAAGCATATGTTTAGAGAAGCCAATGAGGCTGCGAACTGGGTAGCTACCTACGTGGCCAACTACGCCGACAGCACCGTGTGGGCAAGGGATGGAGAGCTGCCTCAGGAGCTCTGTGATATTTTGTTTTCCAACTTTATTGGGTGTATGAATCACCTGTTATAGCAAAAAAAAAAAAAAAAAAAAAAAAAAAAAAAAAAAAAAAAAAAAAAAAAAGGGAGGCCCGGGTTGATTTTTTTTTTTTTTTTTTTTTTGTG
>JAOXJJ010001007.1:9853657-9878509 GCA_025769935.1 Phoenix roebelenii
TATTATGTTTTGTTGTATAATACAATGCAATGTTCTTTATGGTAATTTTGTAATGCAAAAATACTTTCTCAGTTTGTTTACCAAACACAAAACAAAGTACCACAACACTTTATGAATATAGTTACCAAACAGTAAATAATTTTTTATAATAGCTCTACTTCCAACAGCTCTACTGCGAACAGCTCCCCCAAATAGGGCCTTAGTCTCCTCTCCAACTTTTTGGAGCTTCCGATATTTTGGTTCCCAAAAAAAAAAAAAAAACTCGTCAAGGCTTTTTCCGCGGTAGCTTCCACTATCTCATCAAGTTGAGATATAGGAAAATAGAAACAAATAAATGCATATCTATCTTTCCATGGGCCCCGGGTAAGATCCATTGAATAACCATAAGAGTTACAAACTTTGAATAAAAGGAAAGCGCTTTCATGGACATTGCCTTATTTGAGCACAACTTATATTGATTCCTTCAAATACATTTTATGGCATAGGATGGTGGAAACAAATGAATGCATGCTTATCTTGCCAACTGCCAAGAAGCTGGATTTAGATCCATCGAAAACCCGTAAGACCCAAGAAGCTAGAATAAAAGGAAAGAGCTTATAAAGACCGTTACCATATTCAATAGGGACGATATAAACAAATAAATGCATGGCTATCCTGCATGCAGCCGCCCCTTGCCGTACACTAAAGACTTTGTGGAGCCCATAGTGGACCTACATTGCATCTTTGCCATCAAGGCTATCCAAAGAGCTTAATTAGCCACTAAATATCCAATCATATTTAGGGTGCCAAATGGCTTGGTTGATGAAGTCACCAAGTGCTGATATTGGTGACTTGGGTTCAAGTCTTGCAGTCACCAACTTCGGCTAAACATCTTCCCATTATAGTTCGTCGTTTAGCATATAACAAAAATGTGATTCAAAATATGTTTGTGTTGTTCATCTTAGAAGCTTCGACATGCTAGAAAAAATATGGCTAAAGGGAATAAGAAAACTAACAATTCGGCAGATTGATTTACTCAAATTACATGGTTTTTATAAGAAGCTTAGGGAAAAAAAATGGTACATAGTTATATGCTTATATAATATACTACACACACACACACTCAAATACATACATATATATGTATATTTAATATATATTTTTACACACTCGAGTTTTCATATTTATGTATAATACTATAGTTATAAATCTCATTTCAATATTTTTGAAAATTGCACCCCCTCTCCCTCTTCCTGTCCCTTGGACATTTTATAGTGCACTTGAAACTAAGCATTTTTAGAAATGACAGTTTCATTGCACTTTTATTCATCCTAATCAGCCCATCGAACTACTCCGTTAATTTCTTCCAATCATCTACTCCATTTCCTTTTAATTTATTCTTTCCTTCTTGCTTTCTCTATTTCTCGTCCCCATCATCTACTCCAGAGCTTCCTAATCCACCAACTTTTCCAAGCAACCAGAGCTTCTTGAGCGGAGGAGACCGATCATGTGGGAAGAAGGGAAGTTCAAGGGGTCGTCGTAAGTTCCTAGCAATACATGTTAACCTATAATCTCTGCTTTAGGAGTAAAAAGATAAATTTATAATTTTAAGTAATTTTTAATTCAAATCAATATGATTTTGGTTAATAACGTCAGCTAAACCGTTATATAAAACATATTCATTTAAAAATACTATTTTGTAAGTGTATGCATACAAATATCAATTTTGAGATGATATTCACATAAATTCCAAATGTATATAAAATTGAATACATACTCTCACAAAATTGCTATTTGCATCTATATTATAAATGTTTCTTTTTGCATGTTTACTTGTTAATGGTATTTCGGTCATTTTAATTTTAAAACCGCTAATTTCTTATTTATGTTAGATGGTATTAGTATATATGCCAAAAAAAAAAGAGAGGATATATATGCAAAATAAATATTTTAGGAGGGTATGTATGCAAAAAAAATCTAATTTTTATTTAATTAGATAATAGACATTCAAATAATATTACATAGCAGTGCAAATTCACTTTTTATGAAGATCTAGTTCTAGCATAATAAAAGAAAATAGAGAAACAGTTCTAGCATAATAAAAGAAAATAGAGCAAGGGAGTTAATCATATCAAATAAATATAAACTTTAGGGGATGTTACTAGCTGGTCCTTTCTTAGATCAAGCCATAGTCTTTAAACTCTATTAACTCAAACTATAATAGTCGGTCCACTTGTGATCTCCAGATCATAATAGAGCAACCTTACCATTACATCGAAAATCACTCTCTATTCAACCACTTTAAAGATAAAATACCTAAATAAGGACAAACTTAAACTTTCACATATTTATCGTCATTTTGGACATAGTTAATAGTCACATGCTTACTATCTATTTGCATATTATTAATATATATGCACACATTCAAATGTAATAAAAATGCAAATACTTACTACCTCTATAAATATATTTAATATAAATCTGCACACTCTTAGAATCCACTTGCATATAATAATATGCACCAAATTTTCTATCTACCTATACATAGATAATATAAACCTACCCAATCAATAGTATCATGTCTCTATTGTCATAATTAGTTATATCATGAACTTCTATTCTAGGGATGTAGTTTCCGACAGTAGAAATTAGCCAAAATCTAATAAATGACAGCTAATAAGATTTGATGAACATGTAGACACAATTAACAAAGATCTAAGCACACATAATATCTTTCTACACACAATTAATTCAATTATGCACGTGCAATATACCTAGATGAATACAATTGCTATCACCTTGAACATGGATAATTAAGTTTGAGCATAGTTAATAAAGATCTAAACACATTCATGTCTATGAGTAGACAATTAATTTAAATACGTGCACATAAAATTTCTAGCTAAACACAATTATTGTCACTTCGAATGTAGTTAATTAAACATTGACATAGTATCTATCCAAACACTCTTCATGCCCTTTTGTACATGGTTAACACAAATAAGAGCACAGAAAATTGTCCATCTGCAAGCATGTAATATATGCCTGTACATCCTTTCATGTTGAACACAGTTCATATGAAGCCCGGACACATTAGCACCTTCACATCTTTATCAACATACTATAAATAATATTCCAGTGGTTGATAAGCATGAATGTTTTATCAAACCAAAAACACTCCTCCTCATCCCTAAAAGACATAAGAGCATCAAGACATGGTCTTCCCTACTTGATAGGGGGAAAGGTGAGGAAATAGCCTTAAGAAGTGGCCTTGACCATGTCCATTTGCCCATGAGAAGTACATCAGCTCAATGAGGATGGGTCTGTCCTCCATCCCCTTTTCCTTCTTCCCCTTTTTCCTTCTCTTCCTTAATATTCAGCATTATATCCAGAAAATGTTTAAAATAACACCTCCTATTAACCATACTCTTGGGGCCAATGGGAGCCTCTCGTATAATTTTTGCTTTTCGGCAGCTTGCTTACTTTCGATCAAGGAAGGAACCTGCTTCTTTATCTTGGCCCTTGTTATCCTTGACTCCATTTTTTCTCTTGTTTGCATCTGTCACAAATACGATGTGCATCAAAAACATGATAAATTACTTGATAACTTGTAGAAATGCATATAGTTTATGATATGTATAAACTATCATACACAAAAATAAGCTACTCCTTTCATACATAATACAACATATATTGCACATGTCAAGGACTAAGCTGCTCCTTTCATACATAATACAACATTACAAACTATCATGTCAAGAGTCTTGAATGAAATTGTAGAATGGATCTCAAAGATGGGATTGATATCACATGCTCTTATATAATAAGTCTTACAAATCCTTATAAATTAACCAATAGAGTTACCATTAGTTCATTGTTCACCATGATTATTGATACCTTAAAATCTCCTTCCACCCTAACATTAATTGATTTTTTTTGAAGTAGGTTATCCATAAGATATGAGCACTAGTCTTAGCTGGCCCTGCAACACTATCCCCACAAATAAGATACAGAAAAGAGAAGGGGACGCTATTAGACATCAAACATAAGCATATAGGCAACTAATTAAGGCAAGGCTAGCATCAAGCAAGTCAACCAGCTAGCTTTTGAGACGGCCACATTAGAAAACCAGATCAATGCTACCCACCTAGTGCTCATTCCGAAAACCCAAGCCCTCAACCACCATATGCAGTCGCTCCTGCGGGTTTCATTTCCCCGGATCAGGCAAAAGCGCCGGTTATCTTACAAATATCTGGAAGCGCGATTGCGCAGCTCAATAGGGCTCATGAACATGTGGTAATACTTTTGGACCAACCAACCGGCCAGTCTATAAACCAGTACAAATGAGGAAATGAAAACTATACTAAACTCAAATAAAATGTATTAGGGCTACACGGACCCCTATGAGCATCAGCGTTGCTTTTTTTCCTCTTTTCTTACGATAAAGAAAAAAAAAACCATCACATTATTTTATGATAAAGAAAAAGAAAATTATGTTTTTACCATATATAGGACCAAGAATCCTTTGATTTACTTCCCATCACATTACATTCTTAGGCACCACAGATAATAACATGTCTAGATTTGAATTATCATGTTATAATGAATCATGAAAAGCAATGGTTTGTTGTTTAACATATTTTTGGTCATTGGAACAACACTATTCTCAAGCACATGGCTGTCATCTCAGCACACTGAACGCTCTTTCGCAGAGGGGCTTCAAGTGCAGATGCAGTTGCTTCCTTCATCCTTGTTTTATATGGCACTCCACTGCTGTCACCAGGGCTGTTGAAAGTAGAGTCTTCAATTAAATTGAAATCATGCCAAAAGATTAACAAATATATTATACATGCACGCACGCATGCATGCACGCATGCATACATACGTACATACATACTATATGGTTCAAAACAAATTTCGGCAATGTGTTAATTAGCTCTTTCTCCAATCGAGAAACTTTGGTAGGAGACACTGTATCCTTTCCATGATAGTGCTGCCTTCTGCGAATTTTTCCATGAATGGCACTCTCGTTTCATTTATTAATGAAGTGTGTGTATGACCCCCAACTGTCTCTCAAAATATATATTATTCAGGAGTGGCTGCTCAGAATTGTCTTAAGACTGAAAGAGCAAAGTAGAATTATATGTTTGTTGAAATTTGCTATGAAAACCTCAATGGTTTATTGTGAAAGAGAAAAGCTCAAAGGTTGATAGATCATAACTTGAACCATAAAGCATACGCATCTAGGTCCAAGAAAACCTTCTTATTGTTTTCCATGAATGCCATTTTGAAAGCAAGGCTGTCACTTGCCGAACATGTTTGAAGTTTGGAGGTCCTTCATCACATCTTCTCCATCTCATTATTTTGGATCATGTATTTCTATAGTTTGGATCATTTCCTCCTTTTCTTTTTAATCTTTATGAATCGATAACTACTGTAGTTTCTCTTGTATTTTTCACTTTTTAGCTATAACTAATATAGGTTATCATGGTTTGTATGTCTGAAACGTTGAGATTCAGGCTACCCCTTGTGAGAGAGGATCTTTTTTGCTCGGTAATTCAGATTTCTTCGTATTTTTGAACTTATTTGACGCTGGAGAATGCCTATGGTTGTCCATTCGAGAGGATGTAATTTTCCCTTCACATTACAAGAAAAAGAGCTGGAGGTAAAGGATCTGAAAACAGCCACTCAAGTTTTCTTTTTTTTCTTCCCTGACAAAACTAAACTAATTTTGTTTCTTTTTTATGCCTCAACTATCAATCAAATGCTCATCCTCTTGAATCCATCACATAAAATTCTAAAAGCTTGTGAACATCTTCTGCTGTTATTAGTGTTATATTTTAATTCAAATTCATTCCTTTTAGGCAATTAGGACACAATTGTCCATCAAAGACTCATACCTCAAGATTCAAACAAATGAATTGATCTGCAAAAATTTAGATCAAGGAAAATTAATCTTATCAAGTATATGAAGTTGCAATAGTCCATTGACTGCAGTATTCTTTTTACTAAAAAAAATCAAAATTAAATTCATCAGGCGAGAGGGCAATTTTTTAACTAGGAAAATGAACAATCTCATGAACATCAGACGACATGGATAAATAAAATGCTGTGTCAGCTAACTACTCCATAGAGCATAGTAAAATTAATCTCACAAAATACATCCACTTTTTGCATGATTTACCTAGGGGCAATTATCCCAATTTACATAGATTTGGCAGACTAAATAAGCGCATTCATTTTACCAAATATATCAACTGCTTACGTGAATGTCATTTTTCGATGTCATGTCAATGACATCTTTTTCAGAAGGAACCATAAGAAATAATCTGAAACAATGGTTTACAAGCCAAGCCAAATAGCTAGAATAAGGCTACTCTTTAAATGATTTAATTCATGAAAACCCCTTCATTACAAATAATGAAAGATAAGAAAATGAAATGGACTGTCAGAGGAAAAATATCAGTTTAGGAACAGAAGATATCTTCTGCCCAGCAAGAGCTGCCTTGCAAAGAAAAGGAAGTAAAATGGGAGAATTTGCTGCTCTAAGAATGAGCTTCCCAAGGTATGAGAAACTATCTAATATGGTGATTTTGGTATCTAAAAATCTTGAAATCGTCTCTCACAAAAAAAATAATTGCGGGATCAAGAGATCTACAATACCTCCAACTTCATCCTTCCACCTTGCCTCTTCACACGGATACACTCCTGTAGATGTAGAAATAAGCTGGTTGCTTGTCCAAAAATCGGCATATGCAACTACCAGAAGTGCAACTTATCAATCTAAATCCATAAGGCCTCACTGCCAAAATGCTAGTAGATAGGCAGCCAACAAAACACATCTGCCCAGCCCTAGTCATAGGAAATAGAGTTTCAAGTGATTATGGCCAGTGGCGTTCACCACCATGATTTCAGCCACAGAGAGAGAGAGAGTCAGAAGTTTGCTACCCCTTCAATACAAACAAACATTACCATGAAAATATTAATCCCAACCAAGAGAGAGTCATTAGACAAACACATGCATCCAAACCATGACCCATTACAAGGTATCTGCCCAAAAAAACACAACAGCTTCCAACTCCGACATCAAACAGAACCAAACCTAAATAAGGTTCTTGAGAAACTTATGAAGATATGAAATGAGAAACACAGATTTTTTCCTTTTTAAACTAGACTATGACTCTTTTAAGTACTGCAAATATTTTCAGTAAATATGGCCATTGCTCTTCTTGCTTTTCCTCCCCCTTCTCACCTTGCAAACCTTCTTGTGAGTGGCTGCATAACCAGTGGTACCACGGGCAGGTCTCGATGCAGGTTGGTGCTCTGGCAGGAGCCGCCGGGACTTGTAGCGGATTCCACAAGCATTACAGAGGGTCCTGGGCCCATCAGGCCCAGACCTCCATAGTGGCGTCTCCCTTGTGATGCAGTGGGTGCACTTCTTCAGCATGTCGAAATGAACACCATCCTTTAACAGGTGGCCATAGAGAAGGCGCTCCGGGGGGTCTAAAGACCATGTTCTTCGTCCAACCTTTCTGGTCCTCCGCTTCTTGGGCACTTTCCAATCAGTTAAAGCATCACAGAGCTCACTCTTCTTGTCTCCACCATTGGGTAGTAAGTTGAATACCAGTGAGTCATCGTAGAGGGCCGGGAACCACTCCAAGTCCTCCACAGGGTCATCAGGCACACATAACCTGCCATCACATGTTTCTTCTATGGTGACATCCTTTAACATGTCATCAAGATCAAAGGGTGGAGAGAATAGGTTAAGGTTGACAGGGGGCATGGCTGCAGTTGGCTGAAAAGGGTTGAGAGGTGGTAAGAAATATATACTACTACCAGAAGAGAGCATATGGCACTGAATGTCCTATAATTCCAGTCTCTGAGGGAATAACAGGAAAGGACTTTGGTGGCAATTACCACTTATGAGTTGAAAAAATTAATCCATCCAAACAGGGAATAAAAGAGAATAATAAATACATATGCTGCTTTTCAAAAAAGAAAAGGTATATAAATAAATAAATGCAGATGCCTATCTACCCAACTGGGCTGCTCAAAGAGGTTAATAGACCAATAAATGCCCAAAGTTATTGTGTTGAAAATTTGAAGGCAGTACGTTGCTGATTTAATTAGTTTTAAATGATTCATTTAGTTGGTTTCTTATTCTATAATAGGAAAGGATTCTGGTGAAAATTTCAATGCTGAAAACATAGTAAGTAATTGTTCTCTTATGGAAGCATTTCAAAGATAATAAGAAAATTTGCTTTCTATATCATCTTGGAACTGTCAGCCATCACACAGGTGGTTTTAGTTACAGAATCAATCATTTGATCGACTTTGCACAACATGCGATCATCAAAGAATAAAAGTTCAGATAGTTTACGGTAGTTTCAGATTTTCCTCAGATTAACCTTAAGGATAATACAAAATGAGTACATTACATTATTTGTGGGAGGGAATACTACTCTAGCTTCAGGCATATCAAGAGACTAAAAATAAAGAAAATCAATGTTAAATTTTGCTTTATTTAAATAGCACATATTTCTTTTAAAAAAACAACAAATAATGAAAAATCACTATGTTTGAATCCTAATTCTGTTGACTTGGAGCAAAGAATCAGACAGTTCACACTGTGATAGAAGAAGGGCTACGATAGTTTACACATTTACACAAGCATCTGATGGCAATGGATTTTTCTTAAAAATCATGATAAATGAGTAAATTACTATGCCATTTTAAGGGAACGATTATCACCCCGGCCTCTAGGCATATCAAGAAAGGGAAAGGAATACAATATCTTTACCTTTATTTAGAAAGCATATATTTAACTGACACCAAATGGCATGATATGAAAGATTCAACAAACCACATTGAATCTTGAGCAAGACAGTTTGTATTGATCAAAAATCAGAATATTCTTAGACTTTTTGGGGATAAACTAGTGGGAATTTTACCAAGAAGTCACTTGGTGCAAAACTTTGCAGGTCTGACTTTCGACAAGAGAGAACAAGCAAGGGAGAGTTATAGATTTCACCTACTCGAAGCTCTATGGAGCCTATATACAAAACAATAGCATGAGAATACAAATTGACTCGAGTGTTGATTTTACAAAAATATAAATGGATTTTATGTACTTTTAATAAGCTGCAAATGCCAAAGTTGATACATGCAGATCCTTAAAAGTGACTCTAGATCATTGATTATGGGTTTCTTTTCAGCTATTCTGAATCTTTAATTTTTTAAATATGTGCACTGTTATATGTATCGTGGACATAATGTGTTCTAAGTAGATTAGTTCATGATGCGGCAATATATGTTTTATTGCCATGCCATTAAATTAAAAATAAGTTATGACCCTTGTAGCAGGGCCTGCCAATGAAGAAAAAGAGATAAAAGAGAAGCAAAGGAATAAATGCAAAACCTTTCACACTTGGACATCATAAACCCTTGTTCACCCACCCCTTCCCCTACTCTCCCAATATATCGATAAGTCAGTCAATCCATAATGTAAATTTGGCATTTCTGGAACTTTGTTTTATTAAGATTTACTTATTTATAAGACTTGAGCTTCATATAGGACTTGTATGTGAAGATTGAAGAATTTAGGGTTTTCTTCCTCTTTTTCTCAAGTCTTTAGTACTTCATCTTCATTGTTACTCTTAAATCCTCATTATTTTTAACTACACCACCCCCCTTCTTTGATTTTGCATCTTATTTACCCCTTTTTATCTTTGCCATTATTATCTAAGATCATACCTAATCTGAAATTATTTCCTCACCTAAAATGATTTCATGCAGTCTCAATGCTATAGGTTGTATCAATCAATCCCAAAGTTCCCATTCCTAGAGCAAACAAATTTGTCAGGTTTAGCTTAAGGGTTATAGTCGTATAGAAATTGATTTCCAATCAGTCCTTAGGTATGCGAACAAGAAAAGGATTATGGCACAACATGAAAATTCATTGGATCAGGTTAAACCATAATCATTTTCAGCATGAATTATCCCCTCAAGTTGGTTTACATGCTGCAGCAGAAGGGAAAGTATAGTCCACAACTCCACATATTAGGAAGTTCACACATGAGTCTGATCTCATTGGATTTAACCTAAAGATTATGGTTATTTACTAAATTACTACATTAACATGTAGCAAGGACAAAGGCATGTCCAAGGAGACAAGAAAAAGAGTAATTAATTTGTGTTGTTTTAAAATAGCCACACACTTAACTGATACAGGATAGCATGGTACATGGAGATCCATCCAATAAAACAGCTTGATACTATATTAGAATCAGCTAGAGGAAATCCTCCCCCTCCCCCCACCCTCCCAAAAGGAAAAAATAAAAAGAAAGAAAGAAAAGAAACCAGTTGGAGTTAAATAATTTTGGTGCAAACCTTGTAAAGTACTTCCTCCAATCAAGTTAAAGACTTGAAGACTATATGAACTCAGTCCTATAATGCCTAACAACAGCCTACACTATAACATCAAAATATAATAACTAAATTAAGTATCAGTTAGAACTAATTAAAATACAATTAAATTTAATCAATTTACAGAAATTGAATTCCACCTTGAAAAGAACTATAAACCATAGCATGATCAATCTAATAAGCTATATAGCAAATTGCGGTACCTTCTTCACAATACGTATTGGATCACATATATGTTGTCAATTCAGCATCATAAGCAATAATTTTCCTTTTCAACTTTTGGTATGATAAATCTTTTTTCCTTTTGAGAATGGGTGGAAGCCCGGTCAAATGCCGAGGTGAGTGCAAGATCAAAACCAAGTCTCTTGTCTCAACACAAAAGACTTTACCGACTCAGCTAGTCGCCACCGTATAGGTATGACAAACGTTGAAGATACTCAAGGATATGGTTTTAGAAATTTTAGCTAAGGCCATCAATTGATCTGAGAAGCCCAAGCTCAGCTCCAGTTAAACTCAAATTAAGCTAAATTCAAATTTAAATGAACCAAGCTTGGACTTGGTTCATGGGCCCAATATTAATTTCAAACAAAGTATGAAATCACTCAGCTCAATCAGGTGCAGTTAAATGAAAGTTTCAATTGATAGCTTAGTTAAATTATTATATTTTATAAGTCATAATATATCTCATAGTATTTTTAACAACTTTTAAATTTATGATTTACAACTAGATATTAATTAGTTTCTAAATTTAATTGCTTGAATCAGTTGCATGCATTTTCAAACTTCTCATTTTTGAGGAAAATATGTTTATTCAAGCTTAAACAAACTTTTAATTGAAGATATGAACTTGAATGAAGCTTCTGCCAAGCTCGATTCAAACATGATACAAATCTTGAACTGACATCAGCTTCATTTTAGGTTATCAAGTTGATCAGTTAGGCTTACATTCAGCTTAGTTCAAAATTAAGCTTTAATTTGGCACAATCAATTAATAAACAAATCAAGCTTGATCTCAAAATACAAGCTCAAAAATAATTTCAAACTAGTTTGATCAAACTCAAACTTGATAGAGCTTGGCTTGATTACACCCTTAATTTAAGCCCATGAAACTTGGGTCCAATGGTTGGCACCCCTTTCCTATGTTTTGCTCTTATGGGAGGTCTAAGGTTCAAAACTCAGTGATGGCATTACCACCATGGCACCATAGTCTCACAAATATCTTAGAAATTTATGAGCAAATAGATATTGAGTTAGGCATTATTCTCCAGCAAAATCACAAGTAATACAAATTATGATCATACTATTAAATATTATGTTAAAAACATCATTGGTGCACGTGATATTTTGTCCATTTTTCCTTCTAGCTTATCTTGATAACCTTTATCAATTAATTCTCTCTACTATTATATTGGAAAACTGTATGGGTAGGACTCAACCCATTTGTCTCTATTTTTGACATATTTACAAAGCTACCCTTTATGACAAAAGAGACTCCATCAAGAAAGACTCCCCCCTATATTTTTTCTTCTTTTTCAGGAAAAATTATTAGTGTTTATCTTATTCCTTTTTATAAAGGCCCTCCACCTCCCTTTTTTTCCTCTCCCTCTTATTCGTAAAATTTCTGCTCTGTTTTCTCTTCTTTCCTTTTCCACCCCTTGCACTAGAACATGCATTGCATGTGCTAAATCCTGTCCGCAGAAATGTAAAGATGATAGACATCTTCATTTGCAATTAATAACAATAGAGCTTCTAGAGGAGGATACCGATGGCCACATGGTTATCATATTAACCAATGATACCAATCTGTATCAGAAGTTGAATCATTTGAATCTATACTACCAAACAAAAGAAATCGTCTCTTTATATTATTTAGAAATATGATGTGGTCTCTTTTATGATCTTATGCATTTGCATAGACAGCATTGACCTTGATAGCTTCAAAGCTCTCTCTCAAGTGCACGCTAATAAGATAATGTTCTGTGAAGATATAAAATTCCTGAGAGGCCAAATGCACACATTGTTGGCTGTTCAAAATAACTGAAGCTACACAAGTTTCACATCAATGATCAAATATGGCTGCCATCTCATATTCAATAAAAGGCCTAATTGGCTTAAGACATTCTTCGACTCCTACCATTGCAAGCATACTTCAAGTCAAGGTTAGCTGAACCGTCCCAAGCCGAGCGGTTTGAACTATACCAAACCAAATTGGCCAAGAACTAGAACAGCTCGGCTTCTCCAAACAATCCGGCTCTTAATAAAATCCCAAGCCCCCCTCCCCCCTAGCAGAGTTCTCGCCTGATCACACTCGATTTCCCCCTCCCTCCCTTTCTTGGATGCCTCCTTCCATTCATTAGAAGCTCCGTCTCTCTCCTACACAGGCCTTCTCTCATTCCCATGGAAACCCTCATCTCCAATTGGAAGACTCCCCTTCATTCCATCTCCTGCAGCTCGACTGTCGCGGCTGGCCTCCTCTGCTGCCTCCTTCATCTGCGACTGCAACCTGCACTTTTCCGGCAAAGATTCCCATGTATGACTCTT
The DNA here is from genome assembly GCA_025769935.1 of Phoenix roebelenii. Classification (NCBI taxonomy): domain Eukaryota; kingdom Viridiplantae; phylum Streptophyta; class Magnoliopsida; order Arecales; family Arecaceae; genus Phoenix; species Phoenix roebelenii. The sequence goes on from JAOXJJ010001007.1 coordinate 9,866,603, forward strand.
GATCTCTCTCTCCCCCTCTCTCCCTCTATCATTACCTCACTCTCTCCCCTCCCCTCCATCTCCCTATTACGGTACACTGCGACAAGACATAGTACAAACTACAAACCCATACTATACTGTACCGGTAGTCGATAGCTACAAGTCACATTACCGGTTCGGCGAACCTTGCTTCAGGTTACACAGCTTACAAATATATATGATATTTATGTCCATGAAATATCTCATTCAAAGGAGAAAGAAACCTGAACAATGCTAGATTCATTGTTTTTTTTTTTTTTTTTTGAGCGAAAGGATAGGAGAAAGTCCAGCCTAAATCAAGGTGAAGGCAAGATTCAGGCCTAGATCACTAGTGTCCATTACCTCGTGGCTTGAACAATTGAGCCCGCTCTCACCTTCCAAATAAATTGTTTCTTAAAGTTCAAATATGAAGCATTTTCTTTTTCAATGAAAGAGAACCATGTTTTCTTTTTTTTTTTTTTTTTGAGCATCATTTAACAAAAGAGTTCTAGGAAACTGACATGCTAACAATCCAAGAAACGATATTATTTGGTCGAAGAAGGCAATTATGGTTTGTCATGTAAATCTCATTTATGAGTATCCATATTTGAGTATGTCATGTCATCAATGCTAAGACTGAGTTTTGACTCCCTTAATTATAATCAGCTACTTTTTCATAGTTTGACAGCGAATGCTTGATAAATGACAAATTATAAATCTTAATTTCCAAATGAAATCATTTATATGATATTTTTTATTAATCATATTAATTACAGATGCAACAACTCCTAAACATTAGAAAAGTCTGCATCTTAGTAATATCTCTTAACTATTGACTAGAAAACATTCCAGGATATGTGAATGGGCACTAGAGATTCTAATTACCAGGGTCCAGGTCCAAATGCTCTGTGATGTACCATCCAAGATTCAAACCCAAAACCTCTGATTGTGTGGAATACATATGATGCTATTAAGGGCACATATGGCATGCAGAAAATTCATAATCACAATGCAGAGTATCAGAAGGTTGCAAATGCTCTTTGAATATTAAAATTATATACTGTGAACGTGAAGATAAACATCTCAGAATTTTAAGAAAGGTAAGTGATAAAAACATCACCTAGACAAATTGCTTAAACGAGGCATCAAACACCGTTTACACAATCCACCAATGATACAAGTGCCCTGTCAAAGCAAACAATTATATAATATCATAAGATATTCCTCCAGGTAATTCATGCATCATTCATCTACTACTTTACAGAAAGCTCAAATAGATGGTGAACTCCACATATCCAGTCCCGTAGATGAATCTGTGTCCACACAGCTTATAAAAAATAAAAGCAGTGTACCTCCATGCTTCGCTATTTTTAGCATATTCTCACCTTCCTTCCACAGGATACTCCTTCCTTCAATTAATACACTATCTTGGCTTGGTTGTAGAGAAAGAAACAAGAATGCATTAGCCAAAAGTTAGCATATTTATCAAGTCACAGAAAATTAAAAAAAAAAAAAAATCTCTACTCAGACAGAAGACTACAGTCATCCATGCATTATATCACATGCAGGGCACATGTATGCAGAAAATTAAATTTTATTACTTAGTAATCAGAATTCAATATTACATTGTTTTTCAGTATGGTGACAATAAAGCTTTTAACTGAATGGCAATGTCTGAGATTGTCAAAGCATATGGAAGGAACAATCATATTTTCTTGAATAAACACTAAAGGGATGGTCCTCCAGCAAGCCATTTGCTGGTTTAGAGATAGGAATTTTGTGCAAAAAAAAATCCTTGCAGAGTTTTGAATGTGCTGCAAAGTTGTTGAACTCTCCTTTCTAATCTGTTTCAACTATTTACTATCCTTCCTTCCGGACAAGTGTTCTTTCCCTACTCTAATTAAATTTGGTGGGCTGCAACCCTCATTTTTCCCTCGAAAATAGAGAACCGAGATTGTTTATCCATTAACCTTTTGATCTAAAACTGCAGCTACATGCTGATCAAATGAAAGCAAGAGTGAGTAAGTGTAAATTAGGAAAATCCAGCTTTCAGAATATTAATTGTTTCCTGATCTTTTATAGTTCAAGATAAAATTAGACATTTCAGTAGGAAAGTTAGCATTCTTCACTGAAAAATGCAGTGCATTTTACTGGATAAATGAAAGCATTTGAGTAGAAAAAACTAACATTCTTCCCTGGAAAAATTCAGTACATTATACTGGAAATTACATAGGTTACAATGTCCTCTAAGAATGCTCTTAACAAGATACAGCGATTGTGTTACAGCAGTAGGAAACTTCAGGGAAAAAAGGAAAAAAAAAGATAAAAGATATATGTCACTCTAGTTGTTATCAGACACCGTTAAGAAAAGAAATCTACAGAATACAGCTTCTTCCAATTCCTTTCTTAATTCTTATCCTGCAGCAGTTCCTTCCATTATACATGTCAAGCATTAATATTCTCACTCGAGGAATAATATCCCCTTTGGCAGAACCCTTATATCATAAATCGTTCTATGCTAACATCTAATTAACGTTACAAATGGAAGAGGAAACACCCATATATATCGAGGGAATATTAAGAAAAGATTCTTAATTTGGCCATCACTTCAAAATCCTTTGGCATATAGCACAACGCTGCAAGCAGTGCGGTAATCTACTTATCTTTCTTCCTAGCTACCAATTGATCTTCGGAGCTCAGCTTCTCAGCTGCACTCAGTAGCAAATCCATAGACTCATTGGCCTCATTAGCTTGCCTTACATCGTTCTTCCTATGACGTTGTAAGATCCCTTGTTCATACCTTCTCATCCCTTCTCTGGCCCTGGCCACATTGCATGGAATACAGTACCACTGGCCTTTAGGAATAGAAGTACGAGGTGGTTTCATGCAGTAGGTGTGGTAAGCCTCATCACAACCATCGCACAAGACAATCTTGTCATCGTCTTTATCACAGAGACAAGCTCTACAGAGGCAAGATGGGCAGTACCAACCAGGCTTGTTTTGTTGTTGTGCACTAGCTATCTGACTAGTTTTCAGGCATCTGATATGGTAAAACTTGTAAGGGCAGTGAATATGACCACATACTAGGAATCTCTTATCTTCATCCTCACAAGTTCCACATAGCTTGCACAACCGTGACATAGCAGTCCTTGACAATTCTGGCGACTCATCAGACTCCATATTTGAAACTGAGCTTTCTCTGGAGTCATTAGCCATCATGGTCCTGCTTCCACTCTCATTTTCTTCTTTTGTTTCTGAAAATTCTAATCGATCACAGACTGGACACTTCTGGTGCGAGCTGTCTGGATGGATATGGGCAGAGGTAGGCTCAGATGATTCGCTCTTGTTTGTACGACAGGCAGAACAGTACCAACTTCGAGTTGGGATCTCTTTGATCGCAGGTTCAATGCAAGAGAAATGGTACATTGCTTCACATCCATCACAGATGAGGCTCTGCTTGCCATTCGCTTCAGTGCCACACTTCTTGCAAGTGCAAACTTTGTATAGACCGGAGGCTTTAGTTTGATCGGGTTTGGTGGAACGGTCTGACTCACATGAAGCTAACTGCATTGTGGTATATGATTCCACAGAATTCACTTGTTCAACACCTGCTCGATAAGTCTCCTGCAAAAGAGCGAATAATGAAAACCAGCAACATGGAGAAATTTGATGGACAAAAAACTGGTAATGCAATAAAATAAACCAGCATTATGACCAAGGTCAGCGAAACTATCTCGAACCAAGCAGTTCTACCCATTCCGAGCTATACCAGTGACTCACTAGTACGGTTCCGGCAACGGAAACGAGACGTGTTGCCGGAGCCAGAGAAGAAAAGAGAGAGCGAGTGGGGGAGGGAGAGAGAGGAAGAGGTGGTGGACGTCAGTGGAGGGCCGCAGGGGGCGAGGCCACAGCCAGTTCCCCTGTGTTCGAAACAAGGGTCCGGCCATGGCTAAAAAATTTAGAAATTTTTAAATGAAGTCGGCAACTTAAAAATTCCGAAATTTTTTAGCCGCGGCCGTGTTCCGAACGACCCCCGCCGGCGTCCACCAACCTCACCCTCTCTCCCCCTTCTCTCTCTCTCCCTTTTCCTTGCTCCCACGATATTGTGCCCTCGTCGGTATAGGCCCGGCACGGCCCGTACTGACTCAAGCCGCTGGAGAACCGATATGGTGCCCGGTATTGGTTCCTCCGACCTTGATTATAACAGTCCACATTGTATGAACCATAATTTTCAAATTAATTATCACTCGCCTCAAGTTTATGTTCGCCCGCCCCATCAACTAAGTCTTGTCCAACCTGTACACATTTATTAGGCAAGTTAGAGCAGAATATCACAAGCATAAATCAAATATAAGTAGCAAATTAAATGATTTAAAAGCCTTAAATATTAGCATGCCAAGTCAGTAAAACTTCAGACACTATAAGAAAGTCACTTTTTCTTCTTAAGCACGGAAAAATATTATATGTTAATAAGACACCACTTTCCATGCAGCACATGAAAGAGTCAATGTCATATTGGCAGTATATGAAGGGTCCATGACTCTCATACCTGCTTCTGATAGGATGCCCGTGATATGTTTGAAAGACTACCTGCTAGAAGAACCATTTCTCGGCCAATTTTTTGAAAGTTATCCCATACCTGCAATACAAGGCATGAGATATTTATTCAGCAAATCTCTAATGGATCCTCATAACTAAGCCCACCTATTACTTGCTAATTGAAGTTTTCCCATTGATCCAGGGACTTTCAAATGGAAGGTCTAATTGAACCAGGAAAATCAGATATATCAAAAAAAAAATCAAAATCAGTTTGCTTTATGCAATCAACTATATCCCAAAACAAATCTAAAACTAGTTCCATAAGGTTCAATTTTGGTGCCGGACAACATATTATTTCAACCAAAAGAATAATTAACATACTTAAATATAATATTATCCTATTACATATTTGAAAGAAGTACTCTACAGTTCAATTGTACGCCACAAGAATTCAACATAAGTGAACACATTAAAAAAACACAAAAGATTCGATGGTCATGGAACTAGATGCTAAAGAAATTATACAGGACAGTGTCTAATCCCATATCTTCTTTTGTTACATCGCATTGACAAAGCAGCAGCAGTTATGATACCATAGCATTGACTAGACCTTGAACAATCAGGTATCCTCCAAATTTTAGCATTCAGGATTTCAAAAATAAAGGATTTGTTGAAAATCGAGAAGTTCTAACCATCCGCAAGCAGAATATTGATGACCATTATATACATGAAATAATAATTTATTGGTGGAAGAGAGAAGGCCATCACGTAACAAGAATCTCTCTGTGTAGCTACTTCAAAATGAAAGATCAAAGAGTATACAGGTGCCGGTGAACCACAAATAGAAGTGAAATAACAATATGATGGGTTAGAATTAGATGATGCCAATTGCAAATAAACCAAAACCTCAACAAAGAGACACAAAAGAGATGACAAAACATCAAGATAACCAACAAAGTTTATGTGCATTCATCAATGAAAGATTGTGAATACAAACAATGAAGTTATTGGTTTACTTACAATATTGAAGCTTTCAGCTTTCCACAAAAAGGCATCCAATAGGCAGTAAATTTCCAAAAAAATGCATTCTTAAAAAAATGCAAGTCTGAAGGCATATGTAAATACATTCTCAAATCTCAATATAGCAGTTAATAACTAACATCAAGAAATCACCAAAATATACATTGAAGAAAGCACACCTTTATAAGATACACTAAGGGCAAAATGAATAATTAAATAAATACCTGTTGCATATCTTGATCAAATAATCCAGGCGACTTCTCATATTCCCAATTTTTCATCTTTGAATTTATCAGGCTAAAGTCAAAGAATCTCTCACCCTTGTTGTCTTGCAAGGTTACACAAAGTAAATCACACAATAAAGCAAATTTCTCTGAACGTAGAATATCAAGGAAAACATTTTGGCACTTTATAGTGTTGGCATTTACATCTGAAGCCCCAGTTTTTGATACATCTGAGGCAGCACCACCCAGTCTTTGAGACTGACTTTTAACTTCATTAAGGCCCTTATATCTGTCCTGATAATGATGAATGTATACTTGCTTATAAAACCACATAATCTAAACTTTCCAACATAGGAGAATGACAAATAAAACAAAATAAAACAATAATACCTTTGGCTGTGTAGTGTCCCGGGGGGAATCAGTCATCTTGAACTTCCTTGTGAACCCAGAAGGACCACAAATGAGTGCATCACGGATGCAGCCTTGAATACCACTACCTTCGCTCGCATCTGGCAACTGCAGCAAGTGTTCCAGTACTTGTCTCCAGTGACTATGTATTCTAGCATGATCATCTTGCTCATAGGTACTACTGTGCAAACCCGTGTCATGAGCTTGCTTCATATCCTGCTGCAAGCCAAGTGACCACGGCATTGCTTAAAATGAAAATGAAATGGTCCAGATAAAATTACTGCAGAATTACTTAACTAACAACTAAAAAAACAATGTATAGGAATGAAAAATAGATTAGAATTAAAATTTTTAACTCTTAAAAGTCCATTGGTAATAAGCTAGTAATAATGTAAGAATATTTCTATATGGAAAAATATGAAGGACCATAACTGTATTTCAAAATCACATTCTTATGCACCAATTAAGGGGTCCCATATACATCCACATACCTTCTGCATGAAGTACTTATATTTCCATAAATTTCCATATAATTTTTTTTTCTAAAGATGAAGCATGGCACTTTTTAAATTATCAGCTGTATATATGCTGGGCATGAGTTGACAGCATAGAACAAATGGTTGGATAAGAAATAATTAGCGTCTACCAATAAATCATGCACCCAAGATAATGATCAAAATCACAGATCAACCAAACTAGTATCTTTGAATGAAATTAGATAGAACCCGAAAAAAAAATAAAACAGAGAAGAGAAAGGGGTTGAAGAGTTCAGCTATTAATGGCCCCAATAAAATGTCCTAATAAAGGTGGCCACCTACTGGTTGTGTTATTTTACATAGGTTCATCCACCAATAGGTGTTTTTATGCTATGTAAATGATCCACAACCAACTTGTTAAGGCCCATATACACCAAATCAAACACATTAACCTTGATAAAGTAAAACAAAATTGGTACTACATCAACAAAGGGCACATATCTTTGACTCCCCTCCATATTTAGCATAAAAATTAAAGCCTCCAAGCTTGTAATAGCATCTGAACCAGGGTCTGCCGAACCAGGCCAAACCCCCTAGTTCAGGCCGTACCAAGTCAACCTGGCGCGAGACCAAGTCAATTCGGCTGTGGGAGTCAGAGCCGACCCTGAATCGGTCGAAACTAGTCTGAATCGGCCCCGAATTGGCCAGTTCCAAGCATAAACAATGCAAACCACCTGGAACCGGTCCAAACCAGTCGGTTCGCACCAGTTCGGACCAGTCCAAGCCGATTCTCCCTCCCTCTCTTTTTAAGTGGTGAAAAGGCTTGAGAAGACATAGGAACGAGAGCTTCAGTGAGAGATCCAAAAGTGATTATAACCCACAATGTGTTCCTTATAGAATGAGCTTACAGGACTACAACACCGTTTGGTTAGAGAGATGGGCTGATGTGCCTCCTAGTTATGCTAATGATCCAAATATTTACGAGAGGCATCACCACTCGATAAGACTTTAGATATCGGTATGTATTTTATACTTTAAATATATATAATTGATTATATTATTTTATATTTTGTATCTCATTAATAAATTAGGATATTTCATATTATTACTTGTAGCATGTAACATCTCACTAATCATTTTATATTTTGCATCACTCTAAAACATCAAGATGTATCATTGAGGTTATATCGGGATCATAGAAACATAAAAAAAATCAAAAAAACATCAAATTATACTTAAAATCATTGAAAAAGTTGGAAAAAAATTATTACCAATAAACCAAACCTAAAAAATATTGAAAAAAAATAGTGCTTCTATGTACCGTGTGTTGATACGTACCAAACCGGTACCGAACCAGCCACCGACCGGTATGGATCCCAGTACCGATTCGGCATACTTTGATCTAAACAATTGTGTTCTTGTTCAATCTCTTGCAAATACTGCTACAATCACAAGTTGGGAGTGTCCAAGTGTCCAATCTTTTCTCCAAGAATTTCTTATTGCGGAACCGTACCAAATATTATACTCATACCTATATCCAAGTGTCGGATGCAGGTACTTCGGGGTAAATTGAAGGGTCACTTGAAGGCCTATAAAAATACTCAAGAGAAAAGGGAAGTGACTTACTCTTTCTGTCTTGTGTACACCTTCACTTTTGCCACACCAAGTAATAAATAGGAATCGTAGTCCCCCATCCCTTTACAATTTTATCATCTAAAAATGGTCAAACATAACGGTAATAGGATAAGTTAGGTCTGAGAAATGACCTAGTGAAAACAAATTCAATAGAAACTAATATTCAACCAAGTCACATAGGCCCTGTGGTTGCGGCATAGCAAACCCGAGATGGATAACCCTAACTCTCACAAACCCTCCAAGATTTCCTTAATTTTGAGTTAGCGAAAAGTAGCAGTTGATGGACGCTTGGGGCTTGGAGGGATAAGGTGAGAAAAAAGTGTGAAGAAGAGACAGAAGAGAGTTCTGCAAACTAACTATATCCCACCTTTTTGGTGGGATGGAATTAACCCAGCTATCTCATTTTTGGCCCATTGACCTAATAACTTCAACCCCTCAAAAAGCAACCCTCTGGAGGGTTAGCAGGATAGCCCGGCCCTAACTCACATTTATGAGGCAACCAAAGAGGGTTTTAAGAGTTTGGTTTGGGTTTGGACTCAGCCTTACTTTTAGGAGGTAGACCCAAAATTGAAATTTTGAACTGTCAGCCATGTCCAGTTGGATCATGTAACACATGTTCAATCCAGTTCTGTTCAACTTAGTTTAACAATAGGATGTAGGTCTACATCTTGAATCCGAGCCAACTCCCATTCTGGCTCATGTTGAAATTGCACCAGTTCAGACCTAATCATTCAACAAACAGCCCAATAAATATTCACTGATCACTCTTCATTCCAAAGTCAATTCAAGATTGATCAGTAAGTTGGCCAGTAGTCAAAACCATGCAAAATGCTAAACCAGTAACCTAAAGCTTAAACTTGAGTAATGCATACTCAGCTCAATCCGGTAAAGCTATTAGCTTATACCGATAAGCATGCTGCATTAAACAACTAGTGCCCAGTGCCTACAATGAATCCATTCAAACGATACGAGTCATTATTGCAACATTATGCAAATTTAATACCTAATAATCTCTAATAGCTAATTTTTTCTCTTCGCTCTGATTATTGTCACAAATGAGTCTGTTGTATTTTGATAGAGGAATAGCACCATGTACACCAAAAAAGGAATAGCAATATGAATCATAACTCCCATCCATTTTTCATTAAATTTCGGGTAGGATGAATATTTTTAGAATACAAAAAGAATGAATGATCAATGATGGTAAAGAAAAAAAGAGGAAAAATCAAAGATCAATATAAGGGAGTGAGAATTTAAAAGATTGATGTGTATGTATATATGTAGTAGAATTATGGAGTTGTTCATGATCTTATAGATCAAATATGTTCCAAATCATAAAGCGAGAGTGTTATTGAATGGCATCATATCGAATTAGCTAGTACTGCAATGAAAAGAAGCAAGTCTTCGGATAATACATTTATGTATGTAGAAGAAAACCTCTTTTCAGTTCATAATATTTTAAATGATAGCATAATCTTTAAAAAAAAATGCCATGAGCATTATGAATGATGTGTTTGGGTCTTTCAAACAAATTTGAAATATCAAAATATCTAGAACTTACATGTTGAATCTAACAACTAATACCAAAAGAACATGAAATACAACATATAAATAACTCAACTCATATACTTATATCAAGCATGGATCATGATGAATTTAAATGGATCAATCAATACTAACATTAGATACCTTAGCCATGCCAATCTTAAACCGCTGAGTAGCTGTCATTGATCGTTGAGTAGCAGTCCTGGACCGCTGACTAGCAACCCCAGATTGTTTAGTGGCTCTCTTAGATAGTTGGCTGGCATTCCTCCCCTGCATCTCCAGGTCAATTTTTAAATTATCCTTATGAACTAAAACATCTTCATGATCAAACTTGGACTTCATCCTATCAAGACCATTGCGTGCAGCTACCTTCACCATTCTGTGCTTTTTCTTTTCTATCAGATGGTTCATCATGCTTTTTGCAACATCCTCTGGAACCTTTTGGCATTTTTTAACATCGCAAGTACCAGCAATATGTTGCTTAAGCCTAGAAACCCCACCACCATTTCTAACCAAGCCACACCAATTGCACTTCCAGTGAAACCTAATTCCATCAACTATCACTCCATGCTCCCACCCAATATCCCGATTTTTCCCTGTATGCAAAGGCATGTTTGAAACCTACAAATCCACACACATAATCAATTTAACACATACACACATAAAAAAATCTAAGATTAGGGCATAGACATCAAATTCAATTATACAGCTTAAAATTCAATTATACAGCAAAACAGAATCACAGAATTCGAATGACCACCACATCCCTGCAAAGCTCGAATAACTAAAGCAAATAAGAGAACCAACTACGACCCCAAACCTCAATCCAAATTCCACGAAGTTACTGATTTTCTTGAGAAAAAAGCTAAAAAATTCAATCTTTAGTATCAAAAGTGCAATAAAGGAAAAAAAAAAAAAAGAACGCCCTTACCTGGCAAGCGTCCGAACTTGACCTGCCACGCTTCCTCCTCTTGTAAGTGATTAACCCCTCACCAGACGAGTCCTCCAGCTTCACAAAGCCACTGCATCTCTTCTCTTCGACGGCCATTTTCTAACCAAAAAAAGAAAAAAAAAATCGCCCTAGAATCACGAGATAGGATTCCACCGACACCCAAGCCGTGAAAAGGACAACGCGAGCCGGATCCAAAGCTTAACACCGCCAGAAATTACCCAAGAAAACCTCTAAAAGAACAAATTTTGGGGGAATTTCGAGCAAGGGGGCTTCCAGACGAACAGAAGAGGAGGAAAGATCGGATCTTGGAATGCCAGAGATTAAGAATTAGAGGTTGGGAAGGAGAGGAGGAAAAACCCTAGCTTTCGGGGGGTTGGGAGAGATTTGATTTTGTGGGAGGGAGGGCCGAGAGGAGTCGGCTTGTGGTCGCGTAGAGTGAGAGAAAGGCGAGGAGAGACAGGCGGCATAGATACGGAGCGCCTGACACCATGCCACTCGGAGAGTGATAATAGCACTCCTGGTTTTTAAGACATCTGCTGCGCTCCGTTTCTTTTCATTCTCATGGGGCAGAGGCCAACTGGTAAGGCTGCAAATGGGTTGGATCAACCCGAGACCCGATCCGATTCGATCCATGTAGATCCGATTCGATCCAAATTTTAGGATCCGTGGATCCGGATTGGGTCCTAAAATTGGATCCGAATCATTTTCTGGGTCAGATCTGGATTTACCGAACGGACTCGATCCGACCCGAATGGACTCGAAGAGAGAGAGGGAGCAAAAGAGTTTTTTTTTTGTGTATGTTTGTGAGGGGAGTAGGATTCAAGCGTGGAAGGATAGCATAGGCTCATAGAATCCAAAGGAACCTCGGCCGTTAGGATTCTCTCGATCTATTACACTATTGAAACCTTTGGTGTCTCGGTAGCTAGCTTTTTTTTTCCTTCTGTTTTCTGGTTTTTGTTTCTTTCAACTTTTGCGAACACTGAACTGAATATGGGTCGCGCCAGTTTTCTGCAATGGAAGTGGATTTTGGAAGTTCTGGGAATTTTTTTGTCCTCGTGAGAGGGGAGCTGGGAGACACCAAGTTCCGTCCAATCAGTCATATAGATAAAAA
>JAOXJJ010001007.1:9878609-9906735 GCA_025769935.1 Phoenix roebelenii
CACATAATTACGATATGACCAAATTAGATTTGCCCAAATTTTTTTCTAAAAACACAAAATAAATGGATCCGATCGGACCCGAACCCGATCCGACTTGGATCCGGATCCGATCCGGACCCGACCCGACCCGACCCGATCTTCAACCGGATCGGGTCTAGGTCCAAAATTAAAACCCGAACAAAAAATTGGGTCGGGTCGGGGTCACATAGGATCCGACCCAATCCGACCCATTTGCACCCCTACCAACTTGAGGGTAGGGGGGTATGAGGGTAGGGGGGTATAAGGGTACTGTTAGCGAGTATTAAAGGGATTTTTCTGGGTAGTGAGGTTTGGTGCATCCGAAATGTTTAAATTGGGCCATCTTTCTTGGGCAGCGAGGTTTGGAGCAAATACTAGAGGGATTCAAATTTTGTGGTGGTCCAAGTTGGTTCACTCCAGGTGCAATTAGGTTGAGAGTAGGCTCGTAGTAGGATAATAGTAGGGGTGCCATGAAGTCGTGTTTGGTCCGGCTTTTGTCTAATCCCAGGCCAAGAAAGATCTGCATTTGAATTCTTATCCTATCTGTCAAAGAATCAAGTAGAGTAAGGTTTCAACTTATATTGGCATTTATGATAGGCAAAATGAGAGGAGAGATGCTAACCTGCCAGTTAAGCAGGCTTCTTGTGCTTCAGTCACTCAGGCAGATATTATTGGAGTATGCCGGATAGTGGCTTAACTGCTCCAACAGGAGCTGTTTCAGGCGGCTCCTCAACCTATCTATCCTCCTGAATCATACTATGATAGGTTTAGGAAGCTCACCCCATCATAGTTCAAGGGTGGAGCTGATCTTTTAGTAACCGAGGCATAGATTTGGAAGATTGAGACGATATTTGATGTGTTGCAGTTCCCCGAAGATGTAAAAGTGGGAGTGTCATTCCAATGCTCAAAGAAAATGTGGAATTTTGGTGGGCTGCAACCAAGATTGCTTATGTAGATGATGGGAATCAACTTTCTTGGGAGGAATTTAAAAGAATATTTTATGAACAATATTTTCCAGGGTCCGTGAGATTGGAAAAGGAGAATAAATTTCTAGCTCTGCAACACAAAAAATATATTAGTGTTGGAATATGCCAATAAGTTTAATAAGCTAGGATGCTTTTTGCCCACATGTTATTGTGTCCAAGAGAGGCAAGGATAACAGATTTGAGCAGGGTCTAAGATATCCAATTCAGTCTCGTTGTCATCTCACCTCTTCGGTAGCTATAAAGATGTATTGGAAAGAGCTCTAAAAGGTAAATCAGACTTGAAGAGATCATAGAGGAGAGGGGTGACAAAAAGAGATTTAAACTGACAGAAAATTGGAATGACCGATCAATGAGCTATGGGAGAAATTCAGGTAAGAAGAAGAAATTTGAGGCTTGTGACTATTGCGGCAAGTTTCATTCTAGGCCTTGTCTTAAGAAGTTCGAAGCTTGCTTTGCATGCAATCAGTCAACACATTTGGCACGAGACTGCTCTAACAAAAAGAAGAATGACTCTAAACCTGCTAAATCTAGTGATCAAAGATAGAGGGGAGTGCACGGGTTTTTGCACTGACATAGCAAGATGCTAGTAGTGATGGAGTAGTGGTAGGTATAATTTCTATCACCTCAGCAAAGAGAGAGAGAAATGAAAAAAAGGAGAGAGAAAATTTAAAAATAAATAAATAAATAAATAAAATAGAGAGATCCAATCCTTGGTGCAACCTTTCTCTCTCTACTTGAATTGTAGATCCTAAACCAGTTTACCGAGTTCGGGTTTGAAGCGTGCTCAAGTCCGTTTCAATTTTGTTAGAGCTCTTTAATTTGTATTTAAATTTTTTAAATAGTCGAATGTCAATTAATTTACTTTTTTTAATAGTTTTGAATTGGTGCAGCTGATTTTTCCATCTGAACCTGATGATCGTTGGGCCAATAGATGAAAGTAACCTGGAACAAACCTTACAAATTTTTGAATTATTGGTCAATTTTAATTTATATAGACTATGAAAATATAAATTATATTGATATGACTGGCTTTGCAATTTGGAATCAAGTATATGAATGTTTTACGATCCATGTTTTTATAGCATTGTCTCATGGATGCTTATGTACGAATGATTTCTAAAATTATGAAAATGTACATTTTCCTATGAAGGCAATACATATAGGGCTCGTTTGGTTCGCTGGAAGCATTTTTTCTCATAAAAATATGATTCCTGTGAAGCATATTTCTAAAAAAAGGATGCCTAGAAAAGTACTTTTGGCATGTTTGGTTGACCATGGAAAAGTAACAGATTTTCAAAGTGCTTATGTTTGGTTGACAATCTACTTTTCTGAAAAAGTTATGTGTAATTCCTATTATACCCTTAATAAAAATTAGGTTTTTAATACTTTGAATCCAATAAGGATCCTTAATTTGATGCTAAAGGGTCAGTTTGGAAAAAAATAAAAATATTTCGATTTTCGGATCACGAAAAGGTAACATTTTCATATTTTTCATGGAAGACTTTTCATGAAACGTAGAAATCATATTCCCACGGAAATATAACTTTTTCGTCACTCTTCTTTGAAAACTCCAACCAAATAAGAGGCATCTCTTTACTTTTCCGTTGACCACACTTTTTTCCCTTCCTTTCTCGCGAACCAAACGAGTCCATAGGGTCTAATTATGAATTATAAACTTTCATAAATATAGTTGATTTACAAAAAATAATTTTATGATAGTTTTATTATTAAAGATTATTTATGGATCACGAACTCTGTAAAGCCATTTAGTATCTTATTCACATATGAGTTAAGAAAATATATCTTAAGAATATCTGAAATATTTTATGAACTCTCAGATTGCTATGACGACCCTAGAAATGGGGACCAATCGACACTCTGGAGCTAGCATCCAACTAAAATGGCCCTTTGCCAATGAGTTAAAATCGGTAAAAAATATAAACTATGATATTTTGTTGATTACAAAAAATAGCCCCACCATGGGTTATAGTGACTATAGCATAAAAAATCTGGAGCAACGTTTAATTAATAGTATGGATAGATGACAAATATTTGACGATTATGAATATTTTAAGTTGCATTTTTAGCTTTATAAACTTGCATGATTTGTGCGTACATAATTAGACTGCTATGATGCAGTTTGTTATTATGTTTATAAAATATTTTATTTTATAAAAAAAATGTAATTTCCAAATTATGCATTAAATCATATAAAAGTTTATGCTTGATTCGGTAAGGCGGTGCATTGTTACTTATTGAGCCGCAAAGCTCATTTGTCTCTTATATTTTTTTTTCAGATAATTAAGGTTGCTTGGAGCAGAGAGGAATAAATGAAATAGAGGATGAAAGAATAAGCTCCAATCATAGTTGCAAGCTATCAATAAATTTAGTTATGATTATAAAGTTTGGGTTGTCTACCCTTAAATATTCAAATGTTGGATTTAGATGCTCTATGCCCACCTCTCTTTGTTTAACAAATGAAAAATCTTTGGACTAATTTTATTATTCTGTAATTTTTTATAAAAATTTTAGTATGAACTTCAGGTTATTGTGGGCAATACCCCGTGGTAGCATGGCTATGTCATGCTCGGGATCTAGGGTGTGACACTACAATCTGGGGCATAAAAATCTTATTTACCCTTGGTTCTTTCATGATCCTGTCCTGACAAGGACTGCAAATCTAACAAGAGGAAATTTGGTCGGCAGCCAGTATGTTGTGGGCTGCTTTTGGTGCATGAAAAATACGATGATCAACCATTAACATGGAACCAATTTTTTTCCCTGTATGTTCAAACGCCCCCTTGTTCATAATTTATAGAGGTGCACTACAAACAAATTTGTTAAGACCAATCAATTATCATCTCTTAAGGGATCAAGGAAAAGTTATAGCAAGCGTTCAAAACCTATATTCAAGAACCCGATGTAGCAAGGCTGGGTAAATTAGTCATGAAATTTACAGGGACCTGATGACGATTAAAGTTTTAATGTTACCATGAGTATCAAAAGTATGTTGATATTCCTCCACACAGTTGGGGAGAATATGAAGTTCATAGAGCTCAAATGCATGACATGCAGGAGTTGGCACCAGAGTCATGGTCACATAGTTTGTGGGGTATCTTCCATTATCCTTTGAGCGGCCATGCATGACTAATTCAAGAGGGAGCATGAGATGAATGACTGAGATATCAAACCATAGATGGGCGGTACAACATTACACTCAATGCCAATTAATCAGGGTCAACAAGCCTATCTATTATACCAGGCGGCAACCACCATCTTAGAAATAAATATTTAGGAATGTAATTGCAGGAAAAATGCTTTAGCAATTCAGAAACCTTACTCAAACGTTAGTTGTTTTGCAGCCAGCTGAATTACTTTTTTGAGTGAGCTTTGGGTTGATGTAGCAGTGCCCAGTTGCAGGCGTAGCACAAACCATTCTCTAATAAAATAATGAAGCACCAGACGGTCCATGATAAAGATTAAAGGTTGAATCACCAAGAGACCTAATAATAGATTGAAATAACTAAGATTTCATGCTCCAAGAAAACCAAAATTTCTATGCTCAAAGTTTTTAGTTTAAAAACAATAACTTATTGCATTCGATCTTGCCACAACGCCAACCAACAGTTCTCTTGATTCAGCTTGCCTTTAGATTATGAAGCACATAAGAACGTCGCGATGCGCTGGAGGCAACCATCAAAACATTATGCGGGCAAAACTAGAAAACTCGTGGAAAAATAAGCAATATGTTGATGGAGAGAGACATAAGATGTTAAGGTGTCTAGCCTGAATCAGCACTCAATATCTACGAATCCCTTGGGCATTCAATCTATTACCGAAAGCTTTAGATGAAGAATAGAACTTCCCCTTCTTCTGGTGAGATTTTGGGGGGGTGGGATGGTGGCGACAGTGGCTGCAGTTATGGTCAAGGAGCAGAACTATTGTTTAAAACGCAGGTAACAGGTTGCTTACTGGCTCATCCTCTACTCAGCATTGTAGACTACCCAGTGCACCATAATCATTAAATCTGAGTGATCACCAATTTGCGGTCACTCTGTCATCTGTGACATGGCTCAACCCAAGGTTCCTGATTACCACAGAGTGATGGATTCTCGGAATATGGTTTTATGAACCACAGCAGCAGCATAACTAGGCAAACGCTACAATAGATAGTAACCGATGATCTTGTGTACTGGTTAGAAGCAAAATAAAGAAGCCCATAGGTCTCATGTTAATATTGGGAAGGCAATCGGCATTACATTAAATGATTGCTCAGAAAAGAACTGGCTGGAAGGGGAACATGGAGACCATCTTTCTGTTTGATGATCATGGGTGCAAAACAAAAGAAAACAACTAACTCATAATTAACATGTAATTCTGTAATGCTATGATGAATCAGAATCAGCTTGCATGGTCAGAACCTGGAACTCCAGGTAGTGGGATAACCGGTTTAGGCTGCTGACTAACATTTGTGTCATCTGTAAGCTTTTGAGATTTGTGGCTTTCCTTGGTATGCTGCGAAGGAACTTTACGTGGATGAACATGGATGTACCCCAACTCTGATTCTGACTTCCTCTTCATCCTTTTTTTCATATCAACAACAGCTTTGCTGCCATCCTCAAGGATCATGCTCATGCTACCTCCTCTAACCTTGTCAGGATTTTTCAATCCATGCTGCTGTCCAGAATCACTTGAAGGTGGAGTAGGATCAGTAATTCTGCCTAATAAAGCAGGCGGTTGATTGGATACCAACTTGCCCGGAGAAATGAGAACTGCTCCAATAGAATCAGTAACTGGTCTCTCCTGTCCAGCCCATACTTGAGCAGCTGGATTAGTCTCTACCCTAACTGCTGCAGCCAACTTTTTCCTCTTGATCCTCTCCTCATCACGAACCTGAAGTTACATCAAAGAGAACATTTGAAGATGACATTTCATGCACACAAAAGTGGCAAGCAGCAAAGCAAATCACAACATTTTTTAATCATTAAAAAAAAGGATACAAATAAGTAGTGATCAAATAACATTCTCTAATCCATATTACACCAACTTTCACTAATTTAGTGCCTCATTGCTAACCTGAAAATCAGAATATCAATCAATGTTATAGGCGACAGAGAGAATAGCTATCCAGCTTGGGAAAGAATTACCGTAGATAGGTTGCACAGTTCTTCATATTTACTACTCAACGTGCCTATAATTGGCATGTTTTTTACTGGTGTAAAATGATCTAGGAAGTTACTCTTGAAAACTAATCAGAGATCAAGACTTCCAAGAAAAAGCATATTTTGAGGCCCCCCCACCATCCTGACTCCTAAAGAAGGGAAAAATGCTCTATCCGTGCAGAGATACTTCAATGGTCACGCACGAGAGTCCTAAGTTAAATACTTTACAGTTTCCTACTTATGAAAATGGGAAATGATCAAATCTAAAGTTGCAAACAATGTTTATTTTTAAAAATACATTCAAAAGCTACCTAAACCAAGCGGAATAGATGAAAAGGATTCATGCAGCCAACCACAACTAGCATGGGATTAAGGCTTAGTTGAGTTGAGTTTACATTCAAAAGTCAAATGGGTTGAAGGGTCACTAGGTTGGGTCGAGTACCGGATCAAGGTTTCATGTGTTTCCCTATCCTGACCCAACCAACCCAACCCATTGCCACCCTACTACAACCATGTATGCAATGACTCTATTTAGGAGTGCATGAAAGGAGGCCACCTCCTGCTACATCATGATGATAGTCATGAAGGAGGGTGCAATGACAATGGCACCCAAGAGGCTCTCTTTTCCAACTCCACCTCTGAAAGGCCACTTTGTGTCAGACAATGTGGAAGGGCTGGCGAACTGCCAATGGTATGTACAGTTGGTGTTGCCATCTAACACCTTTTGAGGGAGAGATGGCGAATGAGGGTTTACTTGGAGGACAAGGAAATGGGAGAGGAAGGAGAAGAGGGAAGGTATTGGGTTAGCATTTGCATTAGGGAGAATAATGAGAAGAGAAAGAAGAAAGAAGAGATTGGAGGAGGGGGGGGGGGTCAAGCTAGGTTTAGATATTTCTTTTTGAAAGAAATTATAAATGTATTATATTTTAACAAAAAAACATAAATAAGGGTATCATATGTACTAAATTCCCGACCCACCAGTAGATTAGGCTGGACCCGACTTGTGAACACAACAGTCAACAGTTCAGGTTAGGCAAGTTGAAGTGGGTTGCATAAATAAGTTGGGGTTGTTTTTTCTACCCCTACTAATTCCAATATGTGTATGATGGAATCATGTAAGACATTTATCAATTTTACCTTTTTGCGTAGACACCAACACATGAGCTGAGTACTAATAAATTATAGAGCTCACTTTGCATGAGTAAGAAACCAAGAATTAAAGCACTCCAGGACAAATAACATTTTATCTGTAAAGTATATAAGTTGAACATTATTGTATTTAACTGTATTAATCATTTTTTCTTACCAGATATTTTTCCTGTTTATAATACCTCAGAAGTTCCATGTCTTCATTATTTACATGAATGATGATCCCTATGTTGTGACTTAATTAA
Source organism: Phoenix roebelenii (assembly GCA_025769935.1). Lineage (NCBI taxonomy): Eukaryota > Viridiplantae > Streptophyta > Magnoliopsida > Arecales > Arecaceae > Phoenix > Phoenix roebelenii. Next base: position 9,886,170 of record JAOXJJ010001007.1, read on the forward strand.
TGGGTAGGCGCAACTACCATTTTATATACATGAATTTCTAGGTGGCACTAATTTTCATCCTCCACAGCCATATTATGCTTTGTTTGCTTGCTAACGAAACGTAAATAATATGAAAATAATAAAAATAAAATACAAGAACTCTTTTGCTTAGTTGGTTATAATGAGAAATCTGCAGGTGAAGAATATGACTTGTAATTAGCATGATCTCGTTGGCTTATTCCAATCAAGATAGTTATTTAAATGGGGCAAAAGATTTTGGACTTCTTTAAGAGACCTGTTTTCCTTATTTTTTTTTATATTTATATTTTTTTCCATTTAACCCCATTTGATCGCCAAGCATTAGAAGAGGAACATCTAGAGTTTCTCTCCTCTTCCCTAGGAACCAAACTTAGAACCTAGCCAATGACTCAAACTTGACTTTATCTCATGCAAAGAAAGGTCTTGTCTTTCTACTTTAACATACAATTTGCCAATCACTTTTTTCAACAACATCAGTTTTCTATCAAAAATGTTTCATAACCTTCATAAAATCATTAATGAATCTCAACTTCACCGGCACAGATACAAGATATTGCCAATTACAAGAAGAAGATTTCAGCCTATAATGCAACTTGCAGCAGACGATTTATGCCATTTACACTAGAAAAAACAGTGACATGTAAGATCTCGAAGTGATAATACATAAGTACTCCACCAAATAAAAATATTAATTCTTTAAAGCAAATGACAGTGCGATTGAGATGATAGGGGTCTGAAGCAATTCATTTATGCATCACTAGCATTATAGGCCAGAAAGAACTCATAGTTGTACGGAAATTAATGCAATATAAGAGGTCAGTTTCATGGAACAAGAGAGAGTCATACGCATAAGAAAAAAAAGGGGGGAAATGAAGACCTTATGTGGCCTGTATAACACCCTCTTTCGCTCCTTTGATCTGTATATAGCATCTTTAATTCCAACATTATCCATATAACCATGGGGCCACAACTCTGCGAGCTGGAATCCAGGAAAAAGCATGGGTCAAAAGTAAAAACATAAGTCATATCAAAAGACTGTATCAGGAGATATAAATGAGGGGAAATGCAATATTTTCACTAGCAGAAACTTAAAAAATGAAAGAATGGACATGCTACCAGAAAATAGTAACAAACAATTAAGAAGTGACAGTTACACCAGCAACCATCCACAATTTCTAGAAACAAGAAAAACAAAAATGCAATCATAACAAAAATAAAGCAAGAAATTTAATGCTTGAAGTAAACAAAATTAGTCAGCTCATTATCAAAATTAGTCATATAGAACTACAAAAAAAAAAAACAAAACTTATAATGTATAAAATCTTAATAATTTTTCCATAAGAGCAATTATGTCTAAATTTAAGTATTTGAATGATCAATAATTACAACATGGTTGGATCTCAGACAGAATTATACAAGAAAATGTTTAAAATATAAATATAGGATTAGACCTACCTCAACATATAGCTTCCTGCTTTGAGGGCCCTTATCTTCATCCATCCCCTGAAATGAAATATAGTTTAGAAAGTGATGTGATGGACTGTAAAGTCAATTTTAGTTTGGAGACTAGAAATGAAAAAAATGATGATAAGAAATAACTAATGAAATATGAGTTACTTTAAACTGGCCAACAAAAGGCAGGGTTTTCTTTTTTTCCGAATTAAGATAGGACCATGGAACATAGGAGAACCCTTCATGACACATTCCAATCACTTCAATTAACCTAAGAAAGGTTTTAGGACGCAGCATAGTATCTAGTCTCCAAAACACTCTCCTCTTGAATATACCTCACTCTTTCCCTCTTTTCTTTTCGAGATAAACCCCACAGCAAAAAAAAAAAAAACAAGAAGAAAAAAAATCAATTGCAGATAACTTTGTACCTCAACATATAAATCATAGAGATCACAGATCTTGTCTTCCAGTGCAGAATCCATGCTATATTTTCCTTTTAGAGCTCTTCTTTCATCATTATTGATAACTTCCTGGAAATCATCAGCTGAAGCATCCTGTGGCTCAGCCCCATGTTGAAGAAATAAGAATTTAGATATAGAGGGTAATAACCAAAATAAAGTAGTACATGTTAAGTTCAACTTCCTAAACATAAAATTTAAGATATGAATTCAACTTCGGAGATGCATGCTGTTTGTTATATATCATCTAAAAGTAATGTTCTTATAAAATTATCGAAAATTATGTTTGTTATCACAAGAGCACATGATGCTTCCATTTTGATTATCCATGCGCTTACCTTAGATTTCATGTTTGAGACACGTGCTCTGATCATTTCATGAACTTCTTTTTTAACTTGTTGGAATCTATCAGCTTTCTGTTGTTTTGCCGAAAGACCTAATTCAACCATCTCCTTCATGTTCCTCTGTAATACAATTTAATATATTAGTATATAGAAAATTTTATACAGAATGAGACTATGATATCCTACTGCAATATGCCTAAATATATATCAAACAATAAAACCAAAAAAGCTTACTGAAAAATATATGGTATTCTCATTTATTATTTGGAGAAATATAAGTGCACACAGGAAAACAGATCTGTGTGGTCATCCCTCTGAAAGGATGTCATTTTTGAAATGCATGAAAACAGACAAAAAGATAAGTTTCAAAAGTATTTTCTAAGTGAGATAATAAAAGCAGGAAATTTGTATCACATTTCACTGACTACATCGGACATTAGCTTTTCTAAATATGACATAATTCACTGAATACAGTGGGGATTAGCTTTTCCAAATATTACCTTCAATGTTTTCCGTTGCACCAAGTGACCAAGAATCCCCATAAGACGATCAATTAAATCATCTTCTGAAACTTTACCTTGGCTTGCCTACAATAACATTGAAATATAGTTCATTATAAAAGCCAAAAGACATCTCGAAAGTAAAATTTATGGGATTTGTCCAAATGACAGAAAACAACGATAAGAACATAGCAAGAAAAAATTCATATAGTCTACCCTAAACTTCTGGGTGGACCCTATTTTTTAATATTAGAATGAGGAGGGGCCACCAAAGGTTTCTAAGAGGCGGATACCTAAAGGGCTTGGGTATTAAAGTTAACTCCCCGATGATCTAGGTTCCAGACAACATAGACAATACCATTTCTAAGATGACAGCAACATAGTGAGTGCATATCACTACCAACCTATGTAGGTACTATCAAATGCAGATTGACGCAATTTGGCATGCGGTCAGACTGCATATATTGCTAAACCTACACAATTGATAAACTGCAATTAGTTGGATTCAGTTTCCATTATACCTCTGCCAGATTTCCCTTACTTTGTTTGAACTTCTGGTCATTGGTTTTTGATAAAAAATCAATATAATAACAGATCATATAATAACAAGTTTGTGACCAGCTTTATCAGCAATTGGTATTTTTTTTAATATGAACTAAGATGACAGATTTGCTTCGATCAGTCAGAAATCATATTTGACTGACAAAAACAGGGTCCAACTTCCTTTCATAAAAAAGCAGATGTATTCTGTATGCACTTAACTTGAGTTGTTAAATCATATTGGAATATGCTAGTTACATATCTTTTGCAAGTTATTTGTATCTTCCAACTGTGCTGTGTGCCAAGTGCCGACATGTCACATACAGGTGCAAAATTCAGTGCCAATCATATACTGCCATTGGCACAACACACGTGCTTCAATCTTCGCAACTCCCATAGAACCTCTCAATGCAGATAGTTGTTGTGTATAACATGCCCCCAAAGAAAAGAAGGATCGGGTGATCATATGTCAAGAAGATATCGTCAGCACAATCCAAGGACATTGCATTCACAGTTCTTAAGCCAAATCACGGTGCTGAATTACATTATCAGCCCAATGTACCACCACAACCAGTTCATTAGTTATGAAGTTGACTCTCCTTTCACCCCAGTAGTTGTAAATTTCTTGGTAAATCTGACTCTCCTTTCACCCTACTAGTGTAAAGCAGCTACAGAAAAAATCATGCAACAATAGACTATATGACCAGAATTGCATCAATATTGGTATCAATCATGGAGCCCCCCCCCCCCCCCTCCTCTCCAACCAGCAGAAAAAAACAAAAAAATGTTTCCATAGAGAATATCCACATGTCATCCCCTGCAGCTGAAAATTTTCTGAGATGATTGCTGCTAACATTAGTCAGACTGTTTTAAGACAACAGAATCTCCTTAGAAAGCCATATATTTTCCGAAAAATGAAGCCACTTGGCCTTAATGCCTATTGGAAGCCTCAAGCGTGCAAGATGAAACTGATCATGAAATACTTCCAGATAATTATTAAATATCATTCATGCAGATACGTGATACGATGGGTAAATCATTAAAGGCTTGAATTTGATCTCTAAGATAGATGATGGAGTTAAAAATATAAAAGATCATGACAGCATGGGAAAATGTTTTCATTATATATAACACTACTAAAAGCATTAGCTGGAGACAAGGAATGAGATTAATTAGCAATTACCGATAATCTTGCAACTTTAGCAAGCTTCTGTTTTACTTCCTGAGGAAGCCTCCTTTTAACTCCTTGAGATGAAGGATCCATTTCCTGAACATCAATACTTGGTGGTCTGGCTGTAGGAAAAATTTTAAAGTTTAAACAATAACAACAAGAGCTCAATTACTTCCAATGGTATTCCATAAGGAAAATCTTCAACAGAAAGTACTACAGTTTGGAATCATCAGGACTTACACACTGCAACTATCTTTTCCAGGTCTCGAATGGCTCGTTCAAGTGTTGTCCCCTTCGGTCTAACAGTGGAGCCTTCTTTCACCCTTCTGAATGTTGGTTGCTGCAAGACATCAAAAATAAAGTAACCACCCAAAAGACAGATCATGCTATATAAGAAAGAACCTGGTGTGCTCAGCAAGTGAAAAACATCTAATTCAACTGCATTACCAGGCATTGAACAAGATGTCGTTAGCAAACAACATCTGCGATCTATTGTTTTGCAGAAACTAGGGTAAAAGGATTTTACTGTTTTCAAAAATAATGCCATAAGTAGTGCAACATGAGAGCTAAGCTGCTAGTGGCAAAGGTGAGCAGCAAGGTGCTTGAAACAGCAAACAGGTGTACAACATCTCCCAGGTGCTGGGCTCTACCAGATCACCCTCCACTTGGATTTTCTCAGTAAACTGAAAAGGGTTTCTTTCAAGTTTAAGAGCATAGTTGTTCAATCAACAGGCCATCCTCCACAAACAGAAACAAGGAGGTAAATAGTTTCAAAGCAACATACCTTTACTAGATGAAAAAATAATTTATCTTAGAGATTAGTAGCTTGAACTTATCAATCTATATGTAAAAGATAGATAAAGAATTAGCAATCAATTCAATTTAGTGAATAAACATGTAAAAATAAGAATGGAGGAAACAAAGTAAAGAAGTCCAAGAAATATCTTTTAGACTTGGAATATCATATTTAACTTGTAGAAGTATAAAATTTATAATACTTAGGGATCAATCTCAGCATATAATCATAGTGTACATAGAGAATGAATGTAGCTGGTGAAGTTCAGGATCAGTTATTATCTTTCATGTAATCTAATATAAGTAAAAGAGATTGCAAAATGTTGTTTAAATATTAAATGGTAGCAAGACTTTTGATCAATGTAGGCCGAACCGGATTGAACCGCCCGGCTTGGCCTGTACCAAACCGAACCGCCCGGTTCAGCTCGTACCAAGCTAACCCAATGGGGAACCGGCTCAGTTCGCCCATTAAAAATGATTCCGATTCCAAACCGGCTGGAACCGTTCGAAACCGGTCGGTTCTATTCGAAGGTGCGAACCGTTCGGTTTGCACCAAGTCGACCCAATTCGAAACTGGGCCTCTTCTCCTTTGCTTTTCTTGTTGAAAGGAAGCCTTCCTAACACCTCCTCTGCTTTGTTTAGGCTTAAGACGCCTAAACAGCTCCTTCACCCCAATTTGCGACTGATTCAACGCAATTGAAGGAAGATCCAAGCCTAAATAAGGTGTGCTTCCTCTCCCTTATCTCATTCCCTCTATTTTTATTTTTTTGGCTTGAAAAAATAGCTCAAAATTTGCAAAATAAGAAGAGATCATGCTAAAAATTTTGATTTGGATTTGAATTTATTATATGTTGTAGATCTATAGATGATCTACACAATAATATTAATTTTTTTAATTTTCAGATTATATAATTTTAAAAAATTAAAAATATATTTTTAAATTAAAAAAATTAAATTATATATAAATAAAATTCAGAAAAAATATAAAATCCAAAACATATTAGGGGCATGCAAGCTACTCGCCATCAAAATTTGGTGTCTATTCATTCAAGTTTTAATACGATCATGCGCATAGTAGCCTAGGCCTAAATTTGAAAAAAAATGAGAAATAAGTAGCCTTTGATGCATGCCCACAGGCCTAAAAAAATATATGTAGCATCCATTATTGGGTTGTACAAAGATCTGAGCTGAAATTAATTTTTTTTAAATATTTATATTTAAAAATTATTTTTAAATTTAAAAATAATTATAATATATAATTAATACCAAAAATTATGAAAAATTAGTGGTGCATATTACATAATTTAGAAGTATTTTCTGAGGTAAAAAAACATATTTTTTGAATTTATTATATTTAAACATATTTTCTAAATTTAAAAATTATTAAAAATATATAAATAAATAAATAAATATGAAAAATTAGTATTATGTATTAGATAAATCAAATGTACTTTCGATGGTAAAAAAATATCTTCATCGTAACTTAATTTTACTATTTTTTAATAATTGATAAACTAACGTACTTGATAAACCTACAAGAATGAAACCATCAAAGAAAAAGGAGCTGGAGCGTGACATTAGTTGAGATCATGGACAAATGCTCTCGGGCTACCACCATTGAAAGTGCAACTGATACAACACATAGTTCAAAGAACGAGAGGTAACCAGATTGAAGCAGCACTTAGCTGGTGGTTATCCTGATGTATCTGTTCGAAAAGGTCCACAGAAGGTTCGGTAGCTGATGAAAAAACATTTTCCTGATTTCAGAGCAATGAATGAAAGAATTTTCAAGAAAAAAGAGATGGACCACCAAACTGCAGAGCCATCATTAGATACATTTATAACCATACATGGGTCCTTTCACTAATGAGGAGGTATGCAGAGGAAGAGATCTTGAGACTAGAAGTCACACGGTTTGCTACCAAATACGTTGCAATTGATAGCCTTCTTAAGAGGAAAGCAGCCCTACGTCAGATGTTTGTCCATCCTGAGTGGCAAAAAAGTAGATATGTGAGGGCTGGCACTGAAGGGAGCATTGTCGAGAACTTGGTGACAAGACATATTCTGGCAGAGGGCCACTACGATATTAAAGGCTATCAAACCATTGTATAAAATGCTTCAAGTCGTAGACAGCGAGAGGAAACCCAAATGGGCTTCATGTATCATATTATGGAGAGAAAAAAGATTCAGATCAAGGAGGCAGATCCGACGTATGCCCAGGAGTACATCGACATCGTTGAGCAGCGATGGGACTATCAGATGGATAGAGACTTGCATCTAGTACGTAAGCAAGAAAATTGAAAATTAGAGTGCTCATGTACTTGTACAATTTTACTAGAACAATAACGAACTCTATCTGCAGCATACTACCTGAATCCAAGGTTTCAATACACCGTATCTGAAATCGATATAGATGACAAACTTCTGGCCACTCTGCGAAATGTGATTTACAAGATAGAGCTTAATCCAAAAGTTGTGGTCCTATATCTAAAAGAGGTAAGTTAACTTAAGTGACATGTATAAGTTAACTGGTATCTTCAATTATTAACATATTACAACATGATTTTTTTCACAGACCAAAATATTTAGAAAAGGCACTAATAGTTTTGGAGTCTCGGTAGCTGTCCATGTAAATTACACATCAGGAGGACATTTACCTAGTGTTAGATGGTTACTAATATAATACTATCTTATATATAGTTTTATTCAATATTTTTGCAACATGAGGACATTTTGATTTGTCCGCAAAAAATCTAAAGTAGCTAGCTATGAGCTCTCTCAGACAGTCTCCTCGAGTAGCTGTCAGCACAACTAGTTCACATTTGCCCTCATCCACAGCAAGTAGAGAAACCGTTTGACACAGAAATGCCTCATCCACAATCTGAGATTGAAACTGAAGTGAATTCGAGAGAAAGTAAAGCTAAAGTACAGAGATCCGATCCATAATGCTTTCTTTGATGATGAGGATGATCCTATGATCGGGTGGCTTGTAGGCCGGCAGTAGGAACTAAAGCTTGATAAGCGAGGATTGCCTCCACGACCGGCCAGTTTCGTAGCCAGTGAGACTAGGATCGATGCTGGATAATGAGCAGAGAAATATTCCACGCATCCTTCTAGCTGATCAGCCACAGCCACAGGAGAGCCGGTCACCATATGATTCCTTGTCCGAGACATCCTCTCGAAGATATGAGAGAAAGATGCTTAAACAAGACCACCATACTACCCGATCGACTCGGTCAAAAGGGCGATATACATCCTCCCAACATAGCAAGATAAAGAGGGACACCAAGGGCAAGCAGGCAGAGAGTGGTATGAAAGATAAAGCAGGCAACGAGTGGCACGAAGGATAAGTAGGCAATAAATGCACGAAGGATAAGTAGGCAACGAATGGCACGAAGGGTAAGTAGGCAACGAATGGCACGAAGGGTAAAGAAGATAGCTGCCCAGTACATCAAAAAAGAAAAACAAAAGGCACCCACAACTCCAATGAAGAGTATAAAGGAGCCAGTTTACTCAGATTCAGAGACTAGAAGCAGCAATTCCGATAGTCAAGGATTTGCTGGCCAGAGGGAGTGGACATGAGACTGCTATTTATGGGACAGCCGCAGAATGGTCTTCAATTCATCGATGAATCTCAATTTATGCATGCTACACAGAATAGAGACCACGGTGCACAATCTGATGGAGCTTGCGAGGATCCGATTGCATATAACAGACGGGCTCCTCAACATCATTCAAGAGGATACAATGTAGCTGCAGATGATCTCGCATATGGAGTAGAATCCATAGACGTATCAGATTTCGAGTCCTATATTGAATCCTATCACCCACAGCTACAGACAGCCTATAACCCAAACAGATACGGATATAAATATGGTGCGCCCGAGACATCTTCCGGTAGCTACTATCATACGCAGCTCGAAGCATCTTATAGGTCGGATTTTGCTGTCAACTTATTCGGATGGGCTCCTTCACAACCATTTTATCAGTCAGCTTATTAGTCAAAGAATACCTCAGAGCTAGAACTTCAGCGAGAAATCCAAGAGTGCTCATAATTCGGAGCATATTCTTTATTAGATGAATATACAAGACTACAACGCCGCTTAGTTAGAGGGGTGGTCTGATGTGCCTTCTGATTATGCTAATAATCTGGATATCTACGAGAGACATCGCCACTCAAAAATATTTTAGATATCGATGTGTATGTTGTACTTTAAATATATATGTAATTGATTATATTATTTTATATTTTTACCTCACTACTTAATTTAAGTATATTTCATAATGCTTATTCTAGCATGCAACATCTTACTAATCTTTTTGTGTTTTATATCATTTTGAAATAACAAGATGTATCATTTAGGTTAAACCAGGATCATAGAAACATCAAAAAATATTAAAAAATATCAAATTAGACTTAAAATTACTGAAAAGTTGAAAAGATTGATTACCAAGTAATTAAACTTAAAAAACTCAAAAAAAAGGTGTGCCGGTACCGTACCGGCATGCCCAAGTATACCGTGTATCGCTACGGTACTGAACTAGTACCATACCGATACCGTATCGATCCGTCCGCCGACCGGTATGGATCCCGGTACTGATACCATACCAATCCGTTTGCCAACCGATACGGATCCTAATATCCATTCGGCGAACCTTGCTTTTGGTAGACTTCTACAAGACTTAAACAACAGTAGTGAAACTGTTCAATATAAAATGGATCAAAATGTCAAGCATTTAAGACAATTCAGGCATATAAGAACAATCTTGCATAAATGGAAATATTGGGATCAATGCATAATAAGCTGGAAGTTACAATTCAACAATAATAGAAAGTTCAAGAGTTTCCCCGGCCTACCCAAAGAATAGAAAGATGATGAAGGAGCACCCACTTGTGTAGCACTTATGGAGATCATGAGAAATCAAGATAGGAATGACTTTTATATGATGATAAATCTGGCACATCACAAAACATGGACGTCCAGAACTCCAAACATTCTTCTTTATCATTATATAAATATAACTAAAACAACTTAGAGAGGTAGGTCTTTTATTTTTAATGACACAACACTGCAAAAAGTTTAGTGCTGAACCATTTGTTCTGAGAATGCCAGAGCGAATTTCTATGAAGCTGATAAGATTGGGAGATTTGAAACTTCAAGCACAAAAATCAACTATCATTCTAGTTCTTAGATCTGTAGCTAAGCAGAAACACTGATACCCATCCTCGAGGGTATCTGATGAAGAAAAACTCCTACCATTCAGTTACATCATCCAACCAAGAATGCAACTTTCAAAATAATAAAATTGTAGAAATTTCTAACATGATTGATAACAGACACATTACTGGAAAAAATCAACTGATTCTGCAGCACTTAGAAGCATTCTAACAGGATTTAATGCTTAGGACATCATAAAACTGTGTCCCAAGTTATAAATGGTTATAGATGGTAGGGCCATTTAGCCACATCAGGGCAAATTGTTAGAGAAGGTCCAAGCTGAAAAGACAGCCCATGGAAACTTGTGCCGAAGAACTGTAAGCCATTTATATATGTAAAGTTAAGAGCAGCAAGTACAACACCAACAAGTCGATAAAAAGTTTTGAACACGAGGTCATAACAAGAATAATTGTTTACAAAGAAATTTGAGGAAGAAAGTATTAGTCAAGCAGAGAAAACAGAAAAAAATCATGTTGCAGAAAACAAATAATGGCGTGAATTCTAAAATATCTAGCTATTCCAAGTGCTTACCACTGCTTGCATAGGAAATTCACAAGTTCCATGTTTCTCCTTGTGCCGTATTTTAGCCGATAATTCTTCATTCTCACCATTCAGCAATCTCCTGGATTGAAATTCAACCTGAGAAGAAACACCTTTGTCCTGAGATGCCTGATACATGGGATCCAAAGAGTTGCCCGTTCCTCTTGATTTATGAACAAGGTCATCAGATGGTATCACAACAGCTTTATGTTTATCAAAATCCTTTGATTCCAAGGGTAATGATGGGACATCCTTATTTGGTACTTTCACAGATGGAGGATTTTCCAAATGCAAGGTGAGATCAGAAGACCTTTTTTTGTAGGCTCCTGCAGGGGCATTTAATATTTTTTTTACAGGTTTACTTTCCTCATAATAATGTTCGAAATATGGAAGAGCCAAAACATCAGCAGTGCTTGATAATTTCTTCCCCACCAACGGTGCATTCCTTGCTGCAGCCTTGATTCGCATATTACCCATCTTTACAGATTCATTGGGACCATGTTGATGATCCCTTTTCCTGTAAACTTTTGTTGAATCTTTTCTTCTCCTTTTCTTTGGTGCCACATTAGATGATGCCATAGGCTCACTGATATAAAAAGAAAACAGTGTATAAAGATGTCTTCTTCATTATTATTTATCAAACTAATATCACTGAAAGGCATGCATTGTCTGCTATTGTCACTCGAGAAATGGTAAGTGCCAAAATTAGATCTTGTTAATTTATATGACCCCGAAATTTCAGAGACTACATTTATAGGTACCTATAGTTGTTGGCACAAGATTGAAGTTTTTAATCAAGACATCAACAAATGTCATACAAAAGTATTTAATTAAACCCCTGAACATATTTATGCTACAACAAATTAATGTTAAAGGAATGCAGCTTTAATTAAGACTGTTGATATTAGCAATAAATCAAATGTCCCATTAATGTCCTCATTGGAAAAAAAGAAGGTCCATTTCATTTGAAGGCAATTTACAAGCTTACAGCATCGATCTTCCTAAAAGGAGTTCTCTTAGCATGTGTCATGCGAGCTAATATCCAGGATATTTAATAGTAATTGTCTCCTAATCTCGGCAAGTGCATCATAGGTGCCACTTAAGGTTTTCATCTTGGCCAAGATCTCGGTTTGTATCAGTATTGGGCATTCCGGACACAATATACATGAAACCTCAGACCTTACAATCCCAGCTGATAGAAACTGAGATATCCGAAGACATCAACCATTACGATATCATCATATCAGCCAACATTTTCCAATGTCTTTTACTTCTTCAAATAGATTATTTAACTAATAAATCTCAAAAATAATGCTTCAAAATATTTGCTAATATCGGTTTTACTATATCAGCCAAGATTCTGATATCCCGAATCTAACATATTGATCAAAATCAAAAAAAATCTTGGTCTTCAATTCTTCCCTACTTTCAATCTCAGCTGAAATAAAACTGAGATCTTAATTCACTTGATCTTAATCACCAATCGAGACGACCTATATCTTAGCTTCTTAAAAACCTCTCCATTACCACAGAAAAATACTATGAGTAAAAACAAATAAGGTAATCAAAGGGCGGGCCATGGTGCAACGATAAGGTTGCTCCATTGTGGCCTGGGTATCATGAGTTTGAATCACGGAAACAACCATACGGGCATAAGGTTGCGTACATCTAACTCTCCCTAGATCCTACTATGGCGAGCCTCGTACACTAGGTGATACCGCTTGGATCGATTTGCAATCCAAAGAAAGTGGAAGAAAAGGCAAAAACAATTTCTTCGCAAAGGAGGAAGATATCTTTCATTCAAAGCTTGGATGCCTCCTCATTACAATTCATAACTATTTATAGGCAAGTCATGGATAACATGAAAAGACAAAAGAAAATGAAAGGTCAAGAGTCACCTTGATATAGGTAACTCACGCAATAAAAGACATTAAAGCCAAAACCAAATTCTCTTAGAGAATTAGAGAATTTAAAAGGTCGAAAGGCATATGCCTCTTAAAATAACTATAACTATCCAACCATAACTCTGAATTTAATGCTCTTGGGCTTATTGGAAAGAAAAGAAAGAGACCTGAAACTTTCATCTTAATAACTTTTCCAAATCCGGCCACTTAATATCCTAAAAATGACATGCAAATTGTATGGCGTCCATACACTTGCACATGCATCACTAGGACACCCTTTAAAAATAAACAAGGTGAATAGGTAATTGATATAACAAGAATGTCCACATAATTCATACATAGGCGACACCAAGGTACCTGGGTGACCACTAGTAGACAAACAGGCCTCGAAATGCCTGGAAGACCCATCAATAAACATGTGCATATTTGCAAGCACATACATATACCTATACATACATCTATACATGTTTTTATACCTACATACACATATCTCCAGATAGCTAGCTAGCTAGCTAGATGCATAGATAGACAAACAAACAGGTAGATAGATGAACATATACAAAATTATGTAAGTATGTGGCAAAAATAAATGGGTGTTTTGCATGTACACCTTCCCAAATGTGCAAAAATGCATGAATAGCCTCATAAAGTTACTATTTTCATGTATACCCTCATAAATACTTGTTTTGCATGTATACCCTTCTTTTTCTTTCTTGTTATATATGTACATATACCATCTAATGATGTTAAAAAATAAACAGTTTAAATTTAAAATGACTGAAATACCCTTATAGAGAGACATGCAAAAAAAAACTTTATAAGGTGAGGAAATTCATGCAATTTTGCATATTTAGGAGGAAATACACTTTAAAAAATACAATAAAAATAATCAAAATCCAATAAAGATAATTCAATTGTTCTTAATAAAAAACGGTCGCAAAAAAATATTAATATTATCATGTCGCATGATCTCATGTTAATATCAACTCTTATAGAATAAATCATGTTGCTTTTACAAAATTCTCACTCCAATAAACAAACAACTCAACATTTTCAAATCACTAACAATATTGTACTAATCTAAGCATCTATAATTAATTTAAGTTTGATATGCTTTAGTCTTTTAACATAATGAAGAATATATAGATATCACGGACTCGATAATGATAATTATGTCAAAATCAAATGGAGAATAGTATTACCAAAATGATCGCCTAATATTTCAACTTGACCGAGTTAAGATCTTAAATAAAAAAAATTGACAAGGTGACTTGGCCTTTTTCTGACTTGTTGATCCAACTGAATCATAAAAGATTTGGTAAGTCTCAACCAAGTTTTGATCATTTTTTAATGAATTTTTCGAATGTATAACCTTCTAAATATGAGACATTGTATGAATATCCTCGCAAAGTTACTATTTGCATGCATATCCTTATATAATTTTTTTTGCATATCTACCCATAAGGGTATTTCAGTCATTTTAATTTTAAGCTGTTTATTTTTTAACACCGTTAGATGGCATGGGTACATATGCAAAAAAAGAAAATATACATGCAAAATAAGTATTTTATAAGGATGTACATGCAAATAGTAATTTTACGAGGATATTCATACAATTTTGTATATTCAGGTGGCTATGCATGCCAAAAAAAAAACCCCTAAATAAATAAACATACACATAACATATAAAAACAAATGTAAGGTGATTATGGCCATGAAGCACTTGGAACAGAAGGGAAGCAAGTCCAAGTTTGCCTAAAAACTTCTCCAATACTAATTAACAGGGTGCAACTTAAGTAACCCAACTGCCTCTTTCAAGAAATGCATGCTGCACACTCTACTTTTAAGAACAAAAATTCAAGTATTACAAGCACAGATAAGTTTCTTCACTGAATGCAGGCAGAGAAAATTTCCTAACCTCAGGGAAGAAGCAGAAGGAAACAAAAAGGAAATGCAGCACAGTGACATCTTACACGAATTCAAAGAAGAAAAACCAATATCTAAGATCTGTTCCATCTGGTAAAGAGAAACAAGAAGTCTTCTTTCCCAAGTCCAAAGACAACCCATAAAAAATCAAATACTGCAACCATATAAAGAGCATAATTTTATTTTTTTTTAATTTCTAACAAATCAAATAAGATGACCCTACTATGGAGGACATGAAGCTTGGAAAAAAAACAGTAGCTATTACATCTTTGCTGATTTGTGCAGAAAACAAATGATTAGGAGGTTCAAGGGTGATATCATGATGCACCAAAGTTGAAGATATTTGTTGTCGCTGTTGTTGTAGAATACAGGAGCTGAAGGAAATGGCTACAGACATCCATAGACAGACCAGATAGGCAATGATTCATCAAGATTTCAGTATAGTAGTCTACCAAATTTCATGAGATTCTATGTAGAATCTGATTAAAGAATTGACATTTATTTTCTTCTAGAGGAGGGATCCTGCAAGTCTATTTCTCATAACCGTTCTGAGACAACATTGTAATTATATGCATTATATAGCTGGGGGCATGCTCGTAATCATCTGAGTGAAATAAAGCAGTAAGATTTGAAAAGCAAGCAAGCTAGCAAGCTGGAGTCTTAACTGGATCAAGAGTCATCAACAGGCATACTATTTACAAGCAACCTCCCTAGGCTACTTTTGGAGAGCTTTCTGGGCAATTTCCTAGTTGTCAACAAACCTCAGAAGAAATTGCCCTAAGGGTATGCTTGGTCGTTTTGAAAAAAGTGGAAAGGAAAAACAAAAAGCAAAAGGTTTTCCAGGAAAAAGGAAAAAAATCTAGCTACTTTTGGAGAGCATTCTGGGCAATTTCCTAGTCGTCAACAAACCTCAGAAGAAATTGCCCTAAGGGTATGCTTGGTCGTTCTGAAAAAAGTAGAAAGGAAAAACGGAAAGGAAAAGGTTTTCCAGGAAAAAGGAAAAAAATCTAGCCAAATTTGGAAAATTCATCTCTATAATATCTTGGTTTTCCTACAATCCAAATGGTCGGAAAACTGATTTCTTCCAAATCTTTAGTTTTCCAAAGCCTTTTCCAAATCTTACAAGCTGTTTAAAGTATTCTCATGCTAGGCTTTGTGATTGTTATCTATCTTCTTTTTTTCTTATTTCAAAACAGTATTCATCTTCAAACTCCCCATGGCAGAAATGGTTGTGATTTCTTAAGTGGTTAGAAGTTAACAAGCTTATAAATTGTGTGCTACTTTCCTCCTATGAACCTTGAGTTCTTGCAATAGCATGCCCTCCTTTTGTCTTCCATTGCCACAAATACCACCTTGGTTTAAGGGGAGCAGCCTCAAAGCTTTTCATCTAACGCTCTTTTTGGAATGAGCCTTGGAGTGGAATGGAAAAAAATATCAAGTAGCATGCATTTGTAATACTCTATCAATTGCTACATAAAACTCTAGTATGTCTTACACACTCATAAATGAGCACTGTGCAATGCATGTTAAAAGGAAAAAAAAGTAAAACATATAAATAAAAAAACATTTCATAAATACTAAATTTAAAAAATAATATAGAAAAACGAGCATAGCATACCTCATTACAATACCAAGGAATATAAAATAAAAATGTTAACTAAAAATTACAAATATGAACAAAAAAGGAACAAAGAGCATAACAAAAATAAATAAAATATAATATTAATAAAATTTTGAATATTAATAATATAAAAAAAGAAATAAATAGTATGATAAAATTATCAATCATAATCAAAGAAAATATAAAATAAAATGTAACATAAAAATATATGAATTAAAAATAAAAATATGAAGTCAAAAGAAAAGTATACATAATAAATAAAAATATAAAAATAACTAAGAAATATAAAATAACTTGTCATTATAACATTATAATGATATTTACTTAAAAACTTAACATATAGATATATAAGATAATAGAAGGCCCAAAACACTTATAAGGATCATTATTACAAAACATAGTTCTATTCCTTATTAGTGATATATTTATAAAGTTAATATAATATTGATTACATTCTAATATACTAGTAGCTAAATTAAATATTAGAAATGAATTGTTTTTCTTTTCCATGTATTCCTCATCTTGCATCCAAACAATGGAATAGAAATCATGATTCCAGTTCCCTACCTTCCATACCTAACTTCCTGTTTCATTCAGATACCCATGTCCATTCCTTTTTCTTTCCTGCAAACCAAAAATAGCCTAAGTTCTTTTGTAAGTTTACAAACAAAAGAATTCTGACATCCAAGACTTATGTTATAATATTGGGTTCCTCTAATAGAACCTATACAAGACTATTTTAAATCCTACACATAAATAAGAGTAAGAACCTCCTCAAATCTAACACAACTCTCATTTAAATTGCCATCTGATATATGTAAACTTTGAAGCTATTTCTAAGCAAATAAGGTCAAATTGGTGGTGGGTTACCTGTATCCATGATTATGAAGCCATTTAAAAAACAAGCAATTTGATACATGATTGAGCAATGTTCCTCAAGATACAGGATGCAGGTCTCATGCAAAGTGCCCAGGCATCAACAAGAAAAACTGATATGAGAAACTTTAATAAATTTGACATAGCAGCACAAGTATATTTTAGATGTGTATGAATGTGAAAGGACATATCTGCACAACAAATAATAAATAGGATTAAGGGATTTATAATTTTATAGAATATGATAAACAGTCTGCTAGATTGAAAACTTTTATGTATAAGCACCAAAAGGAAAATATGTAATGATGATGACTTGACAAGAAGTTCAAGTTTCGTATGTCGAAAAACTAAAAATATAGCATATCCAACTAAGAATTGGACTGCAGTTTTAGGCAAAAGGAAATACCTATATTAGAAAGTCATTCTACCACTATATCAAGATTTTTAAAAAAAAAATAGCAAGCCATAGATGCAATCATAACTGCAAATGAAGAGCTCAAGAGGACACTTACACATGTTCTAACTTCCCTTTATTGACAAAATATCCATCATATTTGGTTCTCAATTTGTCAACTTGAAAATATTCATCCTGGAAGAATACCATATATAACATAAGACAGAAGGCGCATTAGCCAACAAAAAATAACCCAATCAGATTTACAAGGATAAATGTTGAGATTACATTAATTGTGCTCGATATATCTTGTAAATAAATTACATTAGCTATTGAAAATTGCAAGTTATTTCAATTCATCCAACTAATCAAATATTGAAGAATGCCAAAAATAATTGCTATCGTATGCTTTATTTTGAAACCAAGAATACTAGAAAGGGAATAAGAACACAAACTAATTTGGAGCAAACAACTGCTGGTATATATTTCAAGTTGTATAAATAAACTTGTGTGTTGAGAAACAAACATTATGTGATGGCAGTTTTAAGTTGCTCTTAAACAACAGATACTTTTAGGTTCCATGTTGCATAGCAGCATGTCCAAATCAAAACCTTTTGCATTCTTTTGCATAATAACTTATAAAACATAACACCCAATCTTGCCCACATAATTACACCACCTCCAGATTTGGTTCACCTCCTAATTCCTAAATGCGTCATAAATGAGTTGACTTGAGACTTTATCAGAAAAAGAAGTCTTTCAACAACCTTTCTACTGTAGAAGTAGTGGAGAGAATCAGACTGGAGCCCTTGTAAGCAAATTTTATCTACCTGAAAAATAACTATCTAGTAGAAGTACGCTATTCTTTGGTGACAAGGCTAATTGCAAGCGCATTGAACAAGAACACCTATTGAATACTAGAGTTTCCAACTTCTGCATGATCTTGAATCCAAATCTCAACAAGAACAACATATATGATTTTGCCGCATGCTCTTGTGGGGAAGTTTACATATGGATTGCAATAAACAACTATACTATCACTATGTTTCCTTAGAAAAAGGAAATAAATAAATAAATCTTTGTCCAAAGTATCTGAGATAGAGAGATACAAATATCCATCATATTAATTTGCAGATGACTCTTCCTCAGCATTCTTTAACAACATCAGTTATGAATAAAATTGTTTATTGATATATGGCCATGAACAATGAGCAAAAAAAGAAAACTATAAATCACTTAACTGGAAATCATAGCTATGATACCATGATGAAGTCATAGAATAGTAGTGAATTGTGATAGCCAAGTTTGAAGTTCATGTATAAAGAAACACTTTGTCAACATAAAGCATCGAGATTACACCATGACATAACAATAAATAATTCTATAATAAACTAAAAAGGCACATGAACTAACCAACTCGGCATCATCAATGAAAGAATCCTCAGTGTCATATTGATCATCATCAGGAGCCTCATCAAGATCCTCCTCGTCACTGCTTTGTTTGCCCTGAAACCAGGAACTTCATGAGTTAATAAAGTTATCAAACACTCAGTCACAATCCAACAACATAAAACATTAAGGATTATCACGATCAACTAATGAACTTCTAATACTATTGATATATTAGACCAAAAGATAGCTATATGGAATGCCTCATACCATGTACAGGCGTTCAATCTTCTCAATAACTGCACTAAATCGATTTGGAGGTGCTACTGCATCTTTTAGCTCATCTTCCACGGTCTGGACCCAAAGAAAAAGCCAAAGGCCCTTGTTAAATGGCAATTTAAATCAATCTACCAAATTGAGAGTGACTGCATAGACGCCTAGGTGGCCACCTAGGCACTTTATTTAGCCTGGCTACCTGGCCCATGCCCACTTTCAAACCCAGTTCTTTAACAGTTTGTTTTACCATTTTATTTCCCTATTTGCACCCCATATGGGACATGCAGGAGGGTGTGCTACCACCACACTAGAAGCAGCCATGAGCTGAGCAACCAATAGCTATAAGCAGCGGCTCCAGCACTACTGCCAGATTTATGTTTATCTTTCTTCTCAAAGTAATCCCATCTTCTCCTTCCTATGATTTTTATTCCTCTCTCTCTTCTACTCCTTTCCCTTCTTCATCTGACCTTTTCAGTTTTTTCCTGATCTTTATTCCTTTTATATTTCCTGCCTCCTTCTCCTTAATGGTTAGCTGTTGGTTATGAACCTATGGCCTGTTGGCTGATGATTCTGACCCTCCTCCTGCTTCTAGCTAGATGCTGACTGCCAATATTTGTTCTACAACCCTGCTAGCTGCTATAGCGGCAGCAATGCTGCTCTTGGTCTCCTCCTTCTAGTGAACTTTAATCTTTGGACTTTAAGTGAGAAAATTAGGTTTCATGATGTCAAATTTGGTGAAAAAAGAGTGTGTGTGTGTGACATATGCAAATGTTTATTTAGCATATGATATTAAATGCATGCATCATAAAAGTTTCATAGGCCTTCATCCTTAGGCGGTTGCCGAAGCGCCTAAGCATGCACCTAGTCTTTACAGGAGGTCCACCACCTAGCCTTGCCTAGGCAGTTTAGCAACCTTGCTTTTTCCAAATCCCATTATCACTACTTGCAGGAGCAAAGTCAGGTACGGGAGTAGGGGATCAATTACTTTTTAGATTACAGTGAAATTAGATTACAGTGAAATTTTCTTGTATATCTATAGTCTATATCTATGTTAATTAAAGAGTTTGGCCCCCCTAGGCAAGTTGTTAGAAGCATAAAAGAGCAGATTGGGGGGGGGGGGGGGGGTGGGGGGGGGTCTTTTAA
>JAOXJJ010001007.1:9906835-9926738 GCA_025769935.1 Phoenix roebelenii
GGAGGGGGGGGGGGGGGGGGGGGGGGGGGGGGTTGGGGGGGTTCTCTTAAGCAGCATTCACCTATTTATTTGATAAACCTGAGATCTGCTTAATTAATCACAAGTGTCCACCTTTATATAGAAGGATGTGATGGATTGTTAAAAGATATGGAAGACAACAATAACAGCCCCTTAAATCATACAAAATTTTGGTTATTTCTCGCAAAACAAAGAATAGAAACTGATATTATCCCCAATTTCTAAAACATCTTATTCAACATCGGATTTCAGATATTATGGAAGAAGATGAGGATGAGCAACATCAGAATTTCAAGAAAAGATTTCTTTATTTACTGATCTTTAACATTTTTAATTAAGATACTTTGATTGTGTTTTGAATTTTCTTTTCCCAACAACAACTAAATAGCGTCCATCTTCCAACCAACATATAATCAGTGACATTTTTTTCTTTCATTTTTTTGGCATATTTTATAATTTTACTGATTCTTTTCTTAGCTCATTATTTTTTTTTATAATTTAGTTTGCTTTTTCTACCCTTCTTGCACAAGTGGTAGATAGTAATGTTTTGTACCCCATCTTGTTCACTTATTTTTGTTTTTTAGAAAAAATTCATTCCTTTATCATCGTTCAATGAGTATAATTGGTATTTTCTATTTTCAGAGTTCATATATGAAGAACCCCAAGATGCCAACAAGTACAAATGGTAAAGTCTTGGGGGTTGGTACCAATGACCTACGTTTGAGTCCTGCTCTCACCTGATTCTTGGCTAGGTTTTCTCCTATTCTGGTTCTCAAATAAAAACCAAGAAGAACAACCCAAGTATATATTTATATTAATCTTTTACATCCTATCTATTCTGGTATGTATTTATTTTTTTTTTCTTGTATGTTTTATTGCCACTTCCTTTTACATGATATCGTCATAAGAAATGTCATAACAACAGTATTTTAACATTTTTCTATGATAGTAAGATAATGTTCAGTAAAATTAATTAACATATTGAAAATATTATTCAATTCTGTATTGGACATCCCAAGTATTTATGGATCCAAATATTATGTATAATGATCCCTGTGGAGTACTAGTTTTGATTTTAATTATTGATATATTTACACAATTCTAAAATGCAACTAAGAGACAATGGCATAAAGGTTATCAACAGAAACTTAGTAGAAAAGAATTTATCAAAGCATATCTTCTAAAAACATCTTAAGTTCCCTCCCTCAAGTAAAATCCTGGCGCCACCACTGACTACTCAACAGGTTAGGATCAATATTATGTCCTCTTCTAACAAATATGGAATGCCCAAATATGTTCGCATTCCTATAATCTACTCAATTTAACCACTCTAACATTAGCATCCCACCTCATTCTTCCCATAGATACTAACGATAACGCTACTGAATTCAGAAGCAGACAATGATGTGAATCGCTCGATAGAAAGGCAACTTAACACAAACCCCAAAAATAAGACAACTGAGGAAGTCCGAGGAAGGCACATTGTAAACACCCTGAGCCCATCTATGATCTAACTACGAGTACTCGAATCCAAAACAACAACACAGAGAAAACAATCAGTAATCGTATAAACCCTAGAAACAGCAAAAGCAACACAAATCTCAAACAACATCAAAGCAAAAGGGACAAAGGGAACAAAATTGAAGCCAGTGAAACCCTACCGCAGCAGCCGGTCCGGCGTGGGTTCCGAAGGCCGGTTCGGCCCCACTAGGAGGAGGGAAAACATTCCTCCCCTTGTTGGAATCCCTGACCAGTCTCTTCCAGGAGACGATGGTGGTCTCCCCGGGCCGCAGCTCCACCGTGAACCGCAGCCGCTGGCTGGCTGATTCCGGAGGTGGCGGCGGCGGCGGCGGCGGCGGCGGCGGCGCCTGCTTTGGGGGATTGGAGGAGGAGGCGGGGGGCGCCGGGGCGGAGGGGAGGGGGGAGGAGGAGGAAAAGGAAGCCCTAACGCCGGCGGTCGCGGCGCCGCCCTTGTCCTCTTCCATGGTCGCAGCGTGGGGAGCGAGGATTGGCTTCTAGGGCATCTGAGATCGGGGGAGTTCTTCTTCTCTCTTTCGCTCGCTCGAGCGCTCGGACGACACAGAGACACCCCTTGCGCGGGACTCTCCAGATGCCCGGACCTTCACCGTACGTCAAACACCCCTTGCAACTTTTCTTTATTTCCCCAAATAGTTGTTGAAGCCTTGAACTAGCGGATTTATTAAAAAAATATTTAAAAATTTTCGCGTACATTCCTATGTGGACTTTTCACAGGATTGGTTTTTATCACCTCAAAAGGCGAAAAATAATGCAATTTATCCCGTACTACCATACAAGAATTATGCAATTTAGTAACCTTTTGATCTAATATTATCAAATAGGTAGCGCAACAATGGTGATGGAGGTACATTTGAAATTTGATAAGTTAGAAATTAATGCCATGTCTTTTCCTTTTTAGTGGTCATCTCCTAGAGATAATGGGAATCATACTTCCACACGTCTTTCCTATAGAAAATAACTAAATATAGAATGAATAATATTGAAAAAAATCAAACAAATAAGATAAGTATATTATTGTACGTTAGTTGATCACTAAAATTTTTAAATTTTTTCTTATGTAATGATGGTCAAACTATCAATTTCATTAATTAAGGGTTTGACTAATGGGTAATAGGAAAATAAAGGAGGCACTCCCAACAACCAATTATAAGAATGAATATTAAACCCCTAGATCATGAATACTTGACCTATAAAGACTTTGGAAAGTAAAATAAGATAAAATAGGTAATCAAAATTTAGAAAGAAAATGGAGAAAATTATAATTTGTCCTGTAAGTTATGATGGTTTTCATCCCGGGAAATAAATAATGCAATTTATCCCATAAAACAATATAAGAAACGTGCAATTCAACAAGCTTTTTATATTTTAAAATATTTATACAAAAATATCTTGGAATATAAAGAACTACATCAAAGTGCACAAAGTATGAACCTTTTGTTTAATTATCAATAAATAATCATTATTTAATAATTTGTTAAACAAGTCTACATGATCAACAAATAGTACAGATTATTAATTCGGATACCCCATCCTAAAGTTTAGCTGCATGCCACAAGTTGTGTGGTTTTGCCTTTTTAGATGAAAAGTTTACTTATGTTGCACACTTCAAGCAAAATAGGTTAATCATAAAATATCTTGATAATTATTACCGACAAACTTTTCAAGTTGAGATCAAGTATTAAAGTGAAAGTCGCCACTATATTTTCTTTTATTTTTCTTTGGATAGAAGTCATTGCTGCTTACTGATAAGTGCCATGGATTGCAAAAACTTACTTGATACATGATAATATGGTAAATTTAATCAAGTTAGAAGGTAGAGAAAATTGAATAAATCAAGGGTAAAATAGTCAACAAGACCTTAATAGCGACTATCTGATTTTGTGAAATAGTATTCATAAAATAATTCCATAGCTCTTGTCAAATATTAATGTTGGAGTTTTCTACATTTCTTTAGGGTGTTCAAACAAATACCAAATAGTAGAGGGTTTATTTGTATTATATGTTTCTATTGGAATTTTATGAGAAAAATCTATTTCTTCAATGTCTTTGTTTTGCTTTTCATATATCATGTATACATACTATAAAATCTATTTACTAAGAGAGATTTTATTTGAACGATCTGTATGATAGTGACAACATAAAGTGCAAGAAAATAATTTAG
Organism: Phoenix roebelenii; assembly: GCA_025769935.1. NCBI lineage: Eukaryota > Viridiplantae > Streptophyta > Magnoliopsida > Arecales > Arecaceae > Phoenix > Phoenix roebelenii. The sequence continues at coordinate 9,910,554 of JAOXJJ010001007.1, forward strand.
GTGTTTTTTCATATACTAATGATTCGAAAATATGTACCATCTATCTTGCAAATTATTAATCATGGATAATTATAACTTTAGTTTTAAATAGTTTTATATGTAGACATGATTGTAGATCTAATATTATTGTTGACTCTAAAAGTTTGATATTGATGATGCAACATATTTGTGTAAAAAGTTTACTAATTAGTTGCTTTGAGTATACCTGAATGTTTACAGAAAGTTAAGAAGAAAGCTTAATGGAACTCTCAAATAAAGATTAATTATCAAAAGCTCTACACAAAAAAACTCGACTCTAAAAAAGCCTTAAATAAACCCTTGAATGCTCACATGCAAATATAGAAAATTCTTCTACATTTCACTTAAAGTTTTAGAAAAACCCAATTCATCCCTTTCTTAGGCTGCAAAGCTGGACAACAAGTGGTATCAGAGTCTTGATACTCAAACTTCTCATTGACCTAATAGTCAAAGAGTTAAAGATCTATGACAACTCCAATTGGAACCTCTCTTATCGAGGGACAATTCACGAATAGACCTCCATTTTTCAATGGCACAAATTATATTTGTTGGAAGGCACACATGCACATCTATGTTCAGGCATTAGATTATGATATTTGAAGTGTCAGAGTTAATGGCCTTCACACACCCATAAAACTCATTGATAGTGTGTCTCTTCCCAAACCCAAAGGGGAATAGAAAGAGTTTGATAAAGAAAATGGCACTAAATATTAAACCCATTAATAATTTTTACTGCTCCTTAGATACTAATTGAATTCAATCATATTTCAACTTATAATTCTGCTGAAGAGATTTGGGATAGGCTGAAAATAACTCATGAAAGCTAGTAACCAAGTCGAATCTAAAATTACTATGCTTGTACATAAATATAAATTATTTAAAATATAATCAAATGAGCTAATCATTGAAATGTTTACTCATTTTACTAATATTATTAAAGGTCTTAAAGTCTTGAAAAATCTTATGCTAATAGTAATTTGGTGAGAAAGATTCTCATGTTACTACCAAGAGCTTGGGAGGCCAAAGTAATTGTCATTCAAGAGGCAAAAGCCCTCAACACCATTCCTCTAAAAAAGTTGTGGAGTTCTCTAATAACTCATGAGCTGACCATGAAGCAAATCTTTGATGAAGAAGAGTCAAAGAAAAAAAGAACCATTACTCTCAAATTAATAGCTTAAAGAGAGAAAGAGAGAGAGAGAGAAGATTAAGATGGTACATAGGTTGATGAGGAGATGGCCTTAATTATAAGAAAACTCAAGCGATTCATGAGAAAGAGAAGACAAAGAATGAGAAAAAGGCTATTGGCTAAGGGAGAGTCAAGCAAAAAAAAAAGAAAAAGAAGAGTAGTTAGGGTGCTATGAGTGCAAAAAGTCAAGTCATTTCAGAGCAAACTGCCCACTACTTAAGAAAGCTCTCAAGAAGCTAAGAAAAAAAACTATGGTCGCAACATGGAGCGATAGCGATGAATCACGTTCAAAGAAAGAGACCAAAAAAAGAGCAAATATGTGCCTCGTGGCCCATGAGAATGAGGTAAACTTTGAACACATTAGTGATTTCACCTTCGATGAGCTTCAAAAAACTTTTAATGAATTACTAGATGAGTTTAAAAAGCTTAGTCAAAGAAATAAAGAACTAAAACTAAAAAATCAATATCTTATAAATGAAAATGAAGAAACCTCAAAAGCAAAACAATCCTCAATAAAAAAACAGAACCTAAAAAAGAAGTAAATAAGCTAGAGCCAATTGTAGATAAATTTACTTTAAGTTCTAAAATGTTAAATATGATCTTAGATAGCCAACGAGCTATTTTTGATAAAGTTGGACTTAGCTATAATCCTTTACAAAAATAAAAAATTATTAAAAAATATGTTTGTCAAATCATCAAGCAATTGCTCAAGTAAGACAACATATTTTAAATGTGAAAAAACTGGCACAAATTCTTTACCTACAACTATAGTGTAAATAGCTCAATTAGTAAACTAGCAATTAACAAAAATAGGTTCCAAAAGGAATCATAATAGCCAACCTCCAAGGACGTAAAAAATCTTGGGCATTTAAGACAAAAACTTGATTTCTGTAGTGCAGGTATGTCTAGCGGCCTGTGGATTAAATAGAAGATGGTATTTAAATACCGGGTGCTTTAGACATATAATAGGAGATGAATCATAATTTATTTTTCTTAAAAGAAAAGATGGAGGGGTGGTCACCTATGACGATAACGGCAAATGAAAAATCATTAAAATTGACAACATTGGTATTACCCCTTCTACCTTTATTAAAAATATACTATTAGTTGATGGTCTTAAGCATAATTTATTTAGCATTAGTCAACTACGTGACAAACACTTTAAAGTAGTATTTGAATCCTCTATATGCATTATTTCTAGTCCTAATGAGGATGGTATAAAATTTACATGGCATATGCATGAAAACATATACATGGTAAATCTAGATCATTTATCTATAAAAAATATGCAATACTTAGTTACAATAAATGCTAAAATAAGTGAGACTAGTTGATTATGGCATCGTAGATTAGCTCATGCAAGCATAGATCTTTTTTCAAAATTAGATAGAAAAGATCTAGTTATAGGTTTGCCAAAATTAAGTTTTAAAAAAGACAAAGTTTGTGATCCATGCTAATTAGGAAAGCAAACTAGAGTCTCTTTTAAATCATGATTTCAACTTTAGGCCTTTAGAACTTTTATATATAGATTTATTTGGGCCAAGTAAAACTGCAAGTCAAAGTGGCAAATATTTTGGTTTTGTCATCATTAGTGGCTTTTCGAGATTTACATGGATTTTATTTCTAGCATATAAAGATGAAGCTTTTTCTACATTTTGAAAACTTTACAAAAGAATTTCAAATAAAAAAAGCATGCAAGTTCCTAAAATCAGAAGTGATCATAAAACTAAATTTGAAAATTAAAATTTTAAAAAATGTTATAATGAAAATGGCATTGAATATAATTTATCTACATCTAGCACACCTCAATATAATGGGGCGCTAAATAGAAAAAATACAACTCTTGAAAAAATGGCTAGAACTATACTATGCAAAAGCTTTCTTCCAAGATATTTTTAGGCTGAGGCAATCAACGCAACATGTTACATTCTAAATAGAGTTTCAATTATACTATTATTAAAGAAAACATTCTATAAGATTAGGAAAAATAGAAAACCTAATATTAGGTATTTTTATATTTTCGGTTGCAAATATTTTGTACTCAATAATGGTAAAAGATAAATTAGAAAATTTTGATGTCGAATCTGATGAGGCAATTTTTCTTGGATGCTTATCTTCTAGAAAGGCATATAGAGTATTCAATAAAAGAACCCTAGTATTAGAAAAATCTATGTATATTTTATTTGATAAGACTAATGATCTTCCATCAAGAAAGAAAAAAGTATTTGATGATGATGCAGATTCATTGGACAAAAAAATAAAGGACCTCACCATGAATGACTTCTATACACAGATGCAATGGACCATGAAAAAAAAGATAATGGAATGATCAAGAAGAGGAAGATCAGCCACAATAACAATTTCAAGGTGGATATAACTTACCTAGAGAATAGAGGTATGTTCATAATCACCCAAAGAAACTTATTATTGGTGATCGATCGTATGGGGTAAGAACTAGGTCCTTTGTTAGAGATGCATACAATCATTTAGCTTTTGCATCTTAGATTGAACAAAAAATTGTAGAAGAAGCTAAATAAGATCATAATTGGATAATTGCCATCAGAAAGAATTAAACCAATTTAAAAGAAATAATATTTGAAAGCTCGTAAGTAGACCCAAAGATTATTTTGTAATAAAAACAAAATGGGTATATAGAAACAAATCAAATGAAGGTGAAGATGTTATTAGAAATAAAGCCAGATTAGTTGCTACAGAATATCATCAAGAAGAGGCATTGATTTTAATGAAACTTTTGCTCATGTTACAGTATTAGAAGCTATCAAACTATTACTTGCATTTGCTTGCTACAAGAATTTCAAAATATTTCAAATGGATGTTAAAAGTGCTTTTCTAAATGGATTTATAGCGGAGGAAGTTTATATGGAACAACCTCTTTATTTTGAAAATCATAAATTTTCAAATCATGCCTTCAAATTAAATAAGGTATTATATGGTCTAAAGTAAGCTTCTAGAGCTTGAAATAAAATACTGAGTATATTTTTTTATAGAAAATAATTTTTCAAGAGGAAATATGGGTAAAACTCTTTTTTATAAAAAAAGATGATGATGTTTTAATTGTTCAAATATATATTAATGATATTATTTTTGGTGCCACTAATGAAGCTTTTTGTCAAAATTTTGCTAAGCTCACGCAGGTAGAATTCGAGATGAGCATGATGGATGAACTCACATTTTTTCTCGAACTTTAAATTAAACAAACTAAAGATGGGATCTTTATTAGCCAAAGCAAGTATACAAGAGAAATCTTAAAGAAATTTGGTATAGAGAAAGCCAAGCATATTTGTACCCTATGAGCCCCTCTAATAAATTAGACAAAGATGAGCATGGTAAGAGTATTGTTTTAAATCTTTATCATTTACTATTATATCTTAATGCTAGTTGACATGATATCATGTTTAGCATTCGTTTATGTGCTAGATATCACTCTAATCCTAAACAATCACACTTAACAGATGTTAAAAGAATCTTAAAAAATTTAAAACACAAAATCTAGACTTATGGTACTCTAAATAATCCTCAATTAGCCTAATTGGACATTCAGATGCAGATTTCGCTGGTTGCAAAATTGATAAAAAAAGCACTAGTAGAACTTGCCAATTCTTTGGAGTTAACTTAATCTTCTAGTCTAGTAAGACATAAAATTCGGTAGCTTTGTCTAGAGCTGAAGATGAATACATAGCAGCCGAAAGTTATTGTGCTCAATGCAAATCTTATAGATTAAGCAACAACTTGAGCATTATGATATAAAACTTGATAAAATTTCTATAAGATGTGACAATACAAGTGTTATTAACTTAACTAAAAACTCTGTACAACACTCAAGAAGTAAATGCATTGAGATAAGACATCATTCATAAGAGACAATGTTCAACACAATGATGTAATGATTAATTTTATTTATTTTAAAAACTAATTAGCTGATATCTTTACTAAACTCCTTAGTGAAGACAAGTTTTGCTTGATTAGGGGTGAACTTGGAGTTTGTATTTCGAGTTTTGTTCTACTGCATTTCACTTAAAGTTTTTAAAAAACCCAATTTACTCTCTTCTTGGGCTGCATAGCTGGACAACAATTATCAAATAGGTACCACAACCCTACTTTCAAGCGTAGAGAACATACACAATAATGGTGATGGAGGTACACTTAAAATTTTATAAGAAATTAACATTGTGTCTTTCCCTTTTTTAGTAGCAATGTAGTAGAGATAATGGAAGTCATGCTTTGCATAAAAGAACTAAATTTAGAAAGGATAACATTGAAAAAATTTAAACAAATGAGATAAGTATATAATTGTACCTTAGTTGATCTATAAACATAATTTGACATGCCCATCTTAAATTGTATGTTTGTGGAATGTAGTATTTGAAATCTACTTAATCGAACTTATGTTAATTTTGCCATCTTTTTTAATTTTCTCTTAAGTAATGGTGGTAAAACTATCAATTACATCAATTAGGGGTTTGAATGGAGAACAAGCAAACGGAGGAAGCACTCCTAACAACTAATTTAAAAGAATTAATATTAAACTCCTAGATCATGAATACTTGGCCTATAAAGACCTTGAAAAGTAAAACAAAATAAAATAGCTAATCAAAATTTAAAATGAAAATGGAGAAAATTACAACATTGGATTGTTTAGCAAAGTTTAAATGAACATATTTTTATATATTGAAGATTGGGCCGCCTATCTTGGGCCCCCAAGCTATCATGGTGTTAGCTACTTCCAATATTTTCAAAGTCCAAGCTCGCATAGTTGTCTAAAGACAAGCAATGAATGATCCCAATGAGAGTGGCAGCATAATCCTCCTAATCCTTGAATATTTATAAGTTTTGTTCTTTTCATATGCATTAAAGTTTGCAAGTTTATTTGATTTTAGAATGAATTTATTTTATCTTACATTTTCCACTATTTCAGCATGCTCTAGATCAAGAATAAATTTCTTATATTGTTACATAATCAATTAACTAATTTGAAATTTATATATAAATTGTAACCCCAATTCAATATTGAAAAGGAATTTTGTGGAACGTGTGGAAAGCATATAAGAAATTATTGTATTTTGAGATGAAAACTATGAGGGGTCTAAGAAAATAATTGGCAAGCAAATTACGATCTAACATCAATGTTTATGAAGGGTTTTCTTTTCCAATCAACATTAAAGGCATGACTGTTATCCCTTTTGTCTTGTAGCCATCATTCTCTCACGAGAAATGAACATTAATTAAAATTTGAAATTCCAAGAATGAAATAGGGGTTGGAAGGGAGATAACTAACTTGCCGAATTGGCTCCTATCCTATTGGAAATCTCAACTCAACATAAGGAGAAGAGGACCTTATTTTGATCTAGCTTTGAACCATAAAATTATATCCCTTTTTGGTCTTGTGTTTGTATAGACAATTCTAGCCTCGAAGTTTTGACGATCTTATCTCCTTCGAGGTGATAAAAAGATTATAGGTGTATATTTTTAACATGCATCATAAATGAAATTGCAACAATCTTGATTGGAGGATGATAGATGCTCATACGCTTGTGCCTTTCCAATGATCCCCTCATACACAATCCAACAAATTTAATTAACCAATAAATTTAAATATATTTTTTATATGAATTACCAATGCCTGCCTAACATTATTGCTACAATGAAAGTAAACTCCACCATATTTTGACAACTAGATATTATAATGCATATTGAAAATGTATTGGCTATCATGGTAAGATAGCTGTACTACCAAACTTGAAAAGAAATGCCTTAAGAATTTTCCTAAATCAACCCAATGAAATATCTAATAATGACTAAGCATATGAAAACTTTTAGATCCACTGTTAGATATGGACCAATCATTGAAAATCAGATTCATATCCAAGTTAGAATCCCCTACGTGTTTGAATTGGATTATACAATCCAAATGTTACTAGAATTGACATGTGAAGTCGTTAGGCAGCCGAACCATCTTGGCATTCAAGCCGAGCTTCAGGCAATCTAACACCTTTTTCGAATTACTTTCGCTACTATTCACCAGTAGCAGTGGTGAGGATGAAGGTCGAGGTATAGGCAAGGAATTCACGAGGATCGCATCTTGAGACTGTGTTCCATTATCTTCTTCTCCCAATCAGTCCGCAAGAGTTTCTTTTCCTTTCTATAATTAAATCTCTTTCTTTTCTCCATTCAGTCCGCTTTTTAAAATATTTAAATTGTTTATACAATAAGAACGACATAATTTGTCAAAAAGAATCACTCTGTGCTTCAGTTTGCTTTTTATGTGCTGAAGAATAAATCTTTAAAAAGATTTTCTTGCTTCATAGTTTGGTGGTCATTGCTCATCATAATTTTATTGAGATTTATTTATTTGTTTGTCTTATTTACACTAGAATTCTATTCCTATTTGACATTATTCTAAAGAAATCCTATTTATTCTAGGAATGTCCTAGCTAGAATAGTTCTATTTTTAGTGACCTTTTGAGTTTGGTTCCAACGCTATGTAATAATATGTTACCATATAGTACAGTAACTAGTACTGGACTTAAGCTAAAATTTAGCAGCATGGTCAGAGCGTGTAACCAAGTTGAGTCATGATAGCTTTAGGAAATATTCTTTTGTATGTGTGATAGGTGAGGGAATTAATATGTGCCAACTGTTGTGTTGAATTCTAGAGAGTATTATAGTTTTTTGGTTTTTTATTTTTTGAGTTTGTAATATTTTTGTGTTTGACAGAAGTCTTTTATTCTCTTTAATATTATATTCTTGTGAATATTTTTGTGTTTGGTGTTTGTTCTTGTAACCCATGGAATTGCATGGTCCTCCTACATAGGAACCTTCAAGTTGTAGTTCAAGATTCATAGACTGATAAGTGTCATTTAGCTGAAATTTGGTTCTACTGATTCCTGAACCAGGCAGCTAAATTTTTGAAGCAGTGGGTGGCTGTAGCAGAAGCCATCTACATGATTGGAATGGTTTTCGGGATCGTTAGGGTGGAAATGAAGAAAGTGAATGCAGATTGGAACAACACTCCCTGTCTAGTGATAGTCTGCTACCATGTAGTTATGGACTTCTCACAGAAAAACACCATTAAAGTTTAGAGGAAATGGTTAACAAAACACCATGACACTTTTGATGGGTTCTCTAACAAAGCACCATGTATAATTTGAAACTCTTACTGGTCACTAGCTTCTAATATCCTATTTGAATTGTTTTCATCTATTTTTAGGAACTTTTAGCTCATTCAGACGTTGGGTTTTGACCTCTCTTGATTTTTTTTTATTTTTAAATATGCTGGGGATGGCACTTCTAGCTCTGAACCTTGGACCTTCCCCAAGAGGGATGTCAACCAGGTGATCTAAGTTGTCATCTAATGTCCATGGTAGCTCCACAAAGGTACCATGCACTCTGATGACTAATTCTTTGTGTATAAATCTTGATATATCCTAGTGCTCTAAACACCAATTAAGTGCAAGTAGTTATATAGTTAGTGGTTTGCTTGAACTGGAAAGCAAACAAATTGCATTATGCTATACTTTGCAGTCTTTTATGTTCTGAAAATATTTGCATGCCTGTAAAGTTATGTTTGGTTAGGAGGATTACCTTTCCTATTCCGATTTTTAGGAGAAATAGGAAATTTTGCCCCAATCCCCTGAAAACCATTATGATATTTATAAAGACAAGCACGAATATCATCAATCTTTTTCTTGCACCCCTGCACCTCAAATGCCCTTTTCACTCAGGTAATAGGATGACTTAGAGGCGGTTGGGATCAAGCAAAGCTTCTGGGTGCCGTATGGGTACTTGAAGAAATTCCAACCCAATGAAACATGGCTGTGTTGACTAAGAGAAGAGTATTAAATAATCCAAACAAGTTGAGAAGCTAATGAGGCAAATGTTCATAGATGAAAATTATTATATTGATGACTTAATTTATAGTTCATTCAAAGTTATTATCTCTCCATGAAGCCTCTGGCTATGTTCTCAATCCCCGGCGGCGATCCAGGGATTCTATTCCTTTTTGGACTAAAACTCTCGTTAAAAAAATAAAGAGCAGGTCACATTCCATGTGAATAAAGTCAAAAGGGATTGGAACATATAGAAGAGGAGATGAAGAGACCAACTGATGCGGGAGAAGTCAACTATAAGGGCGGGACGTCGGCCGGATAGCTGCCTAACTGGCTCTCTACAAAACTCTAGAGATTTGGAGCCTCTCATAGTTGACTCAAGTAAGTGTTTTGTACAACATAAATACCATTAGGTTAGTAGATTGTCCTCTGCAAACAAATCTTTGCCATCTAATGACATCAAACAATCCGCCTCCTTTGTCCTACACCTAAAGAGTATGTTTTAAAGTTGGTCATGTGTCCTTGAAGTTAGTCCTCAGCAAACCTATATTTTGGACCCAACATTGGACATCAAATATACTAAACAAGAGTTAATATTAGTAACCAAATTTAGTTCAATGAATAGAATCATTGAATTTGATTATTTTTCTCATAGATATATTAGGCATACAGATAGTTTTACACTACGAAACGGGGGATAACTCTTCTTGCAAGCACCTAAACCACCTTATCTCTCCTAAAGATGGTATTCTATGATAGGTCTTTGGTACAAACATTAAGAGATTTTAGCACCGATTCAATTGTAACTTCCACATTAGGAGATAACTTAGCGATACTTATAAGCGTCGGCAATTGCGACGCTTAAAAATATCGATAATTATTGACATTTTTACAAAACATTGGCAAGTAAAATTTCGACGCTTATATTACCGACGCTTTTGTGACGCTTTAGAAAGCGTCAGCAATAAAAATACTAAAGCTAATAAGCGTTGATATATACATTAAAAAACATCGAAAATTATCATGTTTTTGTAGTGATTATTATTTCGAAATATATAATTGCTTGCATAGAGGTTCATGCCAGAGCTGAAATGTTTATACATCGTTTTGCGTGCGATCTTGGACCCGACCTAACACATTTGAATGGCCAGTCACCACCTACTTTGAGTGGTTCAAAAAGGTGGGACATTCTTCAAACTTTCAATCCTATTTGAACTCTTGGTTAATGTAGGTCCAAGCCTTGAGTCGTGACTAATCTGCATTAGTTAGAAGTCACATCAGGCCTGGACCTAACCAGTTTAGAGGGGTCCCTTAATTTTGATTGTGTTGCCTTTAATCTCTTGCCCAGGGTCCTTTACTAATCTCTGACAAGTCACAAGAACATCTGTGAGAAGGTATTTTCTTCTTCTTATCATGAACACAATGGATATATATAAAAGCTAATAAGAAATGCTTAAGGTGTGGGCATCCACGGCTGGGTTGACTTTTGATTTCTTTTGTTTGGCAAGGCCGTCCCAAATGTTGCTTTATTTTTCTTATTATCCATAACCATGTCGAAATGAAATAGGAGTTGACACCCAGGTTGGTGAATTATAAATAGCACACTGTACGCTTAATTCTAGTCATCTCTGTGAAGGAGGAGGAGCTTCCATAACTTGCCATTTATTTCTGATACTTTCGCTGCCCTCGTAGGTGCACCATGATTCCGGTCATTGATTTCTCAAAGTTGGATGGTGAGGAGAGGGCCACTACTTTGGCTCAAATTGCTAATGGATGCGAAGAGTGGGGATTCTTTCAGGTCAGTAAGCTATTTTTCAATACCTTTCGGATAACTGTTTCGGTAATCCATATGCACCAATTCACTTTCATCCTATTTCGATTCTACTGTAAAATATAAATTTTTGGGTGTGGTTTCCCTCCCCTTCATTCAAAAAAGAAAAGAAAAGAAATCTACTGTGAAACAAAATAGTTGTTAAGATTTTTTTGATTAGATTAGAATATGTGAGTTGCTGAGAAGAAAACAAGAGACGCAGAGTCTTCTTGATCAATCCAACTTCCTTTAATGTACTCATTTATAATCCTATCCTGCCGGGCTTTGTTACCACATGATGCAGTGAACTTGATATCTTTTTTTCCAAAGAGGCTTATGATGTTAAGACTGCTAATGGTTCCTGTGAAATAAAGTGATCATGGTCAAATAATTCATTAACCAATGTGTTTCTTCTTGCAGTTGATAAACCATGGAATTCCAGTGGCGCTTCTCGAACAGGTGAAGAAGGTGTGCTCTGAGTGCTTCAAGCTTGAAAGAGAGGAAGGATTCAAGGGCTCCAATCCTGTTCATTTGTTGAATGAATCAGTGGAACTTGAAAATGGTCCTGGAGGCATGTCCCAGCGTCTGGATAATGCGGATTGGGAGGATGTATTTGTTCTCCAAGATGATAACAAATGGCCATCCCAGCCCCCAGAGTTCAAGTAGGCCTCTCAACTAGCTAGTCTAGACAATGATGTAATCATAGAACAGGATAAAATGATATGAGAACAGGCAAACTTATGATCCTAAGAGCTGCCATTTTATAAGCCCATCTTCCAAGGATGGAACAAACTCAATAGCTAAAGTGTAAATCAAATGTTTTTTCGAAATTTTATATACTAATAGTGCAACTTAATAAGCTTGAAACTTTGGTCCTAAAGATTAGGAAAGTGAGAAATGAAGCTATATTTGTAAATTAAAAAGTCTCTGAAGAGTTGCATCGAAAAATGAAAAACCTTTTACATATTTGTGTGCGTCGATTTTAGTGACCTCACTTTGTGTATCTTTACACCAATTTCTTTGCCATACTCCAGAGAGACCATGAAGGAATACAGGGCCGAGCTGAAGAAGCTGGCTGAGAAGGTAATGGAGGTCATGGATGAGAACCTCGGTCTGGAGAAAGGCTACATTAGGAAGGCATTCTGTGGCAGTGAAGATGGACAACCATTCTTTGGCACCAAAGTTAGCCACTATCCACCATGCCCACGCCCTGATTTAGTTCATGGCCTTCGTGCCCACACTGATGCAGGCGGCGTTATCCTCCTCTTCCAGGATGACCAAGTCGGAGGCCTTCAAATCCTTAAAGATGGCCTGTGGATTGACGTCCAACCATTAGCCAATGCCATTGTGATCAACACCGGCGACCAGATAGAGGCGATGAGCAACGGGCTGTATAAAAGCGCATGGCATCGTGTTCTTGCTACCCGAAATGGTAACAGAAGGTCCATTGCATCCTTCTACAGCCCATCTCTTAGTGCCATCATTGCCCCCGCAAAGAAGTTGCTCGAAGGCCAAACAACGAAAGAAGAAGAAGAGCAAGATGGTGCTGCTAGATATCCTGAGTTCATGTTTGGTGATTACATGACAGTGTATACAAAGCAGAAGTTCTTACCCAAGGAGCCAAGGTTTCAAGCTGTGAGAGCTATGTGAAGGAAAAGAGGAAGATGGTGAAGGTGGTGTGAGTTTTAGTTTCCTTTGTATATTAGACGTTGTTTGAGAACATCCTTTGTGTACTAGTCATAATGACAGTAGCATGAAATATGTTGTTGTAGCCTCCCACCATAGGGAGTGCATGGAAGAATTCGTACTGATAGTTCAGTTATTGTTAAGAAGTATACTCTTCTTGTACTAAAAAAAAGATGTTGGCTATTGTTCGATTACAATACTCTAAGCTAAATTGTGGTGGCAGTGAAGATTTTGTAGCAAGCGATTTGGAAAGTAATTGTCAGAAGTATATTGCTCTTGCATCAGAATGGGTAAAAAGTACACTGCGAACTAACATTGATCCTAATAGTCACACTCTTGTGCTTGACAACCAAAAGTTCTAGGTTCCACTCTTGGATAATTCATTTCCAAAAATCTGGATCCAAATAATTACAATGGTTCATTGGCTAATGCTTGGTTATCATACTCTTAAGCAATGATTGTGGTGGTAGTGAAGCTTTTTATAAACTTTCTTCTCTCTTTTGCATGCTGTATCTTTTCCTCTTTACTAGTAGTGGAAAGAAGTATAAGAGTTGAGTTTGGAAGCATGGAGATACCATAATGAAGGAAGAAAAGGAAGAGGTATCTGAGAGCTCATAAGACTGAGAAGCCGAAGAGATAAGAGGAGAAATTGGGACCTTTGCCTGAGATAATGCCAATAGGTTTCAGTGCTTCTTGTCATGCAAAGAATTTTCGTCATAGTCAGGCAAGTTACTAGCTCTTAAAACATCTGAAACACAGATTAGGTTGCAGTTCACCTGCAGGGAGTCTGATCGAATGGATGTCCATCCCAAATTCAGATAAGTATGTTTACAAAATCAACGGTCCCTGAATAACCAAAGCAAACAGGGTTCATTGCAGCATGAAGCCAATTCCTTCTGATTTGGAGAACAAAATTCACATTGAGAGGAAATGAGCTTGAGTGAGACAAAATCATATGGACTATAGGAAAGATAACATGATATCAACTTATTCTCCCCATCTTTGACATCCCATGTCTGCCGAGTGTCAGTCTTCTATCTTACATCCTCGCTACAAGATCAAACCAAGAAACATGAAAGATTAGAAACAAATAGTCTGGAAAATTTATGAGGAATGGAGGGACATTTTTTTGATTTGATTCATGTATATTGGAAATGCTTTGTTACTTAAAATTCTTTCTCCAGCTGAGAATACTAAGAATGCAAAAGAAATCAATATGCAGAGGAACACTGGAATAAAGAATACAGTTTTCCAGCTCTGCGGGATTAAAAAGTCTATATTGGTAGTTTGGGATCCTCAGAAACTTTCTCGTGAGCCCAACACCCCGAACCTGTCACGCAGGTCGACCATATGACACGGCTACATACCTTCTATGGCAAGACTCTAAAGAATATATAAAGCTTGAAAATTTATTACAACCTTAATATCACTAAACAATCATGATTTTTAGGGCTTTGCTTTAGGGATTATGTTGGTTTTTGGGTTTAGTTGGGCTGCCCATGCTGGGCTAGCCTGACCAAAATCTTTTAACCAACATGATCCAAGTTTGAATTTAAAGAGGGAGTAGTTATGAGATAGAAGAAACTACCGGGTAGTTTTCCTCTCTCATTCCCTCTCTTATCTGCATACAATTGACATTTAAAAAAAAAAAACAAGAGAGAAACAAGAGGATTGAGTTCTAGGCAAGAAATTAACTTTCTTCCATCCTATCTTTGCAAAAGCCTTTGAACGGTGTTGCGGGGACGGACGCTTTGGCCGGAGCCTTGCGCAACAGCATAGCCCACATTAAGCTAGCAAAGAAAGAGGACTGCGTTTCTCCCGAGGTATTATCCGCTTTTGGCGCTCCGGCCCGCGCGTCCAGCGCAGACGGGGAGAGACCACTATCCTTTAGGCGCTCCGGCCCGCGCGTCCAGCGCAGACGGGGGGAGACCACTGCCCTCATGGTTTTGCCCTTCAAAAGGCGCCTCGAGAGGAAAGGATTTCCATCCCCCATTTAAGGCACAGAACCTTTCCGCTACTAGCCGATGTGGGACTAAATTCAAGGCCCCCTCCTTCCCCCGCAACATAGCCCCCCCAGCGGGAAGGTTTTTGAGCCTCCGCAGTCCTGAGGGGTAGTCAACGGTGGGAGGAGGCGCCCCTACCTGGCGCGCCATCTGTTGCGGGAACGGACGTTTTGGCCGGAGCCTCGCGCAACAGCATAGCCCACATTGTCCGCTTTGGGCGCTCCGGCCCGCGCGTCCAGCGCAGACGGGGGGAGACCACTGCCCTTTGGGCGCTCCGGCTTGCGCGTCCAGTGCAGACGGGGGGAGACACTGCCCTCACGATTTTGCCCTTCAAAAGGCGCCTCGAGAGGAAAGGATTTTCATCCCCCATTTAAGGTACAGAACCTTTCCGCTACTAGCCGATGTGGGACTAAATTCAAAGCCCCTTCCCCCCGCAACAAACGGTGATTGGTGTGTTCTTTCCATTATGATTGAATATTTGGCCTGAGTATTTTCGTTGAAAGAGATTATTCATGTGATTCAACCTCTAGATCCTGGAAAATTATTTTCTTTTGGTATTCCTTCAGGTAATTCTTGAAACCTGAAATTCTTTTATATAGATATACATCATTTCTCAGATTTACAGATTATATAGCTGTGTCACGTGGTCGACCCAGGTGGCGAGTTCGGGGCGTGGCACCAACTATACCACCCAATGTCTATTTGAAATACTTCTTCTCATGTTTCAGTGCTCTGCACTTTATTTTCCCAACAAAGAGCTTTATGCTTTAATCCCATGACAGCCCTGATGCAGCATCATACTTTCTGGTCCTTCTATGTTTCTTCATCAGCTTCAAAACTTGCATAGTAATTTTCTGATATGTCAGCAATTTCCACTATTTTCTGTTAGCTTAAAGTAACCATGAATTATGGTTTGATTAGGAAAAAAAATGTTACGCTTTTACATGGAGGGAGATTTGAGATCCTATTTATTCATCAATCCATGTCCAATCCCTTCAATTTTTCAGTTTCATATGACTTTCTATCTGCTGAATATAATAATTCATTCAGAGAGTGTTAAGTAAGAAGATAAAGATGCTGAGCAGCTGCATCTAATTGCAAGATGTGTTTTTGTAGTAGTGTTATGAGGCCAGTTTATTGTGCCCTTCTGAAACAGGTCAGGTGAACACAAAAATTATTGATTCCTTAATGAGGATTGTTGGTTATAATGGTGTCATCATTGACACCCTGCACGCCATGTGCTATGGTGACTTTGAGCCATCTAGGAGTTGGACGAAAGAAGAGAAGGGAGGGGCTGCTCGAAGTGGGCGATTTGGTCGCTCAATAGGATGGCGGCGCCAACAATCATCAAGGCGATTGGTGGCAACATTGGCGGCGAGGAAGGGGATGTTGGCTTAATGGTAGTGATGCCGGTGGACGACCGGAGGTACTCAGTTGGAATAGGGTAAATGTGGCAGGGGGTGGCCATTGCTGATCCAGTAATGGAGAGAAGAAAAGAGAGGAGGAAAAATTATTGGATTTAAAATAACCAAAAGTTTCCATGCTATCCTTCATGTTACTGAAAGAGTAGATGCCCTACAAGCCAATCGCAATATGTATTGTGAAGGATTTTCTTTTGATTTTCCAAATCATGTA
>JAOXJJ010001007.1:9942676-9955189 GCA_025769935.1 Phoenix roebelenii
TATTATATTTTAGAAATCCAACAAAATAGTTGGATTTCGACCTGGCTAATACGCATATTAATAATATACAATCTATTGGCAACCAATTATCATGAAATTTATAGTTGGAAATATAATGCAAAATGAATGTTATTTACTAACGTAGTTTGAAATATAGTTTGACTTATCATGATATTGTTATACAAAACAAATGTTATTTACTAATATTATATTTTAGAAATCCAACAAAATAGTTGGATTTCGACCTGGCTAATACGCATATTAATAATATACAATCTATTAGCAACCAATTATCATGAAATTTATAGTTGGAAATATAATGCAAAATGAATGTTATTTACTAACATAGTTTGAAATGTAGTTTGAATTATCATGATATTGTTGTACAAAACAAATGCTATTTACTAACATTATATTTTTGAAATTCAACAAAATAGTTGGATTTTCACTTGGCTAATACACATATTAATAATATACAATCTTTTGGAAACCAATTATCATGAAATTTATAGTTTGAAATACAATGCAGAATTCATCAATTTCTGCTCAAGTTCTCAAAAGAAAAAAAAGCGGAATCCACATGTTTCCGAGAGACTGGATTAAAAGAAGAGAGGTGTGAAACAATTAGAATATTTGCGAGGTCTTCGTAGAAATTGAAGAAGAAACCTGGGTGTGTATAATAGCCTAAATAGTTGGGTTCTTTGTAGAGAGGTGGTTTGGTTGAGTCTTGTATAGAAATTTGGAAACATTTAGTCATTGAAAGACCCTATAGATGGCTAGAATTTGCTCTTTTAGAAAGAAAGGTCAGGATTGCTTCTGGACAAAAATTTATTGATGCTTTTATATATGGTACATAGATTATTACTGACCTAAATCATGCCGTTTGGACAACTTTTGGTGCGTAAATACAGGTTCAGACGAGCTCAGGTCAACTATAAATATTCCAGCTTGACTAGTTGATGATGATGAACTGAACAACTTGTTAGAGTTAGACCCGTCTTGTTATATTTTTACAAACCCAAAGTTTTTTAGAGGAAATGTGAGCTTGGCTTGTTTCTTTATTGAATAAGATCAATCAAACTTGTTATCAAACTTAGCTTTGGTTTCATTCATAGCGGACTTGGGATTTAATTCACCCTTGTCCATAGCCTGTCCAGGGCTTGAATTGCATCCTTGCACTCAAGTCAGCCTTTAGCCCTTCCAGCAAAATTTTGGTTAGGACTGACATGAGCAAAGTAGAGAGCATAGAGTCCATGAAGAATATTTATTGCTCACTATGGAACTTGAAAGCACCTCTTCTCTAATTATCGAGCTTGGCTAAGTACAATAGTAGCTGAGATGATGCCATTACTCATCTATTTGAAGGTTGGAAGTGTTAGAGAACTTTGGATTTCTTTGAAAAACTCCAGGTTCTAGCCTCTTGGCTAGTTCTTCCGCATGATATTACAAGACATGAAAGCTGTATGCCATGCTTACCGGTGGAACTTCTCTTTTCCTGTAGCCTCTCCATTGTTTGTAGGGCTGAAAGCAGGTAAGATCGGACCAAGGCATATTCGATCCCAACCCAACCTGATTTCACATTCAGGTCATTGTTTTGGACTTGAATCCAACCTATTAGTTATATCGGGTCGGGTCAGGTCCATGGAAAGAATTTTAAATTCGGTGGGTCATTCTGACGGGACCGAGGTCAAGTATGACTTAGACCCAACCCGGAATGTTCAGTTTGGGTCACGGCTGGTAAGAACGGGTTTGCAGTTCAAGTCAAGCATCTTACAGAAAGGCCTATATCAAATATTCCTTAAACAAATTTAGAACACTTCCAATGGAGCTCTGAAACTGAGCATCTGGCTCATCCAGGTACCACTTTTATCTGGTAGTTTAATACAAAGGAGGCAACGGTCCCAGTTGTGGTCTAGCTGCTTTGCTTGTTAACCATGGCTATTACGTTTGTTCCCAACATCACATCTCACATTTCACCCTGATCCCAGCTGTGATACTAATCTCGACAACTTGCAATAATTCATTGCATGCTTGTTGTGTTGGTATTTTCCAACTGATGAGATCTTGAGCTAATCGAGGATGCTGTCCTGATTTGGATGGCTTATTATAAGCATGCGTGCGCGGAAAGATAGAATAGGTAGATATAAACGAAGTAACTGAGAAAATTGCCAGGAATTTAACCTTGCTGTGGAGTTAGCAGTATATTTGCATGCAAGAGCAGCAAAGCAAATGATGGTAGAAAGTTAAAACTCAAAATCATTGGGGACAAAAGACAAAAAAGTTGATTTGAGAAAGTAAAGAACCATGTACAAATGTGAGTTAAATTTTCTTACCTTGGACATTTCATAAGTTATTTATTGATAACCATATATACAATGTAGCAAGACTTCTATGAGAATAATATTTATTCGGGACAGAGTTCTGTTTATGCTAGACCATACCAGCTAAATTAGTTTCAGGATTTTATCATCTACTTTTGCAACCTTTTGGCCTCGTAAGCTTTTAAGTTCAACAATTGGAAACTTCACAGCCTCTAGCTTCTATGGAGACTGCAAGTCCTGCATCTAAACAAACAAACCAGTTGGTCAATAGAGCAGAACAAACTTCATAGCTTTCAACATTAACTTTCACCTCGCCTAAACAATGCTGAACATAAGATCGCATGGTATAGCCCAAGTTTGGTAGTTGATCTACAAATGCTCATGGAATTTCAAGTTCAAACAATTAGAAGAAACATGCTGCTGGAATTTTTATTATTCATTGGAGGCAACCTTACAGCTTCATATAATTATGGGCTCAACCAACTAGATGACAATTCTGATGATCTCTCTTTGACTACACAAAAAGCCATCGACTCCCTGTTGTTAGTTCCCTGCATTTCATTTGAGAAGACAGAGCGGAATTGTTCTTCAAAAACAATCTCACAATAGACTAGCATGTGAAGAGGCAAGGAAGTAGGCACTTTAGACCATACTGCTTCCTGCATCAAGTTAAAACAAATAGATCAAATCAAAGGAATCAGAAAATATAAACACTGCACATTTAAATAAAAGGAAAAAAGGAGAAAAAAAACTTGGATACCACATCTACAAGAAGTTACTTAATTGAAGCTTGAGGAACAGCTCCATCTTCCTTTCAAGTAATCCTCCATGGAAGTGTTTGCGGTTATAAAATCAACAGTATGCTCTGTGCTGCTGATCGATAATGAGTCATCATCCACATCAAGAAGTGCAAGGTTAAGATGGGATTGGATGATAGATTTTGGGTGTATTAACTCATC
Organism: Phoenix roebelenii; assembly: GCA_025769935.1. Taxonomy (NCBI): domain Eukaryota; kingdom Viridiplantae; phylum Streptophyta; class Magnoliopsida; order Arecales; family Arecaceae; genus Phoenix; species Phoenix roebelenii. The sequence goes on from JAOXJJ010001007.1 coordinate 9,945,957, forward strand.
ATCCAACTCATCAAGCCCTTCGGAAGTGCTTACTTTCGACCTTGCCCACTTGACAACATCATCATCCCCTTGGAGTAGCTTCAAAACCTGTTGTGAAATAAAAGATGCATGAATTTCATAAAGCTAAAGTTACATTTTAACCCATGGAACTCAGTGTATAATAAAATTTGTGGTGCTTCAGTCAACTCTGTGGAGAGCATTTGATTGTTCAGTTATAAAGCCCCAATTGGTGAACCTTAGTTATTTATTGAAAACAAATGTTTGATTGCTTTCAAGTTTTATTAGAGAAAGACACTAACCCCACATCGACATCCCTTTATTAGTTCTCATAGAAATGGTTTGATGAAAATGAACTGGCAACATTGCCTTCCCAGTACCAAGCAACAAAACACTGCCTTAAAGTAGGGCTACCTAACACAAGGAACTTGGTTAAAAGATAACATGGAAGATTAGATTTTACAAGGGCTATTTGGGGCCGAGATTGATGAGCCCTCCTGATGCAAAGGGAAGCAGCTAGAGTCACCCTTTCCATCTGATCGCTATCGTATTCATTTCCTAAACATGGATCCACCAGCTGTTTGACTTCGCCAACTTGAAGGATTGGCTTTGCCTGCCATCACCATAAAAATTAAGGATGTTGGACTATATTCATTACTAAAATACGGAAGTAAAGTTTGATTGGCTTTGCCTGCCATCACTAAAAATTAGAAATGTTGGACTATCTTCATTGAGGAGCTAAAAAGAAGGTTATACATATCATCATCAAGTCTCTGAATATAAATGCAGTGCAGTTTGTTGTTTGGAACTGTACATTCTGCTCTTTAGTCTTAATGGTGGAAGCTAGCTGATCAACTAGCTATCAGTTCTCAAAATTAAGATGCAATAAGTTGAGCCCCAAGGACTTACCCACATGACCAGGCTCTCCTGGCCCTTGGGGCACCCTGTGCTGATGGGCTTCCTTCCTGAAAGAAGCTCGAGAAGCACGACACCAAAAGCATAGACATCAATCTTTTTGTTGACTTTCCCATACATGAAGTATTCAGGAGCCAAATACCTGCCATGAAGGAGAAATTAGATTAGAAGGCCTTATATTTGATTCAACAGCCATAGTGCAAGCAAAATCTATGTATATTTATTTAGACGATGATGCAAACCCGAATGTTCCTGCAACATCACCCGAAGTTGGACTTGATGTTGATGTCGATGCCCACTTTGCAAGTCCAAAATCAGATAACTGAAGTGATGACAACAAGAAGATTGTGACAAGCTGATACAATACAATCTGCTCATCTTATGTACTGGAAAACAATATTAGACCTGTGGTTCGAAATCCTCAGAGAGAAGGATATTTGAAGACTTCACATCTCCATGGATCACAGTTTCAGCACCACTACCACCATGTAGGTAATCAAGTGCGTCCGCTACACCCATAGCCAACTTATATCTAGTGGACCAACTAAGAACAGGCTTGTTCTCTTTCTCACCTAGGAAACAGTATTCAGTGAATGAGAAGAAGAAAAACAACAAAAGTTTGACATTAAACTTGAGTGACTGTAACATGCACACCATGAAGAACTTCTTCTAAGCTACCCCGTGACAGGTAGTCAGAAACCAGTATGAGACTGTTGTTCTCAGAGCAAAACCCAATCAGAGAAATAATGTTCTTATGATGCAAGGTGGTGACAATCTCAATCTCCGAAAAAAAATCTCTCAATGCATTTTCAGAGGGCTTCAAAATTTTCACTGCCACTTCCTTGCCATCCGAAAGACAACCCTTATAAACTCGGCTGCAGCCTCCCTTCCCAATTAATTTCTCTGCATTGAAGATCCAAATGGGAATCAGATACAAATTCAACATGAGTATACAAAGATAATATATTGAAGAATGAGGAGGGAAATGGAAGAAAAACAACCTGGTGAGAAGTTGGAGGTAGTGTTTACAAGTTCCTTGTAGCTGAATAATCTACAAACTGATGAATACTTCTCTTGAAGAGACTCCAACTCCTTTGAAAGTACCCCTTCTTCATCATGGACAGCGCCGGAGGGAGGAGTTGAGTTAGTGTCAATATTAGAGATGGCATTTGCACTTGACTTCATGGACTTGCGATAAGGATGGACCGCCGAATACTGGCTCGGAAGCCACAATGCCCAATGAGCTAGAGAGATCTTAGGCCACTCATGGGAAGAAGAAGAACTCCTTATGCTTGAAAAGACCGGTCTTCTGAAGAGCGTCCAACTGGCTCTTGCTCTTGGAATCTCCTTTACCACAGGAGACCATGAGCAACTCGCAGGAGCATCAGAATTCTCCATTGGAACTGGATCCAGTGGCTCATCCTCCTTCGATTCATTCAAGCTTGGCGTCTCGGAAACAGAATCACAAATTGAACAATTCTGTTTTAAAGACGCATCCACCATTGTTACATTTTCATCAGCAGCACTGTTACCATGATTCGACCCATCTTCCAACAGAGGTGAAGAATTGGAATCATCCACATCCTTCCCTACCTGACCTCTAATTGGCAACAAACAATACAATTCGCCACCGCCAGAGCTACTGGTAGAATCCTTGCTCGAATTCCTCCTGTGAACTTTGTTCTTGTCTGTTATCAGCAATGAAATCTCAGGCAAAGAATAAAAGCAAATCAGAACAAATTAGACTGAATCAAGGCTAATGGGAACCAAATAACCTGCTGCTTGCCTTTGGAAAACAATTTTTCCATTGCTAACGGCGAAGACTGAACAATCAAAGGGCAGCTTCTTTGCACAATATTTGACAATTGAAAGGGAAGACAACCTACGAGAATCTAACGGTCACCAAAAAGAAGGGCAAAGGAAAAAAAAAACACAAAAATCAAAGAACAGAGCCACTTACTCACCTAATGCTGCGAGAGTGCTTGGCGACCCCAAGAATGAGTTTTGACGCAGCGAGCTCGTTCACTTCCCGGGCCAAAACCTTCCGGACCGGAGTCCCCTTGCAAATCTTCCACTTCAGATAGATCTGGGAACAGCTGAACGAATTCAATAAGAAACAGAGCAAACTGGGTGGAGAAAAGTAAGGATTTTGGCAGGAAAAAGGGCACCTGCTTTAGATTGCAGAAGCCTTTGTAGACGGCGAGCATGGCGTCCAAGTCTTTGGCGAGGGAGACGACCGCGGCCGGCTCACCCTCGCCCTCAGGATCGGAGGAGGAGGAAGAACGGGAGATGTGGACGTGAAGGGCGACAACGCGGTCGCCGGGGGAGGCCACCTTGACGAGGGCCCAAGTGAGGAGTTGTCGGCTCTGGACGTCCGTCTTCACGCCGACCACCACCGTCTTCCCCTCGCCCACCCCCTCCTTCTCATTCTTCTCCTCCTCTTCGTTTCCTCTGCTTTCTTTTGGCTCTCCCTCGCCTTCCTCTGATTCCATTAAAGGAGCCTCCTTTTTGTTGTCGTTCTTCTTCTCTGCGTCTTCTCCCTTGGTCATCCTCATGTCTGGGTGCTCCTCCTCTCACTAATGCTTTGAGATCTCCCTCACTGGGGATGGTGTCGGTCTTTTGGAGGCAGGAGGAATTTTATACCATGCTTGTCTTTTGGTGTTGAAGCAAAGGTGTCCTCTTCCTTGCAATTTGGCTTCGCCTCGCCTCTCCCTTTCCCCCTTGGCTTTCTTTGTTCTTGGTCCGCGAGGGTCACCAATACGGCGGGGAAGGATTGTAATTAATGTTTAATGCAATAAATTGATCACTTAATTATGTAACCAATTGGGAAAAAAATAAATTAAAAAAAGTGGTATTTTATGAACCGTAAGGATCCATACGGGCATGCGAATCTTATATCAAGCTATATATTTTATAAATTTTGAATATTTATATAGAGCTAAAAAAATCTAATTAATACATATCATAAATTGTATCAGAATAAAGTGGGGCTATGATCTAGATGGATTGAGGAACATTTATAGTATAAATCTATTTAGATTGACCATGAGTATCATGATATTTATGATTGATCCATGCGGATGTGTGTTTAGTCCTATATCCGTTATGTACTAAATAGATTTTGAGTATTTATATAGAACTAAAAAATCTAATTAATACTTTGCATCTAGTTTTTTTTTATAAGATCTTAGGTTATTATATTAGTATTTTAATTATTTAAATTTTATTTATAATTTTTTATCCTCTTGCGGGCTTGTGGTGTCATGTTTTTTTTTTTTCCAAAAATATCTATAGGATAGGTAATGTGATTGAATAAGTGCTGTTGCCACTATGGTAAAATATATATGAAATATGAAATACATAGTAGATATCTAGTACCGGCAGCTATCAAATACATCTAGCAATTATCCATTGCACACGCATATTTTTCTTATCTTTTATTAATTTAATTTTATTGAGCTCATAAGTTTCAAACAATACATAACAACATCGAGCAGACAAAAAACAGTATTCCAGTAAAAGTACATTTTCAATTGACTCATAGAGTTCAAATCTAATCTTGATTGCATCATAAATTATGCTCGTAGTGTAACTTATATTATAAAATTTTACATGCTACGTATCTCTAAAGTCATTTTATATGAAATCAAAATACATGACCTTCAGATTACCATCAAATTTACTGGGCTGCAAGTGTTTAGTCATCAAGAACACATGTAATTTCCTGTTTTCATAATTTAGAATCAAATATTACAACAAATTTCAGGTGATATTTTCTACAACGAGCTTGTTCTATCTTTTAATATGCAATGCCTTGTTTTTTAAATTCAATTTAGTTTCCAAAAAACTATAGAAATTTTGATATTTGGAAAAATAATTAGACATGATGGTCATGGACTCCTAACAAAATTACAAAAATCCTTCTAAATTAGAAATAAATTACTCTTACCTTCAATAGTTTGAATGAAACCTATGTTTACCCTCTAAAATTTATTTTTATCTAACATTTTAATCCATAACTTAATAGAATATTTGTCAAACCTTTAATCTTAAATGGGGCATAAATGCCATACTAGAAAAAATTGAAAATTGATGTAACAGCCATCTAAGGATATCACAAAATATGTGCATCCTCCTTCCATCAAAAAGTAATTTTAATTTTTTATATGAGGTAAATAATTTTACTAATACTGCTAGTATAACTGGATATAAATATAGATTTTACAAACTATTGAAGATAAATATAATAAACATAAACCTCCTAAAAGTTTTTTTTTTTTAATTTACTCTTGAACTTTATAGTCTGAAACCAATGTTGGTTAGGATAAATGTCTCCTTGTCAACGGCACGGAAGGCTTTTCTTTCTTCGTTCCTTTCTTTTTTCCAAGCGAGGCCAGTCAAATTCAGCTGTCCCCTGTTCAATAATTTGAATTAGAAACTTGAACATGGCAGTGGTCTTAGCCGTGGAAGAACATTTGTTCCCGTAGAGATGGAGTGAGCTTTTGGTTGTCTTTGTTTCATGCATTAAGCTTTTCATTTATTTTAATCAAAATTGACCAATATAATTCAGAAGGCTATCCAGAAATGAACCATGAACACCTGAGCTTCTGCTTGTCTTGTTTAAAAATTTCTTTCATCACTGTTCCTTGTCTTTGCCTTTTTATTTTATTTTTTACAAAAATTCGTTGTTTCTTCTCCTTTCTCACTGTAGGAATACGTCATCCTCATTAGTTATCATGATATGTTTAAAGTTGGGTATACAAAGTGAATCGAACTTCTTGATAATATTGACCTTTGGCCATGAGTGATCAACTATTTCTTTTGTTCTCGTTTTGGTTCTGATTCTCGTAACAACAAAGGTCGTTTCCAATTTTGAAATGCCAAGGCCACAACCGTAACTCCTGAGAGCTGGACTTGCCGCTGATATTTCTCGGTTTCAATTTACATGTGTGATGCTTTGACTTGGTAATTGAACAATTAAGGCTAAGAAATTTATTTAAATGTGTATATCTTCTGATACTGATAGCTATGATGCATTGGTCATCAATTATTATATACATTGGGCTGAGTATAAGAACAAAGAAGATTTATCCACGCATCTTCAAAATTAGAAATTTTTTTTTGGTTAAATAGAGATAGGCTTGGCTGCAGTTCAAATGGGTCTCAATTAAAATTCAATGAGATCTAAATTGGAGAATCAGAATCCAACATCTATGATCCAAAATCATATAATTTGAAAACTCTAGACTTATACATGAAGCGGTCCAAAAAATATATATTATTTCATTTTATTTAAATTATTTAATTTTTTGATAATTTGATGCATAGATTATAAGTCTTCAAATTACGTAATTTTGGTGTGCAAGCAATTTAGAAATAGTAGATTACACCTAACGACTCAAATCATTCATATAAAATTTCTATTATTCGATTTGGATCTAAACAGATCTGAGTACAGATCTATTTAAATAAAGCTAAGTCTATCAAGCGTAAGTGATAATCAATTTTTGTAGCAATTTATAAAAAAAAAAGAAGAAAGGAAACACATGTTGCACATGTAAAGCCTATTATATGCAGTAGGGATTTACTTTCTCAATAAAAAAATAAAATAAGAAGCAGCAGCAAGGAGAGATTTCGTTCCAATGGTGCCGGTATGTCTCCATGATTTGCCTTGATATGATTTATCGCTATTGGCGGGGGCCAGTGAGGTATTAATTAGAGTTAGGTCCATGCAAATTAAATAAGTACCATAACTGGCGCATGCCATATAAAAATGAGTCTGGAAATATAGCGGCTACAAACTACCCACCGAACCGTAACGGCCATATCGGCTACACGTTGACGACTTCTAATCAGTGTACTTCTCTTGACACTTTGTTTAAACAAGGAAACCGACCGTTGCATCCAGCGGAGCGACGGAAGGAGTGGTGGGAGCTTTTATGGTTAGAGGCACAGATTGTAGGATGATTGCTGCAGGGGATTGCCAGTTGTTTGATACTTCGGTGCCTGGGGTTGAGTTGAGAGTTGTCTGGGCTGGTCTATATTATGTGCGGTATGTTTTGCAGACGAGGATGGTGCTTTTGGAGGGCAATTTCGCGATGATCATCGGATGGATTCTGCGGTTAGGGGGGGAAGGGGGGGTCGGCTACTGCCATCCGTGCTGCAAGATATTCGGGCTATGGTTCGGGATGGGATGGCCATCCAGATGAAGCATGTATTTCGGGAGGTCAATGTGGTTGCCGATTGGGTGGCTTCCTTCACTGTCAACCATTCGGATGGACACCTGTGGGTGGGTGAAGCGGAGTTGCCTATTGCTCTTCGAGATATTTTGCTTTTTGATTTTCTTGACTGCTACACATTTAGTATGATACTTCTATTTTAGCAAAAAAAAATAGAGCAAACCGACACTTGGCCTGTCAAAAAATAAGTATAATAAATAAAAATATAAATAATTTAAAAACATTATAAAATTGAAAGTAAGAGCGACAAAAATAAAATAAAAAGATATGAAATAAAATACCATAAATATTAGATAACAAGAATAAAAAACATAAAATATAAAACAAAAACAAAGATCGACAAGAGAAATTTAAAATATAATCAAAATAACACAAAAACAGGAACAAAAATAAGATCTTTAAAACCCCAAGTACAAATAAAATAGACAATACAATTAAAACAAATAAAATAAATTAAAAGGACATAAAAGCGAAAGAAAATAAAAATAAAATGCTTAATCAGTAACAAGCAAACATATATGTCGAACAATAATAAAGTTAAAAACAAAAAATATTGGAAATATAAATAAGAATGCAAATGGAATAAAGCACTAAATAATATAGACATCGCTAAAATTAAATAGAAATAACACAAAAAGTACACACAACAAAATCACCAAATTTAAAACAAAGAGGCAATAAAGATATACAAAAATAATTATAAAATAAAATTTACATCAAGCTGGAATTTTGTTTCTGATTAGGTCCAAATGTTAATAGAAAGGGATAGAGATAAGATGACATGGTATTAATCAGAGTTTGCTAGACTAGGAATAGAAGATGAGTCTTAGTGCAATGATATGGTTGCTTCATCGTAATCTGAAAGTTATAAGTTTAAAATATATAAAAAAATGAACAAACGGAGCAATCTTTTTTATTGATTAATTAACGGTGGTTGGGAGTCCAATAATATGGATGTTTTCTTATAGAAATATTGAAAGTACATGCTCCGAAGCTCCTGTTTATATGTAGTCCAGTAAAATTATACAATGAGAAAGAAATTAAGGGAGACTTTTTTAAAACATATCCAAGCTATCACTAGTGGAACTTTTTCAACTCCACTATTTGTCATCCTTTCTTCATCACATGCCCTAAAATAAGTTCCTTCGTACTTGGTAGGTGGAACTCCCACCCTACTTAATAGAAGAAAAGGAAAAACTATTGCTTCTCGTCCAACAAATGTGCATACAGGCGCATGCAAGCGTGGACTCTTACAATGCTTTTTATAATCTGGTCTATGTGGAAATAAATGAGTCATGACCATTTGTCAAGGGAGTACAATATAATATCGATGCATATAAAATAATAATAATAATAACAACTAAAAAATCTAATCCCAACTAGCTAGCCAACCAGCCAGATCAGAACAGTCGTTCAAGTGGCTCATCCTTGTACTCCTTATATGTACCGCATAAAGTTTAAAACAATTTTATGCATCCCACATTATGAGTACTAGTAATTACTGAAATCAACAAAAAAACAAAAAAATTAGTACATGTAACAAAAAGAATAAGTGGTGTTATCAAAAATGCATAATAGCAAGTACACGACCATTTCTCCTTCACTCCCTACCATATTAAGAAATTGTTAGTTGAATCAGATCTGACTCGTAGACCGATCCAACCAAAAAGCGAAAAAAAAGAATGAAAAAGAAAAAGAAAAGGGAGTCAGAAAGCCTTTCAAACCTTCATGTTGTTTCTTGCTTAGACTAGTCCATCGCTAAGTAGGTAGACCTGATCCAACTAATAATTTTTCCATTCTTTCTACTTTCTAGAAGTGGGTCTTGCACGAGTCAAGCTGTCTATCCTTCCACACAGCTGGACAATAATTTAGTTAGAATTTTTATGCTATGAATCTCTCAATGTTTATTATATTTGTTTGCATGATTTCTCCATCTATCAAATACTATCTATACCTTCTAGCTATATAGATAATGACCTGAATCTTTATTATTGTAATAACCCCAATTTTTTTTTTATATAAAAAAGGATAGAATAGTCTTTTTAAATTGATATAAAGGGTAAAATTGGAAGGAATCAAAAG
>JAOXJJ010001007.1:9964149-10002246 GCA_025769935.1 Phoenix roebelenii
GCAAGACAGCAACAAATTAGAGGACTCACCGAATTAGCTCCAGCTGGGTCCTTCGATGCTTAAGCAACAGAAGAGATATCTCTTCTCAAAAAACTCTAAATATTTGAGCATCTATATATAGCTCTCAGTTCCACACCAAAAATTAGGATATCAGATGTCGGGCTGCTGCCGGCAACAACCAATCTCATAAACCTCTTTTTTTTTTTTTTTTTTTTTTCAGCCGGCTCGAGCAAAGGCTACTGCAAGGAGCACAGGATGAAGTTTTTTTTTTTTGAATCCAACTGAGGCAAAGATTATCTAACTCGAGTAGTAGGAGTGCGCTCACCCCCTCTGTTTGGGGAAGTTCCCTCTCTCTCTTCTTTGGCGTTCAAACTCGAGTAGGAGGAGTGCGCTCACCCCCTCCGTTTCGAGAGGCCGGTTCTGAACCACCACGAAAGCCATGCCCTCCCCTTCCCCAAGATGGAAGCCCCTTCCCTTCTCCTCTACTCTCCTCTGCCCTTTATCTTTCTCTCCACCTTCTCACGACAGCCCTAATTCAACCCTGCTCTCTTCTCCTTCTGGTTCTCCGGTGAGTGAGAGAAGCGGCGTCGAGGGGGGAAGGAGAAGAGGAACAGGAGGAGATGGGGCGAGGCAAGATTGAGATCAAGCGGATCGAGAACTCCACCAACCGGCAGGTGACCTTCTCCAAGCGGCGGAATGGGATCATCAAGAAGGCCCGGGAGATAAGCGTGCTCTGCGACGCCCAGGTCTCCGTCGTCATCTTCTCCAGCTCCGGGAAGATGTCCGAGTGCTGCAGCCCCTCCACCACGTATCACCCTCCCCCTCTCTCTCTACTTTTTTTTTTCCATTTTGTTATTATTATATGATGGGATTTTGATGGGATTGAAGGCTGCCGAGGATGCTGGAGAAGTACCAGCTGAACTCCGGCAAGAAGCTCTGGGACCTCAAGCACGAGGTAGCTAACCTTATTTCTTGCTGTTTTGTTAAGGAAAAAAATCTTTTTTTTTTTAATGAATGGAAGTGTCCATCAAAAAAAGATGAATGGAAGTGGTAAAAAATAGAAATCTTGGAACTTGTTGACGAATGTATGAGTACCCCTTTGAGAAGAACCTGAACCCCATGTATTAGTTTCATGTTTTGCTGGAAAGAAGCGATAGAAAATGGAAATTTAGAAAGATGACCTTATTTGATGAATGGAAGTGACGAAAAGGACAAATTTTACAGCTTGTTTGAAAACTTCTGGAAAACCCTGTCAGAAGCTTAACGCTCATTCCTATCTTGCTCTCATGCTGTTGTAAATTCGTGTCTAGATTAAAACAGGTGATAAAGAAGAGAAGTTTGGCTATTTGTTGATTAATTTCTGCAACCTGTTTCAGAATCTGAACGTTGAGATCGACCGGATCAAGAAGGAGATCAACAACATGCAGATCGAGCTGCGGTTTATTTTGGAATTCTTTTTTTGGATTTATTTTAACTCTTTCAGCTGGCTAATTTTGTTCTGTTTGGTTTTTCGTGGTGATTTCTGCATGGTGATGGTTAGGCATTTGAAGGGTGAGGATCTGAACTCACTGAACCCAAAGGAACTCAATCTAATTGAAGATGCCCTTCAAAATGGTCTCGCCAGTGTTAGGGGCAAGCAGGTTACCATATGTTTGAGCCTTCTTTCTGTTTGATTGATCATGTAAATCCTGTGATATGGTTCCTTTATGCACGGGATGTTACTGATTAGTTCTTTTACTATTACAGATGGAGTTCTTGAAGAAGCTCAAGAAGAATGTATGATTCAAGGACTGGATGAACTCTTTTCCTTCTTTTGCCCCAACTGTCTTTTTCCTTTTTATAAATTAGATAATGTTCAATAATTGTTTGAATTCACAACATGCAGGAGAGATTGCTGGAAGAGGAAAACAAGCATCTGACTTTTCTATTGGTAATCATCTAATCGGATGAGCTTTTGATTTTCAAGTATTATATGCACAGGATGCACTTCTTATGCATGGACAGCAAAACTGTATGCATCATGATAAACCCAATGCAGTGTGATATGTAATTAGTGATGTTAAGGAACTACTTTGAATCCTTTTTTTTTGGCCAGGGCCATGCTTTTGTGGAGCCAGTTGGAGTGTTAGCTTTGATTGACATTTTAAAGCTCTATCAACTCTTTCTCATGATTTGACTGTCTTGTAAAATTTTAGACCATGGATGCATCAAGGTCATGTTCATACTATTGCTGCATCATCTTTGTTTCTGTTGCATCGGCCTCCCTCGCACCACCCATAACCTTGGTTGCTCCATGTAATGGTATCACTCGGAAGTCACAATATTAGCATCATTTTGGTTACCATACCATGTAAGAATTTGCCCAATGTTAGATATTGTAGTTAGTGCTTATTCTGGACATTACCGAAAACTCAGCAGTCTTTCTCTCTTTCTTAACTGACATAATCATCTTTCTTTTCACAGCACCACCAGGAATTGGCAATGAATGCAAATGTAAGGGAACTGGAGCTTGGGTATCCTCTGAAAGATAGGGATTTTGCATCCCAGATTCCGATAGCCTTCCATGTGCAACCAATCCAACCTAATTTGCAAGTGAACAAATGATATGAATGTCTCCTCATGTTCAGTTAGTCTTCTGATTTGGTGCTAAATTGTTGGTGGACATGTAATGTCTTGTTCTTTTCTGCACTTTTACGATTTTCCCTCTGTTTGAATTGGCAAAAGGACTCATTATGATGTTCTAATAGATGGATGGTTTAACTTAATTATACAAGGGTTGTTGTTATAGTATGGTGCTTTTCATGTGGTAATCATGTTCATATTACAGTTATTAGCATCCTTTTGCTGATATAAAACTTTATGTGTATGAATTATAATTAAGATTTGGGTATTGTCACCATCTTATAGGACATGTCTTATATTATATAATGTTTTTCTAAGCCAGTTTCTTGTTTACAAGTAGACAAGAATAGTATTTCTATATCTGATGTTTGTTGATAGACAACTGCTTCAAGATTTTATCGTTTTCCAATGCATAGAAAAGAAGAAGACAAAATAAAGCTGATCACTCTCTAGGACATTTTCTTTTTAAAGTCTTAAGAGTTTGTCAATGCACTTATTGCCCATATCTCTGAGTTTTTTCTTAATGCCACGAATATTCTAATAGTATTGATTGTCTAATTTTCTAGAGCTAAAAGCTCTATCTTAACTTATCCAATTACGTGCATAAAATTATGTAGTCTGTACACTACTTGCAGGCTAAGAAATAATAATTGGCCTGAAACTCTTAATGAGATTTTGTTGGAAGTCCATATAAGATCCATCTTAAATTTAAAATTCATCTCAAATTTGCTAGTTTCAGTTCTTTGTTGTATAGATTACAGGCACAGCATTTAATGTCAAAATGATGCTTTTGTTGGGATCAGGTAAAAGTTTGACAACATAAATTTATGTCTGTTGTTTTCAGTAAGAGAGGTATCATGATGTTCATGTAATAGCAAGTTCAGATTTGATGAATATGGATATAGAGGAAATCTTACACCAGTGGATCAGTCATGTTCCTTTTGATGTTGAAAATATTACACCACATCACATCATTTTAGTTTTATAACTTAAAGTTGCATATTTTTTTTGGTTTTTTTTAGTTGGTATTGGAAGCTGTGTTTCTTATGTTGATAAGTGAGAGGAAAATCTTTCTATGATCATCAAATGAAACTACGATTTATGGTGATTGTGTTCTGTATATGCTGGGATCAGGTAAAAGATTGACAACGTAAATTTATATCTATTGTTTTGAGCAAGAGAGGTATCATGATGTTGATGTAATAACAATTTCAGCTTTGATGAAGATGGATGTAGAGGAAATCTTACACTAGTGGATCAGTCATGTTTCTTTTGATGTTGAAAATATTACACCACATCACATAATTTTAGTTTTATAACTTAAAGTTGCTTATTTTTTTTTGTTTTTTGTAGTTGGGATTGGAAGTTGTGTTTCTTATGGTTGATAAGTGTGAGAGGAAAATCTTTCTATGATCATCAAATGAAACTATGATTTATGATGATTGTGTTCTGTATATGCTTTGGTATTCGAGTCATGACGCTCGTTGAACATTTTGATGCAAGCTGGAGTAAGAGAAATCATTGGAAATGCTGGTTTTGCATGTGGATTGGTTCAAATTTATTCATATGCTTTATGGATTGATGTAAGATTTTGCCATGGTTTTTGGCTGCGGCCATTTTGGTGTAAGATATGACCTTCGGTGCAAGCTGAGTTCATTATACTTCAGCAGAAGTTACTCAAAAGGACAATTAGGTGTAGATGATAACACTGTAAAAATGGTGTGAGCTGCTATAGTTATCTGCAGTCTTATTGGAGCATGCGAGAAAGCAAGATTCTCAGTCCACCAGGGCGGTCGGGTTATGCTCCTATGTTATCAGTTCACTTGAAGTGCCAACTTGATCTTGCTACATGATGATAAAGGTAATACGGCAAAATATTTTTTTTCCTCAGGTCATTAGAAAACACACAATGGCCCCTTTGATATATATTTTTCTCATTCCCTGTTGGAAGAATACAAATCTAAATGGGATTGTTGCAAAATGGGCATGGACATGATGTCCTTGAAAAAACTGTCTATGTGTGATTGTGTCCTTGATACCTTTAGTATTTGACTTTTCTGTAAATAACTCAAGAAGTTAGGATAATAACACTAGGTTGTAATATCCTACCTTGTTAGCACATGATCTTTGTATGTGTTATGTAGAGATGTAGGGTTTTACTTAAGATCCTAGGTGTTTTTTGGGTGGTCCTTTCAGATGATAGCAGTCAAAACCAAGTTAAAGCCCATTCTATGAAACATTTTCACCCATTACATAGTTCCTGTGGCCAATTCCCAATGATGGTCTCAAGAAATATCTCCTGGGAGCAATTTCAGATTTTGAAAAAAGAATTTGAATTTAAATGGTGTTGAGGTCTACTTGAAAAAGTGCTCCATAAAGGTGAACAGAGTGGTGTCCGCAGAGTATCTTTCACATTCTATGAGATTCTGTGAGAGTGCAGGTTCTCCATCAGTTTGCTAGACCAGGTTCTTGATTACATAAGCTCGTTCCAAGCAGGACCGAGCAAACTTTGATCATGCTGGCATACTTATGTTTCCATCATACCATCTTGAATCGTTGTATTAATTGTTGCTGACAGTTAATGATTTTGAGTGCTCATGCGTACTAAATATGTTCATCATTTTGACGTTGGAGAATGGCCTCCTCCCAAATATGCTTTTATTTGTTGACTACCAGTGCTTGTGAAGTGTATTTGACTGAACATATTATCAGGTTTAATAAACTGATATGGTATCTTTCCTTTTTCTTAACAGCAGATCTCATAGAACCTTCTTACTTAATGATGTTGCTTGCACTTCGTTCTTTTATCATTCTTTTTATCAACACCAAATTCTTTTTGAAGGTTGAAATGGAACAATATCCAGTTAAAAGGTAGAAGGAGAAAGTGTAAGTATGAAGTGACAAGGCTTTTGACATTTTTTGATAGGCTGATGTTCTAACTAGCTGTGAACTGCAACACTGAAATTCAGTGATACCTTTAGAAATTTGTGGCTTTAACTGACTTTAATAGCCAACACCCTAAACAATTTCTTTTTCTTGATAATAAAAAAAAAAATAAAAATCAAACTGAAACGTTGCTGATAACACCAACAGCAAGCCCCAGGAGTTGTTTTATATGCTTTGGAGGTTGGTTTATCATGGATTAATCAAAATCAAACTTAAATCCTTGGAGTTTAGGCAAGGTCATGTTACATTCTAAGATTGTAGATGAGTCTTACTAATGGTGTTCTAATGAGCCATTGAAGAATGCTGATTATAGTCGACTCAGATCGAGGTCCGGTAACATTCCTGGAAGATTACGACTATTACTGCCATGATTTGTCATTCCCTTGTTCCTTTGATTATAGTAGAAGAAATATCAAGGAGGATAGGAGTGGAGCTGTAAATAGTTTCATTAGTACGATACGCCTGCAAGTTATTGTTCAGTGCCCGAATTATTTGCTAGTGATGGAGCACTTTTTTCATCATCTGTAATCTAGGTATTTGAAAGTCTCACACTCCGGTATGTAGTCTTAGGTGGAATCCCCCTGCTTAGTTTGTGAAATGCTTAACAATTTCTTAATGGTCTATCAGTGTTGCTTTGCTGCCGTGCTGCATGCAGAGCTTCCATTTCACCATTCAGAAGATATGCTGTTTTGCTTATCTCTGAAATTAACAAATTTAATTAAAAAAAAATTCATGTTCAAATGCAAGTAGAAATCAAACACTTCTGGGCAAATTTTTCGGATGACTTCAAGAATGCTCTGTAGCACATGGCAGTGAAGTAAACTTAGGTTTATTAGAAGAGAAAGGTAGGATTCAGTGAGGAAAAAAAAGAGAGAGCCACAAAGATGCAGTAATGACGCTTTAAACTTAAATCTGCAGACATTTACATTCGGATGTGTATGATAGGAAACGCAAAGGTACAAAGGTATATATGTTTGAGGCTATAATCCAACCACCAAATCCATTAGGTTTCACGTGAAAGATGCATGCAAATATAAACAAGGACAATGTCAGGCAAAGCACCGGCCGTCTCCTGCTATAATTGAAGGTAAAGTTATGCACTTTGAATTGTAGCCTATCCTCTGTTAAAGATCCATGAATTTGTCGCCACTTTCATCTCCTATTTTGAGAAGAAGCTAGTGTTGAACGATTCCTTCCTGTATCATTGAACTGCTAAAAGGCCCGGGCAACGGAAGTAGACTTCATATCCAGAGCAATACTGAAAGCAGTCTAAAATAAATAGTTCATGTGTCTCCTCTCTAGTTTCTCCAGCCTGAAGAGCATCATTTGGATTCTTTTGCTCTATATACCAAGATCTACTTATTGCATTATTACATAGCTGATATAGGACTAAACACATGCATGCATGAAACCTCGTACATATTCTCCAATACAAGTACTTCAAAGCTGTACAACCACTCTTCTTCTATTAGCTGCCCATAGAATGAATGCGTGCTCCTGCAGGAGGTGGCCATGGATCCTAGCAACCCTGGTGATGATAAGGTGGGACTATCCTTTTCTGCTCTACCTTGCGAGCCTAAAGCCAGCCAGCCTCGCCTTATACCTCTGCTTCCCTTCTTCCATGTCGTCACCATCGTTGGAGATACAGCAGCCCGTTAGAGGCACCGAATTCTGGCATAAGAGCTCCTCGTCGTCGCCTTTCTGAGTCCGGCTTCAGTACCTTCTTGATGGTCCCCAAGCGTAGATGACCCCAATACCCCGCTCCCGATGAGGTTCATTTGAAAGAAACAATTCTCTAACCTTCTCCATTTCTCTAACCTTGGATTGGTTGGCTTACCTGACGGCACATAGGTAGCATCAAACTGCAACAAGTCCAAGCTGCCCATACATGATTAAAGGTAGAACGTACCTGGTACAGAGCTTGTCCTCGCAACCAATGGTTTTAGAAAATCCATAAAATCTAGCAAAATGACTACTAGGTAGAATCTCGGTAAAATCTACCGAATGATCGTATTCTTCGATATGTTTGGTTGTAATGGAAATCAAAATGGGATTTGAATATCAGGTAAGACTCCAGATTAGATTTTGGGGAATTCGAGCATTTTCTACCTCTCTGGAATTGGAATGGGAATAGGACTCTTATTAACTAAATAGCTGGAATATAAGTCACTTATTTTCATTTCCGTTTTGGAGCCCAACTCGCTGAATGCTTTCGAGTTCGAGGCTTTGGCTAAAGCAAGTTGAATTTAAGGAGTTCTTGTCAAGAAATTTTTGAAAATATTTCCGGAGACTGAAACTAAGGAAAACTGAGATTAAGGTGTAATGTGATTTTTCATGATCATGATCTTTAAGTACTACGAGGTGAAATAAAACCTGATCATAAGTTTTAAGTGCTACAAGGTAAAATAAAAGCTGAAAATAAATGACTTTTGTACAAATGTTTTTTGGTTGCTTATCACATTCATAATTTTAAAGGTGCCTTAAAAATTGGGTTCTAACTTCCTCAAAAAAGGCGAAAAGGGTTCTAAAGCCTGATTTTTCCTGCTGCTTCCAGTGAAACCTGAATCCAGGCCCTGTTTATCTCTCTTTGAAGTTCGCAGGCAAACTAATAGCTCTAGTTTTTCTTCTCTTCTGTGGAATCTTTCTCGATCTTAGCAAGGATATATAAGAACCTTTGCTGAAGCATATAAATCACTTGCCACTTTGTTGTTATCACCATGGGATCTCAGGTAAACCTTAACTAGGCTATATTGTATCTTTTGAATTCTTTTTCTATTATTTGATATCCCATATTACTTTCCACCGTGAAAATACTAGAGCAACCTTCTATTAAATATTTTTTTAGCCTTTTGAATTTTTGCTGGTGTTGTTTATATGCCTTTAACGCTTAGAATGTTGAGATGGATAAGTGGTAGTACAAGAAAATATAGCATAAAAAATAAAGTCATTGGTAAAAAGGTAGAGACAGCATCAATTGAGAACAAATTAAAGGGAAAACGACTTAGATAGTTTAGACATGTACTATGTAGGTCAAGGGAAGCACCAGTAGGAAAGCACGATTCATTACAGTAGAGAGAAAGAGGGATTGTGATAAACTGAAAATTAAATAGGATGAAATAGTGATAAAAGATTTGATATTGCTGTATCTTTTAAAAAGTGTTGCCAAGAACAGATGAAAAGGATTCACGTAGCAAACCTCAACTAGTTTAGAATTAAGGCTTCATTGAGTTGAGTATTCTATACATGCCTTTAAACAATATCTCACTGATATAATGAATGAATAAATTTCAGGTTGAATTTTCTATTAAAAAATAAATTGGTTTTGTCATATTCTCCTAAAATTTTGTGCATGATGCATAAAGTCTCAGTTCTTTGGTTTAAGAAAATTTTAAAATAAGCTAGTAAGTATATTTGGCAGTATATTTTCAACTATATAATTACATCAAGTTAATATAAAGGAATTGTACTCAAAGCTAGATCAAACTTAAGGCATTTATATTGGAAAATGTATTACTCAATTGACATCTTGAGTTAAAAATATTTTTTGCTCTTTATATTGCCCAAAATATGATGTCGAATTATGCTTGCTTTCTTTCTCAAAAAATCCATGCAGTGCATAGCAAAAGTATATATGGACAGATGATTTGTCTAGCTTCTGGTGCTGTTGTTGGGCTTTGCACATCTCTTGAAGTGCTTATAACTTCTGGAGATCCCTGGTTGCCAGAAGTATATTTATTTGGCTGGCCTTGGATTTTGGTTATTGGATGGGTGAAAGTTTGCAGCTTAACAAGTTGATATGTGCCATATTGGTTCATAAAGTTTATAAAAATACACCTTTTTTATTCGTAATTAAGTTTTATGAATGTTTTGATTGATCATATTTTGCATTGCATAAGAATTTAGGAGATCAATGTGACAGACCACATGTTCAGAGGGTCGTTTCTATTATATATAATATTAGTAGTGTAACTCAAAGATATTACAACTAGAAAAAGTATTTGCTTTGAGGGTTTTGTTTGTTTTTGCTTAGATAGGATTATATTGTAGAGAGAGTTGTCGAGCTATTAAAGATAAAAGGTGATTGCTGTGTAGAGTTGTAGCAATATATTGTTTCCTATCACCGAATGTTTCCCCCATCTGGCAGTGAAGTGTTTATGATAACAAAGTAAATAATAACAGACCTTTTTTTCTTTTCTTTTGTCTTCTGCTAAAATATTCTCGTGATTACAATGCACGAAACTAATCTTCTAGGAAATTCTCTTATTGTAAACATATATGAGATTATTCTCTAACGCATGCTGAAAATTTGCTTTATGTCTGTTGTCATACCAAAGCAAATGGCATCATCAGGGAGACTAATATTTTTCCAAATTCATGCATCTGTTGGTTTGATATTTGTTGATGATACTCTTGTTGATCATATATAGAGTTTGATGTATATCAGATAAATGTCAAGAATGCTCCCAGTGGTTAGTATATATTTTGAGAAGAAAAAAATATTGGCAGAGATGGTTTAAACATGTACGCCATAGGGCGGCTACAGACTCCGCTAAACTAGTTTAGAGAATGGGTACTGAAAAATCTTTACATGAAAATGATATGAAATCATTTATCGTTTTTTCTTTAATTTTCTATATCTTGGCCCAAGGTAATAACCAAAAGCACAGGATAATCCATAAGCCATACCATCCATACCAAACAGAGGGGACAAAAGCTTCTTTGTATTCAATCCATAAAACATTTCAAGCATGGATTCACAGGTGAAAATTAATTTCATGACCTTTGCGTCCAGAACCTTTTGATGTCAGCACCATCCACACTTTAGGGAAAAATTAGATCAAACTGCTGCATCGGATGAAAAGAATATTTTCGAACTTACATATTCTGAAGGGGATTCTGAATATAAGTAAAAGTAATTAATTGTTCTGCTGGAGTTGCTTAGATCAAACAGAAAATTTTTACTCTAGGGGGAGTACATACTACCCATCAGATGCAGCAATTCAGATAGTAACCCTTGAACTCTATAAATTGATTGTGGTGGGAAAAAAACATACAGACGTAGGTAATGAAGACATGAACAGGTCATCAGATTACAGTCTTCTCTTGCCTCCATTCTTCATCTCTAACAGCAGTTGGAGGTCCAGTACTGATGATAACATCGATATCTTTAACCTCTGACATGCAGTATGATCAAAGTTTCATGCTACAAGGCATCGATAATCCCATGGCTATGACATCGACAATGCTAAGGGCATTTCACTCTCATGAGATCCAAGCGACGAACCTTGGTTGTTGGAGTTGGCTGGTATATTTGTGGCATCGAATTCTCTGTCAGCATCGACATCCACCTTCACGCCGCTTGTTTCTGCTCCGCCGGCCACCCGCTGTGGTCCTCCAGGGGTGGCGGCCGCTCCAAAGTGCACATTCCTAGCGCTGCCAGGGGAATTGGCCGGCGAGTCATTGTTTGCCGAACTGGTCTTGCTGGTCTTACTGCTTGGGGCCGGGGCGACCGTTCCGACCCTGTTCGGCGGCCGGTTTGCGATCTCCGGTCCCCTCCCCGTCATGTACCTATAGAAGCATGTCATGATCCAGAACGCCCATGGGATCCCGACCAAGATCATTGCGATCGACGGGAACCAGACGGTGACCTCTGACTCTGGGAGGACAAAGTAGAGGACTAGCAAAACTCCTGCTATGATGAGGAGGATGAGAAAGAAGCCAGAAACGACCCAGATACGGATGTCGCCCGGCCTTCCATTGGAAGGGGGCGTCTGCGCCATGACAAGAACTCCGGAGCCGATGAATCGGCAAGCTCTTAATTGTTCTCGATCTTTTCTCGCGAGGTAATCGTTTCGGAATCAATCAATGTTTCTTCTCAGACCTAAAAAAATTTGTTTGGTGGAGTGGTTTCGGATGCTGGAATAATTCAAGCAGGCGTTTACGTAAAACAAGGGTGGCAACCGGACATGCACAGCCCTGGAGGTTTGATAGAAGGAGAGAGAAGGGCGGGGAAGCGTTAGGCCGTAACCAAGACAGTTGTTATCCTCTCCTAAATAGAATGTAACCTTCTAAGCTGATCTGGAGGGCTAGGATTGGGTCCAGCATGAGCTACGCGGATTTGGACGTACGTGTGCCGGACTAAACATCGGCCTTTGTATTCATAACATCAATTCTGTACTCATTTCATATTCTGTTTCGAAAGATAACGGTAAAATTTTCTGGGAAAAAATACAAGCTGTAAGCTCTATTCATAACTTTTAATGACGTATAATCTTGCAATGCATAGCCTTTTTACTCATTTTCATATTTTCTTTCGAAAGATAACGGTATAAAATTTTCATGGAAAAGATATATACAAGCTTTAAGCTCCATCATACACCCTCATTTCATAACTTCTAATGACGTATAATCTTGCATGTATGGCCAGCAACCATGCTGTGCTTACAACACAAAGTATTGGCCGGGATCTAATTAAAAATAAGCCTGCCGATCACATCCAAAGATTTGAACATGGAACCTGCTGCAGAGGATGGATGATGCCACTGCTCTAGTTTGTCTTAAAGGTTTAGCAACACCACCACCACTTCCATCGTCTTCATAATCTCTCCTTGTTTTATCAGTACTCATTCATACACTAGATAAGGTCAACCAATTGGTATTTGGTGCATGCACAAGCTCTAAGAAACTAAACACAAGTTCTCACTCATGTCCACCATGCCTATTAATATAACAGCTCGGGAAATGTTTTCCGAGCGTAAAGGCCACTTCCTCCTCTCTCACAAGTTGAGAAGAGTACTCCTTGTTTCAATTTTCGCTTTCTATAAATTTTTGCTTCCGAAAATTTTATAAACAATTTTAGCAAATGCAAGAGTTTCACCTTGTATTACTAGATGGGCCATAAGAGATTCTTTGCTGTTCAACTAAAACTGCAAAGTACATCACATGTTGCATGTATTTTGCAACGACAGGAAGCGCAACTTATTTGTAATTGTGATCATGCACTTAGCAAAACACATCCCATGCGCCAAACTCTTTGGAAGCAGGTTGGAACGGATGCTCTAGGGACCATCTGATGGTCCAATGCAGGGTGGACCTTTAGATCATGCATTGAGATTTATAAAAAAGTACGGTCGCATGGAATATGAGAGCATGAGTACCAAAAGCCGTACTTTCATGCAAATTCATGGAAATCAGAAAATAAAATATGCAAAAAGTCTAAAAAAATATCCGATGCAGCACTCGTACGTATGATTATCTACATATGGTACCATCAAATCAGCTATACTATTAACTTTTGTGTAGATAAATGTTAACTTATATGAAAGAAGGGAAGTGGAGATGCCTTCAGACACCAGTCGTGCGAACATATATAAGAAGAGCGACAAACGGCAGCAGTGCATCGAAGAGGTCCGACCACCTAAGCATAAACACATCCGGCTCCGGCTGTCCCTTCCAGCACCCATTGGACATCCAGATCCCCCGAAAAAAAGGCGAAGAAGATGGTGAAGACGAGGATGGTGACGTTGAGGCAGTCCCGACGTAAAACCAGCTGGGACTCACTGGCACCATCATCTTCATGGTGGAAGTGGAAGTGGAAGAGGAGAGAGCGCGTTTGGTGGTGCGATTTAAAGGGAGAGGTTTGGGATGCTTCAGTTAGGCGAGAATGGAAAGCCATGATACAAGGTAGGGGGAGTGATGGTTGAGGGCTAGACATGGGATCGCTTTACCTGCATCGCACTCGGATCGTGAAACCTTTTTCTTGTACTACTCCTATATTTTAGGGAATCAGATTATTAGGCTACCATGCGAGCACGTACTTTGGGTGCATGCTGAGGCTAAAGCGGGACGGAGTAGCATTGGAGCTGCTCGGATCCGACACTCGCAACCTGATCCACGGAAGAGGAGCCAAGTTAATTGGGCTGAAAAATATAAAGCTTGACAAGATCTCGGAACTCTACCAAAGAGGAATGTACAACAAAACCTTCCGAGATTTATGAAAACGACGAACAGATCACCTGGAGAAAACACTGCACCAAAGATTGACGCTGCTGGACTTGCTCAGAAATACAGCTTGGCTGGTCTAGACCATCCCTTCTGATAGAAATGGCAGCCTTGTAGAATTCTGGCATGCCCATCATACCCTTGCAAGCTTGGAATTTGCAAATAAGCTTATGCAGAGAGGTTGGTGGACATGTCAGCACTCAGCAACAATGGTTACATGAACAGATCACCTGGAGAAAACACTGCACCAAAACAGAGCATGCTATTGCTTCGATCAGGATACACCAGCATGCATGTTACATGCAAGCTCATCTTGTAGGCACATACGTTCACTTAAAAGACCAAAAACAATGGACTAAAACAGTGTTCTAAGCATTGAAATCCACAAGCAAGCAACAAGCCTTCTTACTCTTGGATATGAAAGATTGGGGCAATCCAAGCAGAGCAGGACAAACCCAAAAGTCAAATAATCAACTATTATCTTTAGCAAAGAAATTTTTCGGCTTGCCGCACCATTCACATGAATACCAAAATATTTTGTAGCAGAGTTCAGGAAATGGTCCTAACTTCCAAGTTCAACAGCTAAGATTAAAAAGTGAATTAATTGGCAATCGACGCTAAAATCTGTACAGATTAGCCCATTGAGCCCCATAGGTCTTCACTGCTGTCTCAATACAAAGGGGGCAGAACCTATTGCTTTGAGAATTTTGAAAAAGGAAAAAAAAAAATCTGTACTTTCTCGAGGAAAAATCTAGATTTTTCTTTTTTTCTTCTGAGTAGGCCGGATGTAACCATGATGCATGTAAAGCTGATGCAAATACAGCTCCAGAAGAAATCATGGGGATTGGAGTGAGTCCTGACACCTGAGAGGAATGCCCTCAGCGAGGTAGCCATCTCCATCAGCATGTTTTGAGGGGCGCACAGATAGAGATGGTGAATGACCTGTAAAACAAATGAGCATTACACAGCTTTAAACACAGTTTGTAATGACTATGGTTTAAATCCAAAAAAAATAAAAGCCACATGGAGGATGTACCATCAGCCATGTCCTTGGTCTTGTGAAGAAGAAATGTCCCAGAAAGAATAGTGATAAAGCTACACATCTCTGTGACTATTTGTGTTGGATTTTGCCGGTCCCAGTCCTGCAAGTAATAATATGACAGTGTGATGATTATTTAATAATATACACATGCAAAATAAGATTCACATGTCTTCTCATGCACCAAACCACTTACTAGGCTGTAACTAGATAAAGTTGGTGAACTTTGTATCTGTGTGGGTAAGTGGCGAGGGATTTGAAATATCGACACAAATGGAATAAGAACCTAGAAAAAATCGATCAAACATCCTTTATTGATAAAATGAGAACAATCTAAGAGATTTGATATCATACATGACTGGAGGTAAAATGCTTCTACATGCTGGTTCAAGGATAGTTATGAAGTTAAAGTAGATTAAATTGTTTAAGTCACGAGAATAAATCACAAGAGACCATCAACCAATTAATTGTCAAGAAACGATGCAACCAGTGTTATTGTTTTCTGAGGGTGCACTTGGCTGCTCTAAAAGCACATCAGGTTCTGCATGTCGAGTTTCAAAAAATGAAGAATCACAATGATGTCTGTGGAATCTAAATTTTTATTTTTATAACTCACCCCAAAACCCATAAACTTTAAAATGTAGTCAGGATAGGAGGTGAAAGGTGTGTACAGGTTAATTTACAGATCAAATTTAGATTATTAACATGAAATTAGAAATGATGACCTAAATCACATTGCTTCCATGTTCATTTTGTTCATTCGTGATGCATCCCCAAAAGGAGACTGCTAGTTGAGGAGAACAAGAAGCATAATGACAAGAGATAATGGGGTAGAAGAACTACACCAAGAGATTGTTATTAGTCAAAATTCAAGTCTGCCATCAAACTAAACCCAGGCTACCCTCGCCCTTACAAAATTTATCATAAATAGTAGAACTCCTAAATCAACCCAAAATCCTCAAAAATAGAAAATACAATCAATTTTCGACATGCCTTTGAAGATTCTAAGGGAATTTGAATTTATTTGATCTACTAAATTAGCAAAAAGGAATTTTCCAAAATGAAATCCAGGGTGTCGATCGGCTGGAATGTCGAGCTATGAATGTCGATTCCAAATAGGGGTTTAGTGCACAATTCTGATAGTCATATTGAAAGCTATGGCCACTTCAGTCAATATTGCATGGATTCCTGCATCCTTGACATCAATTACGCCGATTCTTCCTTTCTTCCCCAATCTTCTTGCTCCAGTCAATTAACTGCTATGATGGCCACATCAATTCCCAGCAGCTATCGGGTTTGAATCTTAATAGTAACATGATCTTGTGATCTCAGCTCCAAAAAAAAAGAAAAAGACATTTCTTTGTGCTCTAGATGGCCAGGCGGCTCATACAGATAACTAAGTATATAATCCCCATCAAGCCACCATTAACTGTACTACATTATTTGCATCCTTATAAATAACTGATTTCTTTGCTGCTCATATATGTTATGCTATCACATCTATTCACCATGATATTGGTCATTACTGAGGTGCTTGAATCCAATGTAGGCTTTTTCATTGAGCTGAAATAGCCTATAAATTTTCCATCTTAGTTCTCAAGTTGGAGTTTGGTATCCACTCCTTTCTACAATGGAACAATTACATCTGGCTATAGTAATGCTGCTATTAAAAATTTAAGCTTTAGAATATTCATATAACTACCTCCGAAAATTGCGAGGAACCTAGATTTCAAATTGTGTATATTCTCTATTAGATCGATGGTAGAATGATAGAAGGGGATGGTACATGCAAAACTATATTATCTTGTGCCAATTTACTGGTTTGTAAGGCTTCAAAAAACCATAAAAGGTCAAATTTGAATTTAACCAAGGTACTAAATGCTACTCTCCTACCTCATCTGGTAGGTTGTTAGCCATTAAACAGACTGACAGTATATGGCTTCTTTAGACATTATCTTGCCACTCATGAGTTCATGTTGTTCAATTGCAAAACATTTTGCAATCACATGCTTCTGATTTTCACATTTTGCAAACATTTAAAAGGCTATCCACATTATTTTGTCAATGCTATCACATGGCAATAGATTTGTTTCTAATGAGCAAACCCTGGGGAAATTAAAAAACTGATCTTTTGACGTCCAGTCCAGATCTAAAAGCAATCAAAAACATAGTAATCCAACAACACAAATATTAATGCAAACAAATGCCACCTGTATAGTTCAAAAACCCTAAAATACTAACCACGATAATTGTCTATCAGAATGGATGTAGAAACAAAACTTTGTTTACTCTTTGTACAGTCCAAAGGTCACACGATTCAGTTCCCATAGCGGAATTTGGTACGTCATACAACCAAAACTTCTCACATATCCACCTTCTGCAAGCGACTCTACAATCAAAATTCTGCACCTCCCAAAAATTCACTGTGCAGTGACTAAGGTAAAACCTATACATCTTTGAACAGAGGTAATTTTACTGCATGACCAACTGCAGTTGGAGATATTGGTTGAAATAATTGAAAATAAATTACGGATATAGTTAAAAACCTAAGAGGGTTGTCATAAGAGTTGAATGTAAATGGGAAGGACAATGAAGGTTTGTAAGGGATAGAGGAAAGCAAGGAAGATAAGACAATGAGACAAGACAGTGCATGACTGGTGATGACTTTTTGAGAACATCAAAGTTGCCACAAGAACAGAGAAAAAGCATCCTCTTGAAATATCTCAACAAATTTTAATGATTACAGTTTATCTCTTTTAAAAAAAATCAACATTAAACAAGTTTTAATGGAGAAAAGTGATGACATCTTATTTTATGATGAATCTTTTAGAAAGATTAAATGATAATTTTTGTGATAAAAAATTGATGACAGACACATACAGAGGGTCAAGTCCATGACCAAGGACAATTGTTGCATGGACATAGACACAAGAATTGGACTAGGACACCTGTCCAAGTGTCTGACTTGGCAAGAGGGAAGAAAAGGAGATACGAGGATACATAGAAAAATAATTTTAACTAAAAACATATATTTAAGTGTCACGCATAAGAAAAAATTCCAAATAAAATTATTTGTTAAGATCTTCCAATATGCATATTTCTCACCCAAACCTCCCAATTAACTTGAAGCTTTTCAAAAAATGGTTTGCGAAAGTTCTTTAATATCTACATTCTTGACCAATCTTTAAAAAGAAGAAAATGTCAATTTTAACACTATGGTAGTCAATTAGACTCTTTGTTGGAAGACTTCAACTCTCTGCCTATTATTAGAAGTAAGGTTGGTCATGCCAGTACTGGAGCCCATACCAGTCAGCTGGCGGCACTATTCGGTATGCCCGCATACCGTTCCGTGAAGGGCCCATACCGACACAGTAGAAAGGGCGAGGAAACGGGAGCAGGAGAACGGGAGAGAGAGAGAGGGGGGTAGGGTAGGCCGCAAAAGGCCTTCAGAGGGCACAGAGGCTCCACCCTCCGGTTCGAAATAAGGGTCTAGAGGGTGGAATCCCTGCTCCAGCCCTTCGGCGCCCCCCTCCAGCGGCCCTTCCTCCCCCTCCTCTCCTTTCCTCTCTTATCTTCTCCCTCCCCCCTATCAATTTAGCGTTCTAAATGTTGGAACCGTCCCAGTCCGCCACCAGCACGGCCCAGAAAGCGCCGAACTGGGCAGTTCAGGACGGTTCCGCATTCCTTGATTAAAAGCTCCAATTAGACCAAAAAAAATGATAAGCACCCAAGTTTCTGACTTGTCTAATACAAAGTATAGGAGTTGGATGCGAGTGTCCAGATAACATAGCAAATGAAGGAAGCTCAAACCCAAAGAGAGGACAATGAGATTCTCTGTGTTGACTACTGAATCTATCATCCTGTTGGATAATACTCAGATAGATATTCTAATATAAAGCAAGCCCTATGTGTACAGAACTTGACCATTTCTTTTGACCCACAGGCCACAACTTGGATCTCTCTTTCTACTTGTGTTCCCTTTTGGGGCATTTATAACATTATGAACTTTTTCTAAGCCTTCAAAAGAAGATTAAAGAAACACAAGAAATAACTTTATTAGAGAGTTAGCACTCATAACGGGAAAAGCTGTGTTGAGGAGCGCTAACAGGTGTGAGCAACTACTATGAGTTACATGTGCTTAAAACAAGGATAAGCTTGTGGCCTTATCTTTATCAATTTGCTATTATCAACTAATAACTGTGGTTGGTCAGAAAGGAGCTTAATCGCATTGCTACCAATCATTGAGTTAGTATCAAGATGATTATTTACTCAGAAGTTGGTTCACATTTCATACTCCACTATTGATGTAACATCAGCTAGCATTCAATGTGAACAATGAATGATTCGATGTCATTACACAAATAAAAGGAGTGCAATAAAATATAGACTTGACAAAGTTATTACAGTTGTTACCTTGAACATGATCACACTAGCCAAAATGGTTAAGGATGTAAACATCACATAGTATATGGGTGATACAACTGCTGTGTTGAATGTATCAAGAGCCTGCAAATAAAAATGAACTTAAAACATGCTGGCAAGCATTTAAAAATCTACATAATACCTAATAAAACTCTACATAATATCGATGATTGTCAAGAACATGAAATTTAGTAGAGTAGCATGATATAGTTCATAGCTAACATGGGAAACATTGTATTTCCTATTTCAGTTCTTTCACAGATGTAACAATAGTCTAAAGAAAAGGTGAATGCTCACCACCATTCCATTGAGTAGATGAAATACTATAAAAGGGATCCCTAGCAGGCGGCCCCTGAAAATAAAAGGGATCTAAGAGGCCTGCTAGGCAAGTTGGCCTAAACATCTTCATCATAAATAAAAAAATAATTAAAAGAAAAATAAACAAAGTTGTATTCTGGCCATCCCAGTATGGTATTGGTACAAAGCCCCATACTATGTGTCGGCATGGGATGGCCCAAAACCATACCAGTCCAATCAAAAACCAGTACCAAAACACAGGCAAGCAGACCTTATAGGCTTTTAGTATTAAGGTAATTAATGAAAAGGTCAGAAGATACTTCACATAATTGTTATTGGTTTGATTTAAGCAAATAGTCGCAACGTATGAAGAAAGCTTGGTAAGTACTAGAATGAGCAAGAGAAGTTGATTGAGATCAGAGGCATGTATCAGAGGCTAAAAAATAATGATGCATTTATGCTGTAGTAAGACCAATGACTTTTCAGTAGAAGTAATCCTGCAGCAGTGGTGGCCTTTAATCCTTACTAACATAGATATACTTATTGTTAGCACTCAAAGGAAAATGACAAGGTGAGCCATTAGCAATGTAATGTTGACTGCTGATATGGGAATTTAATCAAACTATAAATTGGATCAGCAGCAGAAACCTTCTGAGTCTCTAACTATTTTGTACTCAAATAGATTATATAAAGTAGTAGAATTTGGAAACCATAGCACACACAATTTGCAGATGGCATCATATTAAATGAAAAGGTTATAATATAGTTGGATCTTAAATAGATATCATAGATAAAACACAAATTTTAAGTGAAATTCAAGATGAAATATGGCCCTAGTCAACAGGATGCACAAAATTAGCACAAACTTTGTGGTTCATTGAACAAAAGTGACAACGTAAAACAATATTAAAAAACAACAAGGAAGAGTTTCAAATAGAAAAATTGAAGCAATCAACTTCTCTACTCAAGGAGGTATAACATGAATGATCCAAGAAATATAACCATGATCTTATATACCATAATGCACTCTGTCGTTCCTCCAAATCAAAGTTTCCTTTCATATAAAATTTAATCTCTCAAAAATCCTGTGAAAATTTGACTCAGAGATCAAATAGATAAGGCCCTTCCTATAAGATTTATTAGAATAATTAAAAATGGAATTTACATACATAGTTTTGTTCATTCTTTACTACTTTGTAATACAATCAAACATTAGCATTCCTAAGACCTGAAAGAGTGACTATAAAAGAAAATGAAACACATTTAGTTTCATCTGTACATCTATGACTACCATCATTTGTAGATTAAAAAATTTGTGTGCTTTCAAAATATATAACAAGACATCATTGTGGGTAAAATTCATCACTTACAAACTCAACTATACTTTTGTTGATGACAGAAAGAATAGCCATACCTTGTTCAGATAGTTCATTTGAGTAATCACACATGTAGCTACAACTATTGTGAAAGCCCAAGTTTGGGGATAAATTAACTGATTCATTCCCGAAAATGTTAACTTCAGAGCTATTCCAAGAGCTTTCACACTCATGACCTGCCCAAGTAGAAAATTGAGGAAAAGAAAATATTATGGTGACATCTGAAACTCATCTTCAAGAACATGAAGCCAAAGTAACTGAGATGAGCTCTTTACACAAGAACCTACCGATAGAGAACCTACGAGAGAGCAAACACCGATGTACACCATAATGTGTGTCTGTCCATACTGGGGGATAAAATGGAATATAAGTATAAAAACAGCGGCAATTACAACTGCCGCATAGAACAGAAAAGCTGCCAAAAACAATAATGATGCCTTAGCAATTAGAATTACTCATTATATTCATTGACGAAAAGAATGAATAACTTAAGGCTGTGTTAGTTACAACTGCATTAAGATTAATTAAATGCATGCAAAGTGAGATGATTATTCCCTCATAAAAGAGGAAAACAAACAAAACCTGGTTCAGTAGCAAGATCCCATACTTCCTTCACAGATTCAATCTCACGCTCTTGAGGGGCATGGAGAACAATTGTAGTTGACCCCACAACACAAAGAACACAACCAAGAATGCCAAATATATGCAGCCTCTCCCGTAAAATGATATGTGCGAGAGCAGCACTGTACGACAAATAGTTGGCGATAGTACATACACATTAGAAAATGCACAGTAAAAACATACTAGCTAATGCAAAGGTAATATGACGGTGAGTAGGGGACATGCCTGATAATTATGCTAAGTGCACCAAGAGGAGTCACCAAAATAGCTGGAGCAAATGCATAAGCTGCAAAATTAGCAACTTCCCCAACAATCACTGTTGCATTAGAACCAACTTGTTAGTATACATTCCTCTGAGAGAGAGGGAGGGGGTGAAGGAGTTAAAAAAAAACCCATTATAATCAATTTAACAAAGAAATGTCGAGGTTTTACAGCACACAAATGATGAAACTTGAAAAAAAAAAGCCCTTAGACAAAATTCACACCAATGGCATGACATGATAGAAGTGTATTACTGTAAAGAGCCAAATTCAACAAAACAAGAAAGCCAAATCCATGATAGTCAGGAGACTCAGGACAAAGCTTGATGGTTATGGTTACAATATCACTGTAAAAATCAGGCTAGGTGATAACTTCAGAACCAAATGTGTGACAAGTGCATATTTTACAAATTATACCATGATATTGAATCATAAGAGAGATTTCAAGAAATGCCAAATTTATTCACTCCAATTTTAGTTGGATCTGGTGTATCACAAGAGAATTCAAATTACAAAATGATTCACCTTGTGAAAAGAAGAATTTAAATATGATTTCTTCAAATAAGCATTTGAACACACTTCAGTAGGACAAGACCAATTCAATACAAAGAGTTAACTGCAAGCCTAGAAGCCCACTTTAAAAATTGAGAACAAATTTCTTTTAAAAAAAAGAGAAAGACACCACATTTGATTCAAAGGACTGAGCACTCACTTGTTATCATTCCCACCCACCAAAGTGGTTCGTACAAGTAAGCATAGCCTCCAGCTCCTGGTGTGAGGTAATTGTAAGTTAAAATGCTTCGAAGAAAAACACCACCCAAAAAAATCAATCCATAAGGAAGCTGAAATGGAAGAAAAGTAAAGCATACAGCAAAACCATTAACCCCTAGAGCCATAATCAACCTTATTACAATCTTCTAAGGTGGAACGCATTAATTTTCTCAACTTTTCAAATCACTGTTGCAGCATTTAAAAAAGAGCAGAAAATGTTTCAGTTAACGTGCAGTGCTTTTCATGATGATATAAGTATTATTCAGCTTGCTTCTTTATCTGAAAGGTCAATGGACTCAATAGAAGTTCACATTTTCAAACAGGAAGCCATATTCAAGTAGCTTAGACTTGCTTTGCTTGGGTGTATGGATTGGGAACTGCAAGCGACGATGGCGACCAAACAGCAAGTGCGCAGGCAAAATATGGTAGAAATGACAAAATTTGGAGTTTGGGTGCTGCATCCAGTTGAGACCTTACAACAAACAGCTAGCAAGCAAGCATAATCTGCACTGCACTGAGGTTGCAGGGCAGATTGATGGTGGAAGACAAAGTGAGCTAGCAATGTGGCATTACTTACGAGCATTGTAACCTTGGAGCTAGATAAGGTAGCCCATCTTGAGGATCAGTTCAGGCTATCCGCCCAGCCATATTGTGAGGAATTCTTCATGGTGAGTGGAGCACAATTGCTTAGATGCTGAGTGAGGAATTCGACCAAATGGATGAAGGGCACATGCTCAAATATTATATTGACGAAAGAATGATACTGGGACAGACAAATCGAGCTTCTCACAAAGATAGAATGGACGCTCTACGTTGGAGACAAACAGCAACTCCAATGCTGGCATGTTTAGGCTTGGATTGAGACCCTTACTAAGCCAAAATGGTACTAAGGCTTTGAGCCAACAGAATGAGCAGCTCTGTCACCAGTCCAAGAGCTCTAGCATTAAGCTGAATGCAAGCAGGATTTAGGTTAGACCAAGGGCTTGAGACAGCCCCAAGGGCTGATTGCAGCAGTGAGCACAAGAAGCAAGAAAGTTGGTACACAGATTCTGGTTCAAGTAAGCATGACCAAGCCAGATTGGTTCTGATACCATGTCATAAATCAACAATGTGCAGAACATCTTCTACATTCCATTAGAGCATACAACAAGAGTTTGTGTACAAGGTTACACTAAAGATGTGGTAAAGTACTAAATAAACATACCTACATAAGTAATAAACACATCTATGGACAGAACTTCATTTGTAACCCTAACAACATTAATTGATCATGTTCACTATAATTTGTTTCTCAGTGGTAATATTATATTAAATTATATATTTACCTTTTTCCTAGAAATGTCCTTATCAAACTCAATGTTGAAGTAAGTAGTAACAACTAAATAGAATTATACAAAAGCATCTTCATATAAAACTGCATGTTGATAATCTTCAGAATGAAAATTTGCATCCAAAAACAAAGTTGACAAACAGGAGACAACAACAAGGTATGACCAATACTCAACTCAACTAAGCCTTAAACACAAACTAATTGAGGTCAGTCACATTAATCCTTTTCATCCATTCCGCTCAATTTGGGGCCATATATTCTGAAAGATGTGAAATATCAAGTCCTTCCTTACTACTACATCCTATTTGATTTTTAATCTATATCTACCTCTCTTCATTCCTATATGTATCAAATCACTCCTTCATACTGGTGCATCCCTATCCCTCGACCTATGTTATATATGTCCAAACCATCTAAGTTATTCTTCTCTAATTTATCCTCAACTAGTGCTACTTGCATCTTTTTACAAATATCATCATTTTTTATTTATCTTTTCATGTATTACCATACATCTATCTCAATATTCTCTCTGGCCACACTCGTCTTGTGCACATGTTGTTCTCTATTTGCCCAATATTCTACTATAAAGCACAGCTAGTCGTATAGCTATCCTACAAAAAAAAAAATCAACTTGGCGGGTATCCTATGATCGCATAATATCCTAAATGTACTTCTCCATTTCATCTGACATACTTTAATCTTATGGATAACATTCTCTTCAATCTTCCTTTCTTTATGAATAATCTTCTAGATATCGAAAATGATCACTCTTAGAAACTTTATGGTTAGCAATTTTCACTCCACCTTTACCTCTATTTCTTATTTTACTAAAACTCATTTCATGTATTCCGTCTTGGTCCGACTTAATATAAAATCCTTGGATTCTAATGCACTCCTCCATAATTCCAACTTTCAATTAACTCGATTTTAGTTTCAACCACTAAAATTATATCATCAAAACTAGCAAGCACCAAGAAATATCATCTTGAATGTACCTAGTAAGCTCACTCACAACAAGCGCAAAAAGGTAAGGACTTACCAAAAACAAGGTATGATCAATGAAGTGACAAAAACGAACAAGCCATTCTTCAGCATTATTCCTCTCTTTCATGACTCGACTCTTTTTCAACTACAACAAATATGATCTCATGCTTAAGTAAGTTTATAAAGGTCCACTAAATCCAACCCCTCCCACTCAAATGAAACCCATCCCGACACCACCCCAACCACCCTGTCTTTAAATGGAAAAAGGAACTTTCAAAGTGGACTTGAGGGAAACTCATAGAATGAAAAATGAAATAAGCAATCCACTAAAAACACCAAGAAGGATGACATGCATACTCTTAAAAAATTTTTAAAAAATCAAGTTTATTGTTTAAAAAAGAGATCCATAGATATTAATGATATATTTGCCTACATGGCACTTAGGTAGGTCAAACGCCTTGCCTCGGCCCAACTGCCCATTTAGGCTTAAGGAAGTCAGTTTTTGCCTATCAGGGAAGTCGGGTTTTGACTATCTTTTGGGACGGAACATGCCTCACACAAGGCAAATCAAGATTGGGCTTGTCAACTATAAAATAATGACAGCCATCATCTGCCATTGTGCCCAAAAACCTAAATTGACAAATGTTGGTAACTTTTGAATGGAATGTGTAGACACAACTTTGTATGAAATACCCATCATTTGAATAAGTTGCTTGCAGCATTAACTTGAATTATTGAGCTTTTCTTTAGATGACAAATTTATATTTTCATAACAAGTTGTAGGGAAATTTTGTGCTCTACTAGTTAACACGTTATGCTACAGCTCTTAATCCCCCGATAAATGTAAAAATTGTTCATGTAATGTGCTTTTTATTTCCTTTAACATTTTGATTTGTTTATAGTTTCATGGTTGTTTCCACATATGTATAACTTTAGTTACTTTTCCTTAGCATTTACCAAAAAATGATCCAACCAAATGCTTGCACTCTACTTAAGAACTGTGCACTCCTTTAGCAATGTCCATAGTATAACAACCTATTCATATATTGCTCCAAATGCCCAAATATAATAAACTGATCAGATTTAGAAGCAACCCAAGTTTCTTATGACAAATGGGAGCTGGTGTCACTTTCCTAGAAGAATCATCTCGAAAGCAAGGGTAGCAATAAAAGACATCTAAAATGGACAAGAATGATTCATGATCTAAATGTCTATGTAATCCAAGTCTTCTCATCTGATAATGAGAAGTATAAATGTATAATTTTGTTCCGGCTAATAAAGTAAATTTACGGTTATCTTATACCATCTTTCTATAATGAAGACAAAAAAAAAGAGAATCTATATTTAAATTTTAAAACCTTAAAATTTTAGAAAAATAGAAATCAAGATTCTCAAACTACCTACTTCAATCCCAATGTTTCATTTTTCAACCTAAGTCCTAGTAACAGCTCCCTCTCTCTTTTCCCCTCCCTCATCCTTCACCCATGTTTTGGGTGGGTTCATTTATTTTAATCAGAGTAACTAAGGTAACATTTGACAAAGGAAACAATTGATTTTATATTGTTCACTATTCAAAGTTGTAAAAGGAATTCTAGTAGGAATGCTTTAAAGATGGATTCAGAACTGTAACTTACCAGACCCTGTACCTGAACATCCCAAAGGAGCTAGGGCATGCTTCTTTTTTTTGCGGATACAGCGATAGATGTTTACATGTCTCGATGTGTCTTAGGAAGCTAAATTTAACCCCTAAAACTTCATATTTTTTGTTTTCTCTGTTTTAGTCATTATTGGGGCCTAAAAGTAGTTTGGATCCACAACATGTCAGCCAAAACACTTAGGCATGTCCAGAAATTTTTGGTTACTTTATGGTGCAAAAGAACTTGAACTAATAGAATCCGACAAAAGATAGAAAATTGGTGTATACAAAATTTGCCATACCGGTGTATATTGTCTTGTACCAGACGTAACATATCGTACCAGTGCCAGACCGATACGCAAAATGAGAGGCATACCAAACCAACCTCTATATCAAACAAACTGATGCCATACCCAATGCCAAAATTGCAAACCTTTGAATGTACATAGCTTAGTATTTAATAACATAAAATATATATGGTAGGGAAATGCAATGCCTATTAATGTTTTAAATCCTAGCAAGACAAGAAGGCCCATTCCTATGAGAAAACTAGACTAGGATAGGGGCGGGACTCTGAAACCCATCCATGAGGGAAAAAGAAGAAGGAGGAAAGAAAGAAAAAAAGAAAAAGAAGAAGAAAAAGGGAAAAAGAAAGAAAGAAGAAGAAAATATAAAAGAAAGGAAGGATGGGAGAAGAAAAGGAAAGGAAGGAAAAAAAATGCAGAAAAAGAATCAAAGAAGAAGAAAAATGAGAGCACGTAAGGAAGGAAGGGAGAAGAAAAAGAAATAAAGGTAGGAAGGAAAGAAGGAAGAAGAAAAGAAACGAGAAGGAAAGGAAGGACGAAGAAGAAAAGAAACGAAGAAAGAAAGAAAATAAGGAAGAAAGGAAAGAAAGAATAGAAGAAAAGAAGAAAGGGAGAGAAACGGGGGATACCTAATAGGATGCTCGATCGGGACGGCCACCAAGATGGGATAGTGGGATATCCTGTTCCATGGAGAAACCGTAACACCCTCATTCCAAAAGATTTAAGATCTTGATGCATATGATATAATATTACCTTGCTTCATGAACCTCTACGTTATCTTCTTTTCTTATCTTTTCTCTCAGTAAAGATTCCAGTCTTCCACCTAGCACATTCTGTTCTTATTATTATGTCCTTTCTCATAAAGCTTTCAACTGATCACTTAGCACCGCTACAGAAATGCAGTACTATAAAAGTCGGACTGCTAGTCCATTGATTAAATAATAATTAAAGATAAATTCTACATGTTCTTCCCATTATCAGATATCTGGGAAGAAAAAAAAAAAGAACCCTTCTGTAGTTAATGAAAACCAACTTTTCAATTGAGACATCTTTTGAATTGTGATCTCCATGAAACTAGTTTCCTTATCCTTCCTCTAGCAAAAATGAAATTCGCATCTGTATATTATGTATCCTCCCATGTAACCAAAAGAATGAATTTTGCGTACACATACATCTCATTTAGATTTTCAACATGCTAGGCATTCAAACGTTGCTCAAATTCATCATTTACTGCTGAATACATCTAAGTGTCAACTCTCCACTACCAAATGAATAATTTCATACAAAACAATGCAGCAAAGCCCACATAAAACCCTTAACATCAGTACCATACCAGACAGAAAACACTCTTATCCTACTAAATTGCAAGATAGAATGTAGTATTACAGCTCAGATCACCAAATCCCGCAGAAAGACCACCAAAGAAGATAGAAGATAGAACCATTATCACATAGAGATCTACCAAAAACTATATCATTAAGAATAGACCGTTCAAATGAGCAAAATCGGTCAACATTACCACCAAACGAACGCCCCCCGCGGGATTTTGGGGGGGCGGGGGGGCGGGCACAAGAAAAAGAAGGAAAAAAAAAACACATGGGGATCTACCAGTTACCTGCCCTAACCCCAGAAGCGCCCGCCTTCTTCAAACCCTTCTTCTTGACGATGAAGCTGGCGCCGATGAAGAAGCTCGAGGAGAGAGCGAGGATGAGGCCCTTGATGTTGTCGGCGGACATCCCGGTGTAGGACTCCACCCAGCTCCTCCCCGACACCGCCTCCGGCGCCATCGCGGAGAAACCCTCTCAATCTGTCCGCTACCGCGAGATCCCCGCCGCCCGTCCCGCGGTGTCGGCCGCGGCGGCGGCGGCGGCGGCGGCGTCTCGTCGGCGGGAAGGAGATAGCACCCCCGCCACTAGATCCCCGGCCGTCGGGGGCGAATAGACGGCGGAGGGGCGGATCGGCGGTCCCGGCGGGTCGTCGCCGCTTCTATCGCCGTCGGTCGCTTTGGTGTTTTCGGAGATCTAGCGGCAGTGGGCGGAGGCCTCGCAGAGAGAAGACGCATGCGGAGGCAACCGTGAAAATAAAAATAGAAGGTTCCCGGGGGGACCAAATACGTTTCTTGCTTTAACATCATGGGGCCCAACAGCACCAAAAAGAACTGGCTGCTACGTGTCCATATACCGTTGGTGGAGTTTGAGGGTTAGATACGAAATACACGCGTGAAGTCGTATGCGAATGACCAATTGTCGGATCATACGGCGGTTGGAGGTTAGAGCCAGAGATGTGAAACAAGCACGACGAGTAACCAAAAGATCACCGTAATCCAAAAATAAAAAATAAAAAAATCCGGCACTAGATGAAGTGTAAACATTTACTTAACTATTAACAACTATTAACTTTTTATTAAATTTACAAGATTGGCTATGATTATCGAGAAGAGAGTATTTACTTTTTTTTAATAAAAAATCAACAGCGGAGAATCCAAAATAAAAAATTATGATTTATACTACTAAAATTATATATTTTACTAATCTCTAATCTATACATTATTTGCATATAAAAATAATTTTTTTTATTTTATTAATATGCTAGAATGCATGATAAGAATTTAGATTAAGAATTAATCTTATTGATCGTCATTTGAACATACCAAAACTTATATAGATTGAAAATCAATAAATTTTAATGCTCGGATAATAATATAACATAATTTCATATTTCTTTAACTATTTTACCTTTTTAATATACGTGTTGGAAACCATCCAACATATATTTTTTTATTCTAAGTATTTTCAGTGGTATCAACAGGCTGGATCTTTGATTTGGATTCTTCATTTTTGATTTTAGAGTTGAGAGTAGATACCCTCTTCTTTCGAGAAGTTCATAAATATGATTCAATTTAGAAGCAATCTTTTCATAATTACATTAAGTTGGGTTCTGAAAAGCAATTAAAATAGAGAATATTTCTTACCCCTTTCAAAAACTCAATCAGAACCGATAGGGTAATTACTCTCCTTGCACAACATAATCAGCCAACTAGCTAGCTGGTTTTCTTACTACAAGTATGCCAATAAAGCTAATATTGCTTTCTTACTCGAGAGTTTATGATTATATGGAGCATGTTGTAAAGGAAGATATGTCATACCGTACTAAACCAAATGATACTGGACATACCGTACCATACTATAAACTGATACTCGGTACATCAAACCGGCTTTTATACTAGATATACCAATACAGTAACAGATTGGAACCGCTATGGAAACCAGTGCCGACTTCAATAGTAGCACACGACAAGGTTCAACCTCAACAAAGAACTACTTTACTTTTTCCAAGGAAAAGAACCTTAGTATTCCTTGTACCCTTTTTAATTCATGCAAAATGCTAAGCAGTCATGCATCGGATGCTTGGCATGCATTTGTCTATGTTTGAATTACGGGCCAAAAACCCATTGCTAAATTTATTATAAAATGGAGCTGTCAGTCCCATCATATCTTAAGCATTAGTGGTCCAAAGTTCACAAATTCAACAAAGCAAACTAATTTTGCAGCATGTAAACTCTTTGATTGAAATGCAACCTTCTATTTTTTTAAGCGATCAATCTGATTCAAGAGTAATCCCTCCTTGGCATCCGAGATTATTCCATTTGTTTTTGGCATCTCAGATAATTTTTTTCAATAAATAAGCATCAAAGATAGTACTTTGGACTAGTAGTTAATCTCAATTATACTATACCAACCAAGATTTCTAAAATCCTATTTATCGGTCAAGATCTAAAAATATCAGAATTATTCTCAAATTTTTCTCACCTTTCATCTCAGTGGAGATAAGCCAAAATCATGTCTCATTCTGCATCATTCATCCACTAAGATGCTGATATTCCAAAATTTGAAAACGTACACAGAAAGGGATATTCAGGAAATGGCATAATGCATATGCAATCTTGCAAATACGAAAAATGGAAGGATTCATTTGCAAATCATGGATAAGTGAGGGCATTCCCCGTAAAATAACCCTAAAAACTCAACAACCTTACATTTTGGCCAAAATAAATCAATTTTGTGATAGTTCATCTTGATATCGCTCACCTAAAAAGGCGATTGTGATCATCATAGTTCAGAGTAAAAATCCACAATGCCAATGCAATAGACACAAGTATCTAGAGAGTATAAGCTCATAGCAACCAGCAATAGGCTCGAAATTTTCAACTACCGATGGTAGCCTTTCCTCCAAAGTTTTCAACTTCTCACATCATCCGATGCATAAATAGAAAAGAAACTGAAAATAAAACATAGAATGCATAATAAAGCCTGTACGCAGAAAATATTATACTATCAATTCTACAACAAGATGCGCCAAATTTTCAAGCATTACCAGTCATAAGCAAATAAAGCTTTTCTTTTTACTTTTTGTTAATAGACGCAAATAAAGCTTTAATTGCAGCTTAAGTATAAGAAAACATCCCTTTATAAATTGCTAGGTACAGCAAGGTACTTGGTGTAACGTGCATGAGCTATGATCTTTCCAGTCTTCTTCTTCCTTAGCTCTACAGTGGCAACCCCCACAGCCTTTCCAGCCCGTAGAACCCTCACTTCTATCTCAATGTCTTCCTGTATTACCAAACAATCAAACAATTTCTATCAACCTTGCCTATAGAAGAGTATCATTTTAGAATCAAGAAGTTATTTAAGGGTACTGCTCGAAGTTTCTTCATTCAGCCTAATTGCGCCCATGGTGCAACGAATGATAATGAAGTCCAAAAATATTTCAAACAAAAACAGAAAGCAACAGCAAAGAGGTCAATAAAAACCAAAATCAGCCAGGAAAGTTAAAAGATGCTTTACTCTTATGTTTTCCCCCTCATCGTGACCAGAATGCTTGTCCTCTAGATGACTAAATGTGATGTGCTATCAACAAATGTTCCCAATGTCAAAGGATCAAACCTCAATCCATAAGACCCAGCACATGATATGAGGATTGCAAAACTAAGTTTAAGGTTAATTATATTTTATTTGGAACCTTTGTTTTCACATTATAAATTATTTGATACAACTGGTGTATGTTACTTTCAAATCTGAGCTTCTCCAAAATGAATATGCTTTTCTTGGCATCGCATGACCGTATGTTGACTTGGAGTGCAACCTGGAACGGGTTAACCAAACCTGACCAAACCAAACCAGTAATTTGGCTTCGGTTGAGTCAACATAAACCTAACTTGGGCTTGGACTGAAAAATGTCCACCCAACTTTAAGTGGGGTTCAGTTCAGCTTAAGAGCTAGGGCAACCAACCCGATGCAAACCCAAACCAGACCTGTATATAAGAGTGCCGAACACGATGCAAGCAAAGCCTAAACCCTACCATGCATATGATCTGAACCCAAGAAACCCAAACTCAAATCATATTTCTAGGATTAAGCTCTCGATCCAATTTAGTTTGAGCCTTGTTGGGCCAACACAAACCAACCTAAATTTGTTTCAGTAGAAAGTTTTTCAGTGGGGTCACGTTCGGGTTTGGGTGGTCAATTCATAATTTGGTTGGGTTAGGGTTGGGCTGGCTATCCCCATATCCGGATTGGGCTTCGGTGGGCACTCAAAACACAACCCAACCCACCAGATTTGAGCCCAAGCATGGACAATCTGAAAACAATTTTCAGAGAGAGGATAAAGGAAGACTTTGAAACCTAGCACTGACACTTTCGTTCATAAATAACCAGGCAAGCTACAAGTCTCATGGAAATTACAAGAAAACATCACAATGATCAACGGAAGCTTGAGATTTAACAGAGAAATAGAAAGGTAATTGATAAAAATGCGACTTTGAGAAACAAGTAGAAAAGGAACTTAAGGAATCCTCAAGCAAGAAATTATAATAAAAGAATTACGTTAAATTTCACCGATGCATTTACATTTGCCCTTCATAGAGTTGCATTTGACAATTTTGAATCTTACCTTGCTGTAAATCCAATCTGAAGCAAACTATTGATGAACATAAAGAAGCCCCACACTGGCTATAACAAAACCTCAACGCCATCCCAAAACTAAAAGTCAAATGTTGCACCATGACCAAAGTGCTGTCCTTGCATATGATAACACAATGGCCAGTTCTAGTTTATAATCATTATGTCAATAGCTCACCACTCCAAACAGGAATATCCACTATACCATTGACAAATCACAGCATATGATTTCAGCAACTATCTTGAATATTGCATCCCCATCTCCAGCTAAATTACGTGATAAAGTTTCTAAGAAAAGTCAATGGACTAAGCTTATCCTTGAGATCCAATGGTCATCCAATAAATGCTTTCACAAGAAGTAGTGGTTTATCATGGACAGCAGTTCAGGAGTGTTCAGAATTGCTGAGTGCTCAACAAAGTTGTCATGTAGAAAGATCCTATTTTACAGGACGCACCACACAATCAGTTCTATGCTAAATTTTTACCACTTATTTCCTTGATAAAAACGAAAGGACTTAATAAGTGGCTCTTTGTCTTACTTGATATTTTCTATACAAGAACGCAAGAATCAACAACGAAGAAGGTTGATAAATTCATGCAGAAAGACTGCCCAATAAATTCATTGCAAAGGAAGATCCAAGTACAACAGAATTTGATGTCGGTTGTTACTTTTAACTCTATCTTATGCTTGAGGCATATCTTGCCACCTAATGCATGCAGTTTAGCAATTGCACATCTTACTGTGGTGGATATATGGTTATGTACTAGAAAAGTAAATCAATTAAAATCTGAATAACATATAATTTTTTTAATTGATGTACAATATGATTTTTTTAAAAACAATCAACCTAAAACATCAAAACTATATATCCAATGATACTAAACAATATAGATTATTCAAAAAAAATTCATATATGTTGATCCAGAAGGATCGCAAAATTTGATGTGGACCACTTTAGAAACTATGGGGACAACTAGATGGGGTCCAAGAGTGAGATCCACCACAATTGATGTGTTATTTTTTTTCCCAAAATTGGTTAACTTTTCAAACTCTATGACGCAGCGCCACCCCTTAAGGGTGTGGCACACTAAGCAATTAGAACCAAATTCTATCGTTTCAAACTCAAAATGGATTAGATCGATACAAAAAATTTATTTTTTGAAAAAAAACTTTAACCAGGCATATCTCCCAATCCCAAAAAAATCAGACAAAATGGTTGAAGACAATCGAGGTTTACCTCTTATAAGATTTTAGCTTTTTCATGATTATTTCTACTAGACATGCCTACT
Source organism: Phoenix roebelenii (assembly GCA_025769935.1). Lineage (NCBI taxonomy): Eukaryota > Viridiplantae > Streptophyta > Magnoliopsida > Arecales > Arecaceae > Phoenix > Phoenix roebelenii. The sequence goes on from JAOXJJ010001007.1 coordinate 9,998,007, forward strand.
TTATGAATGTTGTATCCTTTTTTAACTAAAAAAGAAATCTGATCTAAATTGTGCAAGGAGACCTTACTAGTACAAATAGAGGCTATGTAACCGAGTTTATTGTTGATTAATGAAAGAAAAGAGGACTTGACCCAACTATCACCAATTTTTTTATTTTTTTATCTTTTTAAGGAGATTTGAGTTGAGCGGGTTGAAGAAATTACTTCCTTCTCCATGATCGGATTATATGTTGTCTCATGATCTATTTGCCATTCTAAAGCTACGCATGTTCTGCATTCTTCCAAAGAGTAAGATATGCCAAACATCTATTTGCAACAAGGCAAAAAAGTTCCCATGACCACCATAACCAACAAATATATCAGGATACTGACTTGGATTCAGGTTATGCAGGTCTTCCAAAATTCTTTATTTCCGATGCCATTACAGCTCCATAGCATCATCTTCATTCAAAAAAACACAAGGAACACAATCCATAGCAGCATCTTCATTCGAAAAAACACAAGGCATGCATCCTTTCTTACATGCTATTCAATTCAAATTCAATCAATCCCACCCTTAAACCTTAATTGAATGTGATTCTCTACCCCACTAGATGTCCCTGCCATTGTGACAAGATGTAAAGTTATTCATTAAACCACCAAAGTATTCTCAGCAAGTGTCGCCAAGCTTAGTTTACTCTGTAGGAACATCTTCAACAGCTATGCCCTAGAATAAGGGAGGCTGAAAAAAGTACCACTAAAAAACAGAGTATCAAAGTTGTCTTTAGGATCATACCACATTAAGGACCATTCATCTACTCTGATACCATTCAACCATTACCTAACCTAAGACTACTCCGCATTACCCAAATTTGGCAAGAAACTGATGACCGACATAACCCTAACAAAATGATGGTTAATTTTATGCCCCTGAATGCCATGGGAATATCTGATCCAGTCTGAGCTAGCTCAGTTGTCTCAGCAAGTTGCACAGAGCTCAGTTCACTCTAATGAGAATAGTTTAAACAACTATACCAATAATGGAACACTAATTAAGAAACATCAAAGCACAGTTAATCTGAGGTGGATATATAACTTGATTATGGTGTCTGCTAGTTATTACCACATTTAAGGACCTACGTCTAGTCTGATCCTACCCAATAATGATACAATCTAAGACCACACATAGTTTAGAAACTTTACTAAATACTAATGAATCACATACCATAATCCAGCGACGGCCAAATTTATGCCCCCAAATACTATCAAACTAGTTGATATATCCTCCAAAATTCAGACTTACAACCCTTTCCAGCAAACACAGTTTAAAGGGGAAGAAAAAACATATTTAAAACAGATACTTCATCTCTTCTAAACTCCAAGCCCCAAAGTACCATCAAAAATGCCGAATTTTGCATCCTTAAAACTTCAAAGTTATCCCCGGCTTGAAAAATAATAGCAGAAAAAACATTCTACAGCAAAGAGGATTTACTTCCAAACTTCGAAACAGCTGAAATTACACACAAAAAAAATGCACAACAATGGAAATTAACGCGTTTCCAAAGTTAAAGAAATGAGTTCTAACTAAAAGAAGGAAACACACATGGACAAAGGCGGCATCCAAGTAGGCGATGCTCATCTCCAGAGGGGCACCCTTGGTCCGAGCCCCGGCAGTGTAGAAGGCGGCGGACCCGACCAAATCGACCAGGGAAGCGGTGGCGCCGCCGTGTAGAAACTTGCCAGTGTTCTGTATGGAGAACAAGCAGGATTAGATTGGAGAAGATCGGGAGACCAAGAGGAAAGAAGGGGGTTTCGGGCGGAGGTGACACTGGGAGAAGGGCTTACGAGGAGGCGGGGAGGGACGGTCATGGAGCAGAGGAGGCGGCCGGGTTCGAGAAGGTCAACGCGGAGGCCATGGAGGACGAAGGCGTCGTAAAATTTGGAGGGCAGGGCGTCGAGGGACGGGGATGGGAGGATCTCCTCCGCTGCTGCCTCCAGCGATCGCTTCACTGCCTCAAAGTCCATGAATGGGAGCTGCGTAACGGGGCAGATGGAACTGGGACTTGGCAGAAAAGCTTATTTGATCAACACCTGCAGCGCGGAAAAGGGAGATTAAACGTAGGGCTGGTTTGGTTCGCTGGGAAAGAGGGGAGAAAAAAAATATGGTTAACGAAAAAGTAAATGATGGCTCTTTTTTTGTTGGAATTTAAAAAAAAAATAAAAAAATTATATTTATGTGAAAATATGATTTTTATGTTTTATAAAAAGAATTAATGAGAAATATAAAAAAAATATTTTTATATGATCCGAGAATCGAAATATTTTTATTTTAAAAAAAAAAGGCCATTCAAAGATCATTGATCCAAAGTATTAAAGACCTAAATTTTATTAAATATATAATAAAAATTACATATAACTTTTTCAGAAAAGTAAATGACCAACTAAATATAAGTACTCTGAAAAACTGTTACTTTCCCATGGTCAACCAAACATGCCAAAAGTACTTTTCCAGACATTCTCCTTCCAGGAATCATCTTCCTATGAATTATATTCCTATGAGAAAAAAATCTTTCCGTGAACCAAACGAGCCCATAATAAGTGTTTACCGGGAGGCAAACACAGTTGGTGACTGGATGGCCTCCACTCTAGATGAATCAGGCGGACATTTCCGATTCGCTTAGATAGCTTTTTTTTCTGACTTTGTTAGTTGTACTCATATTTGTTTGGTGTGAGGAGCCGATATACCCAAAAAAAAACATAATAAGAGTGAGTACGGTGTACATAGCGTGCATCCTACGGACATAATGCATTCAATCGATGTCAAAATAACAACAACAACAATAATGTAATAGTAGTGATAGGAATTAGAATGACTATGGTGATAGTAATTAGAACAACAATAGTAACAGTAATAATAATAATTAGAACTACAAAAAAATAGACATTTATTTATTTATTTCGTATATATCTTAAAATTGGTGTAGCATTTGAGTTTTTATTTGAGCAATTTTTTTAATTAAATTTTAGACATTGTATATGCTTGAGTTGTTTCACAAATAAGAATATTATGAAAAAAAAACTGTAGTTGGAATCTTAGGTTAAAAAATGCTTAAGAATTTTAAACTATATCTGCGACCTAATTATTGTGGTTCTCTTACTAAATGATATCATCGTTAAGTAAGTTTTATTAATTAAATTTAATGGTATCTCAGTTAAGAACTTTGATAGACGCAATATTTTTGCTATATTCCTTCTTTCATTTTATAATATAGTATAAATATTGTAACTAATATTTTAGAAAGTATCATAATTTAATAAATATTAAAAATTTAGATATGAGATCACTTCACATTCCAACCTCTATGAATTACATAAACACTCTTTTTTCATCTCCAAAGAAATATAATTTTTCACTTGATATTGACTTCTATTGAATTTTTAAGTCGAGATTGGATTCTATCTCTAACAACCCAACTTAATCTCGACCAGGGTTCTCTATCATCCAATGGTGATCACATTGTTTTTAGTCATAGACATAGGTCCAATCTCTATTACCATATTGTTTGAAAGTGTTGCTGGAATTTGGACCCGGGGGCGACCGTCGGCTGAGGAGGGCGAGCTCCGGCGAGAACTGACAGGCGGCGATCCGTCGGCGGGCGGCGTCCTCCGCAGGACCTGCAAGAAAGCCGGTAGCCGGGTTTTCCGGCGCCGGCCCTCCGATGCCTAAGTCAGAGGGGGCAAACGTGGATGAGGAGTAGGAACAGCGAGCCCAAGAGTTTTTGTTGGCCAGCCCCCTCTGAAATGGAGGAGTCCCCCTTTTATAGAGGAGTGCTGGGTTACCTGTGATGTGATAAGGTGAAGCTATAGTACAACGGAACATGTCGCGCGATCAGGCGATTAATGATCCAAGGTCGAAGGTAAGGAGCTGTTTTAGCCGATTAAATACAGCCGAGCTGAATTGCCGTAGAGGAATGAAGAAACCAGGCATGGAGAACTGGGGTTCCGTGGACAGTTAGCACTCATGCGCATTAACTGTTGAGTGAGCGGGAGATGTGCATTAATTGCGGAGTGGGCGGGGGTCTTCGAGAGCCATGCGTGATGATGATTGAGTAGGCCGGAAATACGCATTAATGGTAGAGTGAGCCGGAGGGCTTATAGGACCATGCGCATTAAATGCTGATGGCAACGACTGGGTATGCCCTCTGGTCAGGCTGCGAAAGGACGTGACCGCGGTAGGTGAGGGGCAAGGTCAAAGATCCGAG
>JAOXJJ010001007.1:10002346-10035141 GCA_025769935.1 Phoenix roebelenii
GACGCATCTGAGGTCGGGCGCCTCCGAGGTCGGACGCTCTGAGCTCGGCCGCCCTCGATCATGTGCCCCGCAACGTGCTCACGTGCCTTGGGGTGGTTCGCATTACCCCAACATAAAGAATGCTTTATATACCATCACCCTACTCTTCATGGGTTTATCTTATGTGCCCCAACTTCTTAAAGAAAATGATCCCTTCTTGTGAAATAATTCAACCAAAACCACTCTATTTTCAATCGATCATCAAAATTAAATTATTCCATATAATTGAAAATATTTTTTATTTTATAATTTAAGTAATTTGTTTATGTCTTTTGGTACTATGATATTTAAAATAATATCCTGTCTCCTTCAATAGTCTAATGCATGGCATGTGACACGCATACACCCTATTTTAAAAAGTAGAATTTTCTTAAATTTATTTCTTAAAGTAAGATCTAAAGCAGGATGCACATTTTTTTAATTGAGGAGTGGTTGTAGCATCATTTGGTTGGAAAGTCAAGAAGACTTTAGACTACCCTAGTCTCATTTCATGGAATGAAAAGAAACAATATTGTTCAGAACTCCAGTACCATTATAATGCAAACACTGATTCCATTCATGAAATTTGACTTCATTTTTATTTTTTAAGATCCAGCTGATCATTTTGTTGAACCTGTATTCTTCTCACCATGCCAGTGTGCCAATCGATTCAACAGTTGAACTCAACTACAGCCCATTTCCTCTAAGGGTTAAGTGTTTTATTTGGTTATGCTGGAAGGAGAAATTGAATACAAAAGATGTCCTTGGAAGAAAGCTTGGAAAAAATCATGGAGGTTGCATTCTTTAATTCTAACCAAGCACCTGAGAGGGTAGACCATCTTTTCTCTACATGCTTCTTCTCATCCACCATTTGGAGGGCTGTTTGTTCCACTCCAAAGCCATTCCACAATCCACCTTTGAGAAGCTTTGCTTTGATTGGAGAAGGAGAAAGTTTCGAAAACAGCTACACCCAGTCATCCTTATGTTGTATGCCGCGATGACCTTGACTTGTTGGAGAGAGAGGCTTCAGATTGTCTCTGCTTCAGCTTGTATGAAAATGGCATTTGTCTCTTTTAACGGTTCTCTTTTTTTCTTTACAACTTAAGTGTTTTCTCTCCTCTATGGCATCTCAAGCTTGCTGAAACTTATGATACTCTGTTATCTCTTTTTCACATAGCAAAAGCAGGGTGCACTTGGCCCCCTTATTGTCTTAACAAAAAATCCAATAATTCACAAGTCCAAAAATTCGTGCGGTTTCCTGTCATCTTTTTTTCTGAAAATATCAAAGCCAACGATCTGGCATCTCACAAGAGGATTAGTTTCGAGCAGCTCCACTCGCCTCCAACTTTAATCGACTTCTCCCACGCATAATTCATGGGCAGATATATATGCTGGCTAGATTCCAAGGCAGATGTGAAAAGTGATACACCAAATGATTCTAAGGCAGATGCTTTTAAATCCTTTGGTGGTTTAGAGTGCAACATAGTGGATGTGAAATGCAATACATTCTAAGGCTGATGTTTTAGATATAAGATCTATTGGATGGAATCTAAGGATAATTTACCCATCAATCATGGTATATTGACACCATCATCAACCTTCAAAGTTTCGAGCTAACATGAAAGACACAATAAAGCACTGCTAGCATGGCTTGGACTACCATTAGCGTGCTCTATCGTGTAGAGTAGAGTGCATAAAATCAAATAATTCTCACAAATTTTGTAGGAAAATCTTCCAAGAAGCAACAACGATTGAGCTATGACAAGATAAGGGGCGACAAGCCAATCTTTGAGACTCAAACCCAAACTAAGCTTAACAAAAGTTATGAGTTACTGTTATTATTATTTTTTTAATATAATTGTGACTCATATCGATGTGCGTGAGTACAACTAATAAAATCAGAAAAAATAAGTTGATGAAGAGAAAATAAAAAAGATTCATAATTTTCTTACAGAATTCCTTTCAAATATTGTATAGCAAAAAAGACAACTCAATTAATAATACTATTTATCTTCGATAAACATCAATAATTTTAAAAAAAATTATATATATATATATATATGTATTTTTTAAATTTTATATCTGTCTCGAAGCAATGGTTGTCAATTGTTATAATTGTGTCGGTTCTGAATCCATTCGATGGTCGTAGCAGAATATGCTGTCCGTACTCAGTCGCATGCCGCATGGGTTGTAGTTATTCCTACGCTACTCTCCCTATCTCTCTGTCGCCGTACCGGCGGTCAGAATGCTAGTGTCGCGAGCCAGAACTCGCCTGCTCGTCTCCTTCGCTTCTCGTCACCTTCTATCATCCCAACCTGATCCCCATCCCTCTCCCACCTCCCCCTCTTCCTCTTCTGCCGCCGTCTCCGCCTCGGACGTCGTCAACGATCTCTGCCGCGTCCTCAGCGACTTCCGCGCCCCCCACCACGACCTCGATGCTGCCCTCCGCCCCTTCGCGCCCCTCCTCACCCCTGCCCTCGCCGAGCACGTCCTTAAGCGCTGCAGCCGCCTCCCAGGCGCCGCCCATCGCTTCTTCCTCTGGTCCGACGCCCTCCCGGGCTTTCGCCATACCCCCGCCAGCTGCCTCGTCGTCATCGAGTCCCTCGCCGCATCCCGCCACTTCCCCCTCCTCTGGTCCTTCCTCTCCGAGCTTCGCGACTCCGGCCTCAGCCGCGGCGATGCCGACGAGATCCGGCCCGAGGCCTTCTGGCTCCTCTTCCGCTCCTACTCCCGCGCCCGCCTCCCCGCCGATGCTGTCCGGAGCTTCAAACGGATGCCGGACTTCGGCCTCCAGCCGGTCCTCGAAGACCTCCACCAGCTTCTCTTTTCCCTCTGCCGCAACGGCCTCGTGGAACAAGCTCATTCCTTCTTCGACCAATCCAAGCTCCGGTTTCCAGTCAATCAGAAAACCTACAGCATGGTGATGGGAGGCTGGGCGGCAGCCGGGAATTCGAAGAAAGCTCTCGAGCTGTTCGACGAAATGCTTCAAAGAGGATGCTTGGCAGATGTGGTCTCCTACAACACCTTGATTATGGCCCTCTGTCGAGGAGGGGAGATCGACGAGGCCCACCGGCGGCTACAGGAAATGCAGAGAGATCGTGGGCTCAAACCTGATGCCGGCACATACTCTGCTTTCATTCGTGCCTCCTGTGAGGCAAAGGATGTGCATTCTGCCATGAGAGTGCTTGATACGATGAAAAGGCACGACCTTTCACCGAATGTGTTCACCTATAATGCCATCATCAAGTTGCTATGTGAGAAGGAGAACATCGTGGAAGCTTACGAGTTGCTCGATGAGATGCTACATAGAGGGGCAAAGCCCGATGCTTGGAGCTATAATGCTATATTAGCAGTTCACTGTAAGCTTCATGAGGTTAACAAGGCCTTGAGGCTGCTAGCCAGGATGGTCAGAGACTCTTGCTTGCCAGATCGGCATACATATAATATGTTGCTGAAGATGCTTATAAGGGTTGGGAGAATCGATAGGGCAATGGAAGTTTGGGATGGAATGGAGAAAAGGGTATTTTATCCGTCAGCTTCAACATTTGCAGTGATGATCCACGGGCTCTGCAGGAAGAAAGGAAGGATTGAAGAGGCTTGTCAATACTTCGAGGTAATGGTGGATGAGGGGATTCCACCTTATCTTAGTACTTGTGAGTTGCTAAGGGACAAGCTGTTGCAGCTTGGGTTGAGAGAGAGGGTTGGTGTGCTTGTGGAGAAGATGAAGAGGAGCACTTCGTGCACCATACAAGAGTTATCAAGCACCATGGGAAAAGAAAAAGGATAGAGTTTGATGTAAAATGAGTGAACCGTTTTCTCATTCCATGAAGCTTTGAAGTTTATTGCTAGCTCAACTATTGATTTTAGAGTGGTTGCATCCCGAAGTGTTGGCTCAAACTAGACTTTGATGGATGGTTGCAAATTCTAGATGCCCATGGATTGATGAGTTGGCTAATAATCCAAGAAGTACTCTTGCTGGGGAAGAAAAGAATTCCAATGAAGCACAGGCGCTGAAAGAACTGCTGAGGATGGTGTGGTGGAGTATGACTGTGGGATTAAACGTTATTGATTAGACCATGAGAAGCCAGATAGCTTAGAAGCAAAATAGCTTGGAACAACATTCAAATACTTAACATATTCTCGTAACAGGGATGGCTATGTGCAACCATGTTTCTCATAATGCTATGAGATGATATGACCCTTAATTAAAAGACGGAGAAGAGGACTAGTGGGGGATATTTTATTGTTACTATTATTGTTATTGTTATTCTAATTGTTATCATTATTCTTATTCTTTTTGTTATTCTTATTGTTATTCTTATGTTGTTGCTGCTGCTGCCTTCACTACTACTATTGCTGTTATTTTGGTAATTTTTAGGAAAAAAAATTTGAGAACATTAAGAGCCTTTTTGGATACTTCTGCCAAGAGAATACCCTGCAGGCATAGGCAAGGAGGGAGGAGAGGGAGAGGCAGAGAGATGCCTGAACATTGCAAGGGAAAAAGGACCCACGGGGTCTTTTGTTTCTTCCTTCAGGATATGGGATGGGGTGGAGCTGGGATGACGCCAGCTATGCCAAAGTGAGCTGACCGATCTGCCAATCATTGGGATTGGTTTAGCTTTCCCAAGCAGGATCTAATTGTTGTACTAAAAGAAGAAATAGGCTTTTGAAGAAACTTATTAGAGATCAAAACTGATCTATCTAGATTGGATACGCCTGGTCTTCTGATTGTTTCTGTTGTCATATTCATGAAAAGGTCCTTAATTCCTCTGGATGGAGAGTATTGTTCTCATTTTGTTGATTTTGCTTTTGTCTTCCAATGAGATCAAAGCTGACCCATCTTGCTGAAATAATGCTTGGTATTGTTATTATCATTGTATTTGTGAAATATCTGAACATTTTAGGATTGGTGAGTTCGTCTCTTTAAATTCTTATTGTTGGTATGCCTTCATTGATAAAGCCTTTGCATTACCCACCAAAATCACTATCTATATCTTCAAAACTTTGGTGACTTAATGGAACCTGAAATTTTCTATTTAAATACTCAGGAACAATTTTTAAAGATTAAATGTCCAATAGCTGCTTTTTTTCTGCCAGTTGCTCCCATGGAATCACATTTGAACCTGTATGCCTGGTCCCGGGGTTTCATAGTTTTTTACTGCTTGGTTGTTCAATTGTATTGCATGAATTTATTGGAGAAAAGTGAAAAATCATGATTGATTTTGAATGTTTTTTTTTCCTGTTGTCAGGAATCATCAGTGACAAACACAAAATAGGAGGAAGCTAGTTGCTTATGGATACTGACTTTAGATATCAATGGCTCTTAACATCTATTTAGAGACTCCATGCTTTCCGGTTACACCGTCATTCCCACATAGCCACATATATTAAAAGGAGAATTTGAATCAAGAAGCACTGCCCATAAACTTGGTTTGGAGCATAAATGAGGTAGACTACAGAAATCCCGGATGGAAGCCATAAGAAAGCTATAGAATTCTTGCTTCAGCTCATAGCTCTGATAGAATTTAATGGTGAAAACTGCTTCTGCTTCATTTAACAGTCACTGTATTTTATATTTTACAATATTCATTTACAAAAGCAGCTGTTTCTTCCATCATCACAGCAGAGTAGGCTCAAAATATTGATGCCCCGACTTCTTCTAGGTTTTATAAAATCATGAAACAAAGGAATAGTGTCAATGTAATTATAGCATAATCTTGATGAATCTCAATAGCAGCCAACAGCTAGTTAAAGGAATGTGAGGTATGGTAAAAGCATGTAGAACTTTGTTCCATATATGACCTTAGATAGCAAATCATTTCGGTTTCCTTCATAGATCCCTAATTGAAGCTTATAATCTAGGATCTGCATTATGGTATTAATCCGGTGGAATATTTCTGGATAACATGTCTTCGAGCATGCAAAGAGAGTGACAAGAACTGAAGTACTTCGCAAAATAAGGTAAATCAGCTTGTAATAGGGCTCTTATCCACATTTTCACCACATGCTGGTCTCGTCTAATGTTCCATGAGACACTGGCTTTTACTCTGACAAAAAGGAATTAAACAAAGATCAAACCTTTTCTCTCTTTCTTCAATTTCTTCTCCAAATTTTCCTCTTCAGGCTGCACATGCCATTGAAACAATGGTCAAGATGTATATATAAATTCTAATTCTTTAAGTTTGAAATATGGTAATTTTCACTGTCTATTAAAAATCTAATATTAGATAAATGTTGAAAATTTAGTTGGTAATGCTTGCTCAACAAAAGCCAGAAACCTGCCAGGATTTCTGCTTATTGTCTGTAACAATAAATTTAAATAAATAATTAATACTTCTGATCCAAACAGTAGAGAGGTAAGCAGACAAGCAACAAAACTTTTGCTCCTTTGTTGTTTTGTCCAATCCATCCTCCACAGGCTGCATACACCATTAACGAATAAAGATCGAAATGCAATCTTTCATTCATTTTCGCCTATTATAAATTGTAGACTTCTATAAATCTACTTGATGTTAAAAATATTTGAAGGCAAATTGCCAAAAAAAAAAACTTGAAAAAAAATGTGCTCGGTTGAAGGTATCAAATTAACTGCTCTCCACCACTGCTCTCAAAACAAAGGAGTAGCTATGAATTACTCCTTCAATTATCTCTAAACCTACAATCCATGCATTAATCGGAAACAAAAGATGAAATTTTGAGTTAATAAGGACCCAAAAAAGAGATTTATTTTAACTAACCTAGGAGTCCGTGTGAGCTTAAAGCTTAACAAATCAAAATGACCCAATATCTAAATAAATAGTAGATCTTATCAAAGCCATGAGAGATTGTTGCAGCAAAAGGTATAACAACCCAGGATCTTACTCAGAAAAGCTATCCAAAAGATATCATTTGAGTTTCTTAGTCTTGAATAAGTACCCAAAATCTATCCAGTATATAGCTGATGTGGGACTAAACATACGCTTGTACAGATTCTCACATACTCTCCCCATTTAAGCTCTGGCATCTTCACCAAATTGGAAGTCCAAATCTATACAAATATATTCACAAGTTCCACGAATCTAATTACAAACATCATGATCAGCCCGTGGTCAGCCCTTAATAGAGTTGCACTGCACTATCTCCTAGTCCACATGGGATATGGACCGGATTTGTCTTTTTAGGTTAAGTTAGGACCTAACCTAAAAATGCTAGCTGTAAGGTATTGTTTAAATTTTTTTGGCTATGTATAAGTATTCAAGATTTATTGAGTGCATAGCTGATCTGGGACTAAACACACGCCCATATGAGTCTTCGCATACTTTTCTTATTTGAGCGCTAGCATTCTCGCCAAGCTAAGAATCTAAAGTATTCAAATTTAATCACAAGCACCATGATCGACCCATGGTCAGGTCCAATGAACCCGTGTTGTAGTATTTCTTAGTTTACATAGGCCATAGGCAGAGTTCACTCTAATATCATTTGTCACAATCTAGGATTTCACTCAAACAAGTTAACCGAAAGATATTATTTGAGTTTGTTGGCTTGTATAAGTACCAAGATTTACTCTGCGCGTAGCTATTTTAGGACTAAACGCAAGCCTACACAAGTCCTCACAAAAGACTTCTTCGAGTATGATCAAAATATAATCATATAATTAGATAGATAGAATAATAAGCTAATCTTTTAAAGAAAAACAAGCGATTGGGATGGAAAAGTCAATGAGAATCAAGAAAAACAAAAAAACAAATATATTTAGAATCAAGATTAAATTTAATGAGACAATGACCTCAGGTTTGGAAAAAAATAGATGGGAAATAAATTAGGTATCAGTTTCTGATGGAGTTGCTCTAAATTGTTGCGGTGATGGAGACCGCAACATCGAAGAGTGAAGATAGTAGAAGTAAGAACAAACTACAAAGATAAATGGTGGAGAGGAGGGTTTAGGAATTTGGAGGCAGGATGGTTTAGAAGTTGGGGTCAAACTATATTTATAAGACTAGAGGCCGAGTTCGAAATAATGATGTGACCAGTAACTCTTATTAGACTCCAGGCCAGAGCTGACCTTTGTTTATGAGGCTAGTGATCCAAACACGACCACAATCCGCATAAAGATTCAATCAGGTTACAGTTTAGGTCTAAGAGGAGGGAGTTGTCCTAGGGTAACAACATTTTAATGGGGATGGATAGAAGGGAGAGCTTGATGATGTGAAACTTGGGATAAAAAAAGTGGATTTTGTTCGTGAATTGAACTCTCTTCCAGAATGATGGATTGGGATTCTCGAGGAGTTATTCGGAAAATGTTTGTTTCGTTGCCTCCTATGAATTTTTTGGTAGACATGGAGAGATCATGAAAATCATAATTGATAGAAATTAATCTTCGACTAAGAAAAATGATAGATAACATATCTTTCGGAAGCACTTGATCAATATTTTCTTTATTTTTTGCTAAGATTGGATGCTTTGGCTCCTTGTTGTGTGGTAAAGTGAGAGAGGAGAGAAGATTATTCCAATGATTCCTCTTATTTTTGATATTTTTCTTTTTATGACATCAGTTGCTGGGATGGCTTGTGGGAGTTGTGATAACTACATAAGATATTTATCATTATCTAATAACCCCCTCTTGATCCCATTTAAACCAAGCATGTCATGCTTTATGGGCATCCATGCATGGATAAGGCCTAGGCAACAATTTATTTAATAATAGTATAACCTTAGTGGCGATCATTTTAGGTTAACATCGTCTATCTAGCCTCAACCATATTTCATAGTAATATCATTTTCAATGGCAGATATTTTCTTGATCATGCTATATACATGAAAAGGTAAATAAAGGAAGAATGGGCTATGACTATTAAGAATGGTAACTTTGTAATTAAATTAAAGTGGAGTCAAATGCTCATATCGAGTCAAACCTCAAGCATTCATGTTTGTAGATGCAAATTGCTCTATAAATTAAACATCAAGATGTTGATACATTTAATTTAAAGGTTAACCAAATCAACAGGTGGTCTTGGACCATTCAAAAAAAAAAAAAAGTTGGCCTCTGATCATTATCGTTGGGTCATTACATACTTTTAAATTTTTAACTAACATGTCATCTGTTAAAAGAATCAAGATGATTTTATGAGAAATATATTGCTTATTTTGGAGAGTAAGTGTGCATCTAGGTCCCTTGTGTGGTGGAAATAGAGGTTTTCGCATATTTCATCTCAACATTTCACAAGTAATTCCTGCTCAACCAAGTATGAGGCAAGGTTAGATACATGACCTCTAATTTGTAAAGATAGATACCAACCAGCTGAGTTGCTAGTAGAGTTTAAAATTCAAATATGCAAGGCCACTGTGTATAAATCTGCCAATAGCTTTATCTGTATCATCTATTGAATATGTACAATGAAGTTCATAATCAATTGCACTATGTGTAATGGAAACTTGTCACAGAATTTGTACATTTAGATATCGAATCAAGAAGAAACTTGGAAAAAACAATTCACTACTTCATACTTCGTACTTCATCTAATGTACAATATGTGTTCATCAGATGCAAGCAATGACATACTATTGCAAGTTCTTGCTAGAAAGGCAACAAAAAAAAAAAAAACAAGGTTAGAACTTCGGAATCTTCAATAAGAAGAGACTACAATATGTTTGTTTTTTTTTTTTATTTGGCGTATACATTTTCCATCAAATTCCTTGCTGAGAAAATAGAAATTCCGGATCCCCAAGGGTATAAAATGCATTCTGCTGCAGCATTACTTGCGGCACCCTACAACATTTGCCAACTTGGCCAATATCAGCATTGGTGCATGTTGTTCTACAAAATATTGCAATCTCAGTATTCTTCCATGCAAATCGAGCTGCTGATGTGCTGATTTAGAAAGAACATATATAGGTTTACGATGCCGGGTAAAACTTTGGGCTGACCCACTCCAAAGCTATTTCTGGATACTTATGAATATAAGCGTAGTTCAGCCTACAATTATATAATATTGCTGGTTGCACAGGTCCAATCCATAAATCTAATAGGATTTATAGCCTAATCATCCAAACAAGCCCTTAGTAGGATCATAGATCTACAACGCCATGTGAAGCTTTGAATATGAACATCAGGGTGTTTAGGTTGAGGTAAATTATCATGTAGGAGGCAGAGAAATGCTAAACTAACACGAATCCATATGAATAATCATCAATGACCCCGCGACCAAGAATGTGATCCTTCTATTACCTAGGTAGATATTAATCCTGATTCTCCTTTCAGGATCATATGTATTAATATTGTTCTAGGTATGAGTTTGCTTCCTAGGTTGGAAAAAAAAACATAATTTATACTTTAAAGTTGAACAAGATCAACTTTCAAAATACATGCTAGGAGGAGCATGAAACTCTCACTAGTGCATGAAACATATGACTAGCTTTTTCAGTTTTTGTTTCTTTATTCAATTGAACATGGCACCATCCACAAGCCAACTTCTTCTTCTTTTTTTTAATTGTTTCTAGTCTGTTTCTGGTCTTATCATTCTTCCTTTTAATTGTTTCTCGTTTTTTTTTTTTTTTTGCTCAGATTAAGATGATTAAAATGTTTCCATGATGGAAATAAATTGATCCGATATACCATTGAGCTGGTGCATCAGATAAGTTTTTCTGCATGCGACTCAAAATAAGAGTATAACCGGCAAATGGCTCCCAAATTAGAACACACTATAGCCTCGCCCAAACCACTGAAAAAAGGTGGGCTGCTACTTTTTTTAAAGGCACTAAGCTTTTTCCTTGTTCTTCTTTTCAAGGAACTAAAGCGTCCTGGATGCCATGCGCGGCTTAAGTTCCCACATACGGCCCCACCATTATGCGTGTGTTTTTTTTCTGGTTCGTAGAATGGGATACCTTTCTTTAATTAGGTGGCTTCTTTCTTAATTCTTAAAAATTCCAACCTCTTAGCTTGTATATTGAGTAAAAGCTTATGCATACGTTACGCGTCTCTGAATAATTGACACTGTAGCTTAATACCAACGATAAAGTTATTTTATCTAAATCATATGGAACATGATGACAATACTATTAAAATCACTATTTACCCATACAAATGATGTGGACTCAAATCCTGTCCTCATTTGATACTAGCTAGCTTCTGTATTTTTTTTTTGGCCAAATTTGATAAATTGAATAATTTAAATTGGATAGAAAGAGTTGTCGAAGAATTTAATCACACATTTCTAGTGTAATTGGCGATACATGTCCCCATCCAATCCGATACTATTAACTTTTCTATAGATATATCATACTTTGATAGATAGCAACGCATGCATCATACATACAATAATGGGATAAATTTTTGCATCAACAAAAGGCGGAGGAAAGCGCATCCCTCCACCTTTGAAAAGAAAAAAAATGGAAAAACTTTTGCTGGTTGACGTCGGAAGGTGACAGTCATGTGTAGGTTTTGTCATCTGTAGCCAAACCTAATTTTTAAGTTAGTCATGCCATCTACCCAGAAAAGAAAAAAAAAGTTAAGGTTATACCAATTTTAGGTACAAACCAAGACTTAAGACCAAGACCAAGACCTTGAGTCAAGAATCAGAGCTCTATCTATTGGGCCCAACCAAGCCCAACCAAGCCCATTATCTCAGGAGAAGGAAACAATTACCGGCTCTCGGCCTTCCATCAAAACTTCGTCGCGGCTTCGAGTTTCCACAGCGCCACATCGAACTTTGTCATCTTCCACGCGAATTCGCGGCGCCGTTCGATCGCCTCCTTGCGTGGCCACAACGGAGACAATTCATTGACGACCGCCACGTGTCTTTCACTTCCTTCCGGGAATAAAAATCGTGTGGAACGGACATTACAGAATATTTTATAGTGTCTCTTTTTCGTATGGTTAAAAAAATTATTATTATTTCTAAAAAATAATTGTAAAAATATAATATTAAAAATAATTCTAGTATGCTTGATTGATTATATAAAAATATTGTATTCTGTAATTTATATTTAATTAAGTATTTATTTTTCTAAAAAATTATATAAAATATTTATTATATCTTAAAAAATTTAAAGATATGTTTGAAAAAAAATCTCAATACTCAGTCGCTCGGTAAGTAGTTTTTTAATATTTATTATATTTTTTTATAAAACTTAAAAAACTTATTTCTATAAAATATTAATTTTAGTATTGTAATTCAATAATATATATAAATAATTTTAAAAATAATTTTTGTATATTTGATTGATTATGTAAAATTATTGTATTTTGTAAGTTATATTTAATTAAGCATTTATTTTTCTAAAAAATTATATAAAATATTTATATATTTTAAAAGATTTAAAGATATGTTTGAAAAAAAATCTGAACTCTCAGTCGCTCGATAACTAGCTTTTTTTAATAAAATATAAAATTTTATTTCTATAAAATTATTATTTTTAATATTGTAATTTATTTATTTATTTATTTATTTCGGCGAATATACGATTCCCACCCCGTAAGATATTTTTGTTCCCTTCGGTCCTCGGCCCGTCGGTCCTTAGTTTTCCCCTTCCAGACGCTACTGGAAGTCTCGAACCATACGCGTCGTAAGCCCTCGGACAGTGACCCGGCTCTCCAGGACCCTAGCCAATTCCTCCACCTTCCCCTCCCTCTTGATTAATTTCTTCTTCTTCTTCTTCTTCTTCTTCCGTCTCGTTTTCTACTTCCGGTTGGTACCCTTTTCTCGGTTGGATTCGTGGAATCTGGAGGTCTTTGCACAGTATTCGGATCCCGTGATTGATCAATCGATCATTTCTTCGATTTCTGATGTTTAGGTTTTTGAATTCGTTGTGATGACCTGAGAGTTTGAATCTTTTGGGATTTTTTAACGATTTATTGGTGTTTGTTTTTTGGGGTAGGAGGTGGCGGCGTGATGAGGTGTCTCAGCTTTGTTATTTTGTTTATTTATGGTGACATAAGGGAATTCTTTTTATACTTTTCGTTGCTGATTTTTGGTTTTGTTGGAGGATTTGTTTAGTTTTTGATGTTTTTGGATGATCGCATGGCGACTCCTGGAAACAGTTCTGGCGATTTTTTTTCGTTTTTATTCTCAAGGATTTTGTCGATTAGGGTTTTGGGATCTGCCACTCTCTTCCGGTTTGTATGTGGTGCGTCTTCTCATTTCGGCGAGTAATAGGAAGCCCCATAATGCGGTTTGTGAATTATCTGTCTGAAGGTTGCATTTTTCTTTATATTGCTATATATTTATTAACCGATTCATTTTCCCCCGCTGTTTTTGCTTTTGCTTTTCATTTTAAGTCTGCGTCTAGCGTATTTTGACTGGCATTATCATCTTCTTATAATGAATTCAGAAAAAAAGTGGTAACTTTGTGTTCTATTTGATCTCCGGAAGCTGGAATTAGTTGATGGTCGATCGTTCTCTGTTTCTTCAATGACATTTTATAGATCTTCTATGACTGTTATATATTTCGGCGTGGGGGTTTTAACGCATCAAAAATCTGATTTTGAAGTATTATTATTTTGGACTTATCAGTTGATTGTAACTCTTCTGTAGGAGCTCAGTTGATATGGTTTCTGGGGGGCTGGGAAGCGGAAATTTAGAAGCGTGGTTTCAGAACCTCATGTTGTCTGCCGGTGGGGAAAAGTCAGGGGGGGAGGGAGCTGCTATGGCTGGTTGGAAGGATCTTCCCATGGAGTTGTTGCTGAGGATCATTTCGCTTCTGGATGATCGGACGGTGATTGTGGTTTCTGGGGTGTGTACTGGTTGGAGGGATGCATTGTGCTTTGGGCTTACAAATCTCTCTCTGTCATGGTAAAGGCTTAATCTTTTCTTAGTCTTAGCCTTTTCCACTCTTTATGCTTCTTTTTGTTTCCTTTTTGGGCACTAGTTGTGTAGCTTTTGGCCATTCTTTTGCTACTTGGGCCCTGCTGGATATGGAAGCTCCGTTTTCAGGCAGATGGTGCTCAAGCTGGGCCTTATTGAAGACGGTAGCTTTGTTGATAGGAAGATGGCGCTCAACTAATTCTCCTTTTTAAGTCATATACAGTTTTTACTATGAGATTATGTGATGAAGTCTAAATCTAAGAGGAAGAAGTGTAGTTGTGGTTTCCTTCGAGGGGAAGTCGGTCCCATGTGCAAGGTGTAATATTAAGTGTTTTGCTTGCTCCCTATATATTCACAATCTACATTTATTATTGATTTCGAAATCTTATAGTCATAGCAAGAATCTGTGATTACACAATATTGGATCACTTTACTCTAAATGAAAGACAGCAATTCCATCGATGAATAAAAGAATCCCCATAATTCTCTAAACTTTATAAAACACTTGGTCCTTCTCTAGTAAGAAAGGAAAGAAAAGATTCTAGCCCTTATATCCCATGTCAAGCCTTTCTTTCTGGCATGTTTTCATTGTGCGGAAGATATACAATTCTTCCTTTTCTCATTTTTCCCCTTGCTTTTTTTTTCTTGCATTCTTCCTGTTCAAAATGATCCAACATGATAAAATGACTGAAAGTGCTGGCTTATTTTGTAGATCAGAAGAGTAGTCATCTGGATAAAATTCCTTCCTTGAAATCCCCTTCCCCAACTGCATGCATGCATGTCCATTTGTTTGCTTAAAAGCATTAAGCATGGATAGAATGGAATTTTTGACCTCATTTATGTTATTTAGGAACCTCTCAAGAAGGTTGATATATGTTTCAGAGGGGAACCATTCTTACCAGTTCTGAAGCACATTGCAGTAAGAATACAATTTTTTTTCCTAATATACAATAATTGTTGTCATATAAAATTTCTTAAGAGGCAAGCAGCAAATACACGTGATGCTGTTCTGGTATCTAAAGTTCATCCATCCTACTCTATTTTTTCCTGCCATACACCTTCACCTGCCTCATCAAGTTACATTACGTCATTCTCAGGTCAACTTAGGGACACTTTCTACTTAGTAACAATCTTTATGTAAATGGAATTTGTAAAGATATCAATCTATCTTTAGATTCTCTTTCATGAAATTTGTAAAGACATCAACCTATCTTTAGATTCTGTTTGCCGCAAAGTTGGTTCTTCTACCAATGTTGTTGCCTTCACTGTTGAACTTGTTAGCATGTTTCAAGTTTGATCTTTGACAATTTGTACAATTCCAAGGATCATATTTTTAGTTCACAAGGAACTATTGCTTGCAAATATTGGACCAATTATTATCTCATGTGTAATTATTGTTTTTTAAGATTAGATGGTATCTTTATACTGCTTCAAACAGTCATTTTAGATTTTCTCTTTCTTTTAGATGGCTGCCCTGTTTCTTTGGATGCACATCTATTAGATACCTCCATTGTTTGAAGTTCTGCATAAAGTTTGAAAACAAAAGCATGCACTAATTTCTAATAATATTTAGCCAAGTTCTGCGTCATATCCACCTCAATGCTATGATCTTTGCACAACTGCACTCATTGTCTTCATGTTATTTGTATTTAATCTTGTTGATGTGTGATAATCACAAGGTGGCTGTAGAAGCATATTGGCATAGCCTGCAATCAAGCTCAGTATGTAATTTTTTAAAGAGTTATTATATATCTTGATTACTTTTATGTGAAGAATGCCTAAAATTACAATTTGTGGTTTCACTATCGCATTGGGGTTATTCTGATTGTAATTTATGATGACGTGAAAAGACTAATTTACCTTCCCTTCTGTTTTTGCATTTTTCTTAATTCAAATCATTTTATAAGTTGCAAATATGAGATTCCTAAATACTAGTTGCTCCATGGATGAATATTGTCAGAAGCTGTTCTTCCTACATTATTCTTGATTTTTCTGAAAGTTTCTTATCACTGGATTGTATCTATAATGAAAAGAAATTCTGCTGAAAATGTTAAAAAATCATCTATTGTTTTATCCATGCTCAGTTTTACTTTCATTATGCAACTGGCATATTATTCTTGTTGATGATATCCCCATGATGTTTCCCAACTGTGAAAGTTGCCTATCTGATCGGTGAATTTAAGAAGAAGATACACACTTCCAGAGAACACATGTTTTTGGTTAGGAGTGATGCAATGATGACTATATTTTTATGAAATTTCTGCAGTATGTACATGCATATGTATAGAGTGTAATAAAAAGCCCCCGTACCCCACTCTCCACCCCTCTCTGCCCACAATTAAAGGAAAAAAGAAAGAAGATGAAAAAGATAAAAATACCAAAATGGTTATCTGGTAATTGACAATTAGTTCTTTGCACAGCTATTAATGCAGTCCCTGTAATGTTTATTTCTGGAGAAATAGATACAACATGAAGTTAAATTAATTTTTCAGTATGTATGCATATGTTTTGCAAGTTCTCTCTTAAGATTTTTTTTAATGAATAATTCAGTTTCTTGTCTTAAATTGTAATACTTATGCCCTGTATGTACACTCCTCTGATGATGATTAGTCATTTGGGCGAATGGGATTGAGATTCCACTACTTGCAGGTGCACAAACAACATGAACAGTCTTGTGCAGTCACTAGCCCCTAAGTTTACAAAGCTGCAGGTTCTTACTCTGCGGCAGGATAGACCTCAGCTTGAGGATATTGCTGTAGAGGCTGTTGCTAATTACTGCCATGATTTGCGGGATTTAGACCTTAGCAAAAGCTTTAGACTGACTGACTGCTCCTTGTATGCTTTAGCCCATGGATGTCCACGTCTTACCAAACTCAATATCAGTGGGTGCTCTGCTTTCAGTGATTCTGCCCTTGCATATCTGACTAGTTACTGTAGGAACTTGAAAAACTTAAATCTTTGCGGATGTGTGAGAGCTGCAACTGATAGAGCTTTACAGGTATTGAAGTCAAATGTTTTTTTTTTGGGTTTTATTTGCCCTGGATCAATTGTTGACTAATCTTCTGTAAAATTGGATGCAGGCTATTGCGTATAATTGCATTCAGTTGCAGACTTTGAATTTGGGTTGGTGTGAGGATATCAGTGATAATGGAGTGACCAGTTTGGCAGCAGGATGCCCTGATCTCAGGGCCTTGGACTTATGTGGCTGTGTCCTTATTACAGGTATTCAGATGTCAGATGCATGCATTGAACTCAATAAATATTGATAAGGCTTTATTAACTGGAAATAATAATTATTCTAGATTTAGAGCATCCTAACTTCTGTAACTTCAGTAAGCAGTCTGCAATAGTTTTCTACTTTCCTATGTTGCATCGCTCATTGTAGTACTCTGCAGATTTCTTGTTTCTGTTACAATGTTTTTCACTATTTTACCCTCTTTTATTTCCCTATGTTTTCCTGTGCTATTCGCTTTTATGAGTAGTAGTAAAAATTCAATTTTACAGTGGCCTAGCTAAATTTATTTATTATAAATAATTTTATAGTGAATATTTTTGGTATATCTGGTCTACTTCATGGTTCAGACAAATAAGTGCTCAACAATTGTGACAGGACCAAAGCATGTGAGATTGGAATTTCTTCTGAACATTTCGAGTAGTTACTACTTTCCTGAGCCGTGTTTTACTTCTAATAGCCATGAGCCTCCTTCAGTGCTATTATATCTTTCACTGCATTGCCCCTCAGTATATTTACTTTTCTGTTTACATGCATTGACATGTTTTTTCTTTTGGTGCAAGTGAAATTGGTACAAGTTCTATTTCAAGGTGGTCTAAATAGAAAATTTGTTATGGGGAATTTAATAAGCAATCACATTGTAAATTTTGCATGATAGAATGTTTGTTGACATGCTAGAATTCTATACTGATGGTATTGAAAAATAGTAAATGCTTAATAATTGCTGTGGAACCTAGAGACATGCCACCGGAATTTCTTGTGACCTCATGGAACTTGGAAGATTCAGAGAGTTTTTGCATTGGCTTTAAGGTTGTGTGTCTGTGCATGCTTGTGCACGTCTTCGTGGCCTGTAGTTTACTAGTGGTTGGTTTATTTGTAGTGAATGGTAGCTCCTATGTGTAAGCCAAGTATTGGCAGTGAATAGCCAATAGCAAGGTGTAAATATTGTGCTGGTTTTGGGTTAGGCTGAAACGGACTATTGTTTTCCATGCTAGACTGCCAATCACTGATGAGTGTCAATACCATAATGTTTTCAACCTTGTCTATGGTTATTGTAAGGACATACTTGAATGCAGATGTAAAATAGCTATAGAAGTCCTTTTTGTTCTTGATTTCTTGTAGTTTCATGAATATGAGTGCTGTAACTTTATGATGGTTTTAAGACAGTTCAGTATCCATAAAATAATGAGCTAGACATTGATTAGTTCTTTTTCCCCCATTTAAACTTGATTTCGATCTTATTGGAAATCTGTAAATCTATAAAGGCCTAGTTCGATTATAAGGCAAAAGTTAGAGAACTCCAGAGTCATTGTCATTTTCTTTTGAAATGGTTTGGGCATCTATAAGGTAAGGCTCATTGAAGAGCCAAAATTTGTTTCTTGATCATTGATTTTCTAGTAAAACAACTTCCTTGTAGTAGATTTATGCTCCTCTTTTGTCAAGTATTTTACTCTTATTTGTTGTTACTCCTTTCTACTTTAGTTTTCTCCTCTTCTTTGCTTCGGTATATACAGAAGCAGCAGCAGAATGTCGTGATCTCAATCTGCTGCAAATTCTTGAATACAAAAAATATCACAGTAGTAAGCTCTTTCATGTTACTCTCTTCTATTTTTATTTCTCTTGTATTCAGATCACTGTTACAGAACTTGAACATCTGTTATCATAGTTTTATCTTTCTTTATCGCTTCTCCTTCATTACTCGGGTTCTTCTAGTCATTCTTTTTTCTTATTTCTTATACCGACCAGCTACCATGGTCAAAGAAACCACAATGAGAAGTTTTACCGTTACTTCATAGCTGCTCATTTTTCCTTCTATATCTAGATTCTCACCCAGTTACCACCTTCCCAGAAATTTCAATTTTTTTCAGATATTAGGCGACAAGATTGAGTTGCACATATAAAATTGTCAATCATGTTCATGAATAATATCAGCCATTGGAATAGCATTAAAGATCTTTTGCTCTAATGCCATATTGATGTAAAAATAGTAAAGGACTTCACATAATAGTACATGGCATGTCCAATAACACAAAATCTGTGTACATTTTGATGTAGTCACATAACGCCATGTAAGTTTGTAGGAAATTTTATTTTGACTAGAAATATGTGTAGATGTAGGTATAAAAGAGACAAATGCTTGAAACTTCGAAGCAATATTCTTGTTCTTCGCAGCTACCTCTAAACTTTTCAAACCCTACCTTCCTTATATAAAAGAGAGAGAGAGAGAGAGAGAGAGAGAGAGAAGGAAATTCTTCCCATCCGCTTCTTGATTTTTCTGTTACCAAGTTGTGTGAGTGGTATAAGAAAATAGAACTTCACGTAAAGATGCTTGTGGAAACACTAGTCGTTAGGGCTGTTGAATGGGCAAGCTGTTGATGAGTAGCTCATGTTCAGCTGAAATTTGAGCTTGCAATGAGTTCACTCGATTATTGAATGAGCAAAACATGAGCCAGTTATTTCAGCTTGAAACATAACGAACCAGGCATGAGATATAGCTCAAAATAAGTAAATAGAATTTATTATAAGAAATAAAATTTATTATAAGTATACAGTGCCAATTTGTTCTTTATCTATGAAACTGTTCCTTTAATCTTATAATTATTTTTGATGAAAGATTTGGTGGCCACCTCTCTGAATTCTCCTTTAAATCGATGACAACAGCTGAACGTAGTTGAGGGAAAAGAGTTAAATCATCTCGTTCCCAGCCTTTAGATAAGCGGCTGAAACGAGGCTTGGGCTTTGAGGTAATTAAAGCAGACCGACCTGCCCTGATTTCTAAGTGAGTGGGCCCCTTCTTGACTATGACAATTTCTTTGTATGGCCAGACGGCCACCCTCCACCATACCCCTACCAGCAACTCAACCTTTGCTGTGGGGCTCAACCCTTTGGCCCATTCCTTTTTCAAGCCTGACCAAGCTAAGCTCAAGCTTGCTCTATATCTACATAGCCAAGCTTGAGCTAGGCACAAGCTATTTGAACCAAGCTGAGGTAGGTCCGATGATGTGGATACCAGTGCCAGGTCAGCCGGTCACCACATGATCCAGCCAGCTTAGCAGGTTCCAGCCAATTCAGCCAGCCTGATTTTATTCTAGATTGGTTTATTTGCATATTGTCATTTGAGTTTATTTGCATATTGTCATTTGAGTTTATTTGCATATCATCATTTGAGGGTCTTTTTGGGATTGTTTTATTTGTAGGGGTCTATTTGTTATTTTATGACTTTATATATATGGGTCCACCTTCATGTTTAGGATTTTGATGAATGATGAATGAAAATTAGCCCTATTTCTTTCAGAAGCTCTGGTGTGAAGCCATGACGAGAACTAGGTGAAAGGCCTGGTTCTTCTTTCTCCCCCTCTTCTCCTCTTCTTCTTCCCCTTCCTCTTCTTTCCTTTTCCCTCTCCTTCCTGCAGTTATCCTGTATTAGCTTTGGCATCAGAGCATCCAGTTTTGCCTCTGTTGCCAAAACCCCCTTCTTTTCTGGGCTGTTGTGGGTCGGCTATAGAAAAACCCTTTTGTTGCCTCCTTCCTCTCTCTCGGATCTCACACCAGAAAAAAGGGGAACAACCCCTTCGTTGGTTGGCCCTTCCCGTCGCCGCGCCCACACCCACCGCCGCCACCGTCCCTCAACCCCGCCACACCGCCTGCGCCTGCCGTCTCTTCGCCGTGACGCCGCCCTCTCTTCCCGTTGGGAAGTGCCCCCCGTCTTCCTGTCTAAGTGAAAAAAAAACCGAGTGACCCGATGCCGCACCGCTGTCACCAGAAACCGATGAGAAGCACTGCTCCACATCCGGGCACCCCATGACCGTGGCTGTTTCATCGCCGTCCGAGACCCGCGTTCGGCTGTTACCACGCTCCGCGATCCAAGGAAATAGGTAGCAACTTCTCCTCAACGCCCCACGAAGGAGCCGGATCAGAGGCGGGCTACCGGAGCGGATTCCCAGCTAACCTGAATTCGGTCAGGTTTAAACAAAAAAAAAGAGCAGGTGACTGCACGTGCTTGTTGAGAAAAAAAAGGAAAAAACAAAAAGAAAAAAAAGAAAAAAAAGAAAAAAAGAGAAAAAAAGAGAAAAAAAAATACCTGGTTCCTCTTCTACCTTCCGTGGCCTCCTCTTCGCCGTCTCTCGCTGCCCTTGAAGCGCCGCGCCACCCTAGCCGTTGTTGCCGTTGCCCCCTCCGGCCTTGCTGCCCCCGCCGCCATCGAGATCCGCAGCCACCCGCCGCCGCTTCCTCTGCCCTTGCTACCGCCCGAGCCCCCACCATCCTTCGTCTCCTCTGCCGCCGCCGCACCATCTCCACCGCTGCCGAGCTCCACCGCAGCGCCGCCTTGCCCGTCCGCCATCTTCCCTCCCCTCGCAGGCCCCTCCTAGCCTTCCATCGCACCCGACCCTTCCTCCACCCTCTCGGATCACCCCCACCCCAAAACCGTAACCCACTTCACGACAGCTCACCCTTCCCTCTCACGGGCCGATCCTTTCATCCGGCCGTTTTTTTTTCATTCATTTTTCCATTCCATCATGCCCGTTTCATAGGCCCAAGTCCACGCGCCTCGCCCCTACACAGGCCCGATCCACCACCTCTCCACCCCTTCTTCACATCAAAGGCCCAACAGACCCCCTCCATCAAGCATCAGGTCCAGCAGGCCTTTTTGCAACGGCCCACAACATCTCCTCTTTTGTTCCTCTTTTGTTCACAGGCCAATCAGACCACACCAGTTGCTGTGATTCGACCAGATTTGCGCCATCTGACGAGCCGACTTATCGTACTTTGATCGTCGCCTCAGCCCAGGTCAGGCTTTTTTCCTTACTGCAAATTTTATTTGTTTGTCTAAATTTAGAATTAATTAACTCTTATGTGTTCTATTGATATTTCTTCCTGAAAATTCAACACATCCACTCCAAACAACACCAAAACCGTAGTAGTGGCCTATCTTTGCTATTAATTGTAAGGTACCTAATCTTTAGGAGTTTTTCGAAGCTATGTGCAGCCTTGCAACACCGAGAACTAGTACTATTTGACTGCAACTACTTATCTGGATTTATTACAAAACCAATTTCAATTGCTAGAGTTAGCTTCTGATTATATTGAGCATATACTTTGCAATTTCAAATTACTTTCATGCATTAAGTTTACTTAGAAACCTCTATAGTTGGTAGGATCATACATATCTTCATTCATTTTGTGCATCCACGTAGTGATCGTGTCGCATCTCATTCTGAGTCCCAACTAGACATGGATTCCAAAATTGAAGCTCTATTAAAAGCTATCCAAGACACTAATGCCCAAGTCCAAGCCAATAATGCCCATATTCATGACCTAACCACAATGTCCATCCAGGTTAATGCCCGACTTAATTCAATTGAGGCTTCACTTCAGAGGGTTATTGGATCCAAGGAAGCTAGTGCCTCATATTTACTGGGTTTTGAAGGGGATGAAACCCTAGAACAAATCCTAGAACAACAAGGCTCTGTTCGGCAGGACAATTTTGGTAATAGGTCTGTTTCAGATCATCATCATGCCTACCCTCGCCCTAGAGGACCCGGTCCCTTCTCTAATATTGATAAATGTTACCGACATAACGTAGAGCCTAGAGAACCTCGTGACCCTGATGAAGATGTAATGAGAGGCACTAGGGTTGAAGCCCCCACTTTTGATGGTCGTCTTGACCCAAAAGTCTTCTCAGACTGGTTACACGAAATGGACCACTTCTTTGAGTGGTACAATTTGTCTGACAACAAGAAGGTCCGGTTTGCCAGAATGAAGCTCATTAGTCAAGCTTAGCTTTTCTGGCAAAACACGGAACAACTGTTAGCTAGAAGATATCAATATGTAATAACTGATTGGATAGAGATGAAAGAGAGACTTAAAGAAAGATACCTACTTCGTAACTATCAGGATGATCTTCTTAACCGATGGAACACTAAGTTCACATTTGTAAGGCGCTCTGACACACGGAGCACTTCCACGGGCCCTAATTTCTTAGGGCTCAAATCTTCTGTAGGGTCCACTATTCCTAGGCCCCTTCCTACTACCCATGTCCCAAGCCAAGACACTAACGACAAGGGAATGCTTGGTGAGCCTCCCAAAACACATTCCAAAATTCGGTGTTATAAATGCCAAGGTTTTGGTCATGTTGCCTCCTAATGTGCTAACAAATCTTTCGTTATTGCTCAGCAAGAGCAGGGAGGTGACACAGATGACTTAGAAGAGCAAATCTATGAACCAAACTTCGATGACATTCAGGATATTGAGGAAGAGTGTGATGACAATGCTGAAACCCTAGGATGCACCCACACTACACCTAGCTCGCTTGCACAGTCAGATAGCAAGTCTGACCAGTCCACCATGAGTGTAGTTAGATATGCCCTCACACAACCTATCAAAATTGATGTTAGGATTTCTGAGCCTGCATGTGCATTTACACAACACATTCATAAGTTGCATCAGAAAATCCATAAGGGCATTCATGCATGTATTGCTCAATATAAGATGTAAGCTGATTTTCATACTAAAGAATTTCAAACTTGGGGTTACGTAATGATCCGTCTTAAGGAATTGCAGTCTCTTAGATTTGGACCATTCAACGTGTTACACAAGGATGACACTGACGCCTATGCCATCGATTTTCCATTTGATTTTGGTCATAGCCTTACTCTTAATATTAAAGATTTGGTTGCAATCTCTGTTGACTTTTTTGCTGCCCACTCTCCTGCGCCCGATGTTTATCCTATTAATGATTCCATGCCATCTTCGTTTTCTTTTCTCCTCCATCGAGCACAAAAAAAGTATATTGATTCTATTTTAGCCGAGCAAATAGTTTTTGGCAGTAATGGAGGCATCTAGTGTTTTCTGATTCATTGGCGTGGATGACCAAAGTCCGGTTACACTTTGATCCAGCACGAGGAGATGCCATCGATTGATCCGAACTTGTTGGAGTATTACCGAGGCTTTACCGAGCCGCTTTCGTCGTGATCAACTTCTTTCCACCCGGGGAGAGTTGGTGCGGACACCAATGCCAGGTTAGCCGGTCGCCACAGGATCCAGCCAGCTCAGCAGGTCCCAGCCAATTCAGCCAGCCTGATTTTATTTTAGATTGATTTATTTTAGTTGGATTTATTTTATGTTGATTGGGTTTATTTGCATATTGTCATTTGGGCTTATTTGCATATTATCATTTTAGGGCCTTTTCGGGATTGTTTTATTTGTAGGGGTCTATTTGTTATTTTGTGATCCTATATATATAGGTCCACCTTCATGTTTAAGGTTTTGATGAATGATGAATGAAAATTAGCCGTCTTTTTTTCTGAAGCCCTGATGTGAAGCCATGGCGAAAACCAAGTGAGAAGTCTCGTTCTTCTTCCTGCCCCTCTTCTCCTCTTCTTCTTCCCCCTCCTCTTCTTCCCTCTTCCCTCTCCCCTCTCCTTCCTGCAGTTGTCTTGCATCATCCGGCTCCCTCATGTTGAGCTCATCTCCACCCCTACAAGTCCCTCGCTCCAGATATGCCAGTCCTTTGAGGTATAAAACTACAAAAATGACATTTTGATAAAGACTGGCACTTGTATGTTGCAAAACCATATCACTTTTTTTTTCCCTATTATGAGGTCCATCATTGTAATCACTGCTTTGTACACAAGCAGGGGTGATTGATGTGTGAAAAAAATAGATGAAAGGGATTTTGAGATATTACATGACCTGTTTGGATAAATAATGGATTGAGGCGGGCAATTGTACGGATATGGATATATGCATGCATACATATATGCATGTATGTATACATAGATACATGTATGTATACACATATATATGATTTATATACGTATATGTATATGCATATGTATAGATATATATGTATATGTCTATATATATATATGTGTGTGTATATGTATCAGTTTTAAAGTCAAAGTGATAGAAAGCAACATCAAATCTAAATTTTAGTCTTACAATCAGCATGGCTGACTTATACTAGAGTCGGTTTCCTAAATTCAATCAATAAACATTTTTTTATTACAACAAAATAATGTTTGATAATCTCCTAACTAACTAATGATGTGGTTTTACTTTATTCGCCTGCTATCAACAGTGTTTTATTGCCTGCAAACAAATGTGAGCCAACTTTTTCAGCTTGGGCCATCTTAATGTATATCAACAACTAATTTACTTTCTTGTCAGCTTCATATTCTGGAATAAACAACAATTTGTTTCTCTAGGAAACTTGGCCCTGGATTTGATGCGTCTTAAAATTGTGATGAGTGGGAGTCATACATGGCGACTTTGAGGATGTGCTTGATGCAGTTGAAGGGATAATCCTCATAGAAGAATCAAGTTGGAGAATTCATCAAGCATTAATAGATAGTTCATAGCATAGAGCAGCCATCATGACCCTATCTTTCTCTGTTATCCTGTTAGGTAGTTGAACTAAAATCGCATGGTATAAGAAACAACGATCTGGACTTATGTGCACAATGAAATACACAATTCTTATGATCATGAATTTGCATGTTGGTCCACCACTAATCAATTTGTTCATTTGCATCATCAATTCTGTCTTGTGCATCACAATTGATTCAAACAACACTGTTTCATACTGTTCTATTGTGCTCTTAATAAGTACAACGGTAGATTATGCTTGCAATGGACATTTGCAGCCTTGTCTTTCCATTTTGTGAAGCAAAGAGAGATTTACTATAGCTATAATCCAACCCTATTATTTATCCATTGGGCTCTCTTTGTTCACTGCAGATGAAAGTGTTATTGCATTAGCAAACAGTTGTCCACGACTGAGATCCTTGGGCTTGTATTATTGCCAGAACATCACTGACAGGGCTATGTATTCACTGGCAAATAGTTGTGTGAAGAGCAAGCGTGAGCTGCGGGGTCCTATGCAAAACAGCAGCGATGAGAAGGAAGGGCTTATGAAACTCAACATTAGTCAATGTACAGCCTTAACGCCTCCTGCTGTTCAGGCTGTTTGTGACTCATTCCCTGCACTCCATACCTGTCCTGAAAGGCATTCGCTTATCATCAGTGGGTGCCTCAACCTCACATCTGTGCACTGTGCTTGTGCCCTCCAAGCTCAACGGCCGAGTCGGGTGGCTTTATATCCCCATGCTTACTGAGCTGGGATGACTTGAAATGGCTTGGAAAAGATTCAAGGTTTGATCTTGAAAAACCACTTGTACATATATGTTAATATAATGTATCAGAACTATTCTTAACCAGATGAATTCTAATGCTGTCAGCCTCCTTGTGAAGATGGTTTTCAGAGTCCCATCTGTTCAACAGGGAAGTGAGCATGCTTGGATCGCTAACGATCTTGTATAGTGAGTCGGCATGCTGAGAATGGTGGCTTAAATGCAGGGTTGTTTATATAGCTGCTGCTCCTCCAGAGCCAGTGCGGTCGCAAAGTCAAGGCCAGAGCATTGTTGAATCTGCTTAGGGCCATGTGAATTGGGGACAAAGTGTGGTTGTGATACTTTATTTGCACTCTTTAGTAGCTGAATGACATTCTGTTTGATAACCATAAACTTCGCTGTCTTGGTTCCAGATTTTGGTGCCATTCTATTATAATGTCGATGTGTCCGGTACAGTATCTGGTTTGGTGTACTTAGAGTTGGTATGTGTTCCGCACGTGATATGGCATGGTTGTTATGTATTAGTACCGATCAGTATGGCAAATGTTGATTTATATAGCATTGATCCAGTAAAATTGTAGATTGGCAACCTCCCCTGCTGCTGTGTTCTGATGCCCCATTTCTCTTGGAGGTCTTACGGAAGAGTCTTCTTGGCATATGTATCTAGGGTTTTGAATTTGTGTAGGTGCAAAAGATGGGCCTGTTGGTTCTAATGATGGGCATGTGTGCATAGATGAAGGACAACCATTACCAAAGTATCCACACTGCATACGGTTTTTAGTAGACTCCGTACTAGGAATACCTAGGATAAAAAGTGCATATGATTCTATATTTGTGGTGGTAGATCTATTTTTTAATACGGCCCACTTCATTCCATGCAAGAAATCTACATATATGTTTCATTTTGCCTCTTTTTCAAAGAAAGTACCTTGCCCATATGGAGTCCTATCCGGCGGAGATGTCAAGGTCACCAGCCATTTTTGGAAGATACTATGAACTAGATTAGGTACTAAACTACAATTTTCGAGCACCTTCCATCAACAAATTGATGGGTAGATGGAAGTGGTTAATAGAAGTTCAAGGAACCTGCTAAGAAGCCGACTTGCGCAAAACTCAGCAGCTACATGAGATTGTCTCACTCTCTGTACCGATTTCGCATACAAACTCAGCAGGACTTGACTCCATGTCAGGCACTAACCTGATACCATTACCACCATCAGGCAGGGCTTGAATCAAAGGTCGACCTCTCCCAGCGTATAAAGCAGATACATGAAGGCATCAGAAAGATTGCAGGAATAGTGAACTGTCTCGGGACCAAGCTCATCTATAGTCCAAGAATGTTCAATTCAAACCAAAACACACAAGGTCCTGTCGACCTGAACATTCAAGAAATTGCAGGCAAAGCATCCTGGTTGGTCCTTATGGAATTATTGACCATGTAGGAGGAATGAAATGCATAGGTACTCTACTTGCTAGAAGATGCCTATTTTTCTTTAGCAGATCTCTCGCCATATTTCCGAGGCCACGTACCCGGATGCTAAACAACCTCTTCATTCTGCATGGCCACCCTGTCTTGCTATCATTCTTTCACTGCTTCGAGCGCGAGTCTCTTCTGCTATCTTTTTGCCATTACTGATGCTCCTGGTGAGGAAAAATTAAAACTATCGGAAGAAGCACTTCTCAGCATGTATGGCTGATATATGTCCAAAGAAAAGCTTGGCAGAAGCAAACTAAGCATTAATTCCAATCGCTGAACCAAAACCTATGCCTCTTGAATTAGGTGCTATGAGATAAAAAAAAAAGAAATAAAATTCGTTATGAAAATATTTTGGGTGTTAAGAATTTATATAGTCGCGTGCGCCTCTTTGTCGTCCCCAAGGAATAAATCAAAACCTTGATTACGATGCATAATTGCAGGAATACAACAAATAAAAACTTCTATATCGTATTATTTTATAAGAGTGAGCTTTTTTATTATATAATAAAAAAGAAATATAGAGTGAGCTTTTTTATTATATAATAAAAAAGCGAGTCTTGTTTCGTTCTTTGGGGCATGCACTAAAAAAGAAATATAGAGTGAGCTATTTTTTATTACATTTTTTCTAATACTGAGCATAAAGAAGAAATTTAAAAGTCAAAATTTTTCTTATTAACAAAGCCATCAATCCTATAATTAAAAAAAAAAGTATGGCATCTCCTTTCTTTCACGTTTTCAAATATACTTTTTATTAGAGGATGCAAATAGGTTTAGGTTGGATCGGACCGGGTCATGTGTGATCCTAACCCTACATGGTTTTTTGTTCGGATTCTAATTTTAGACACAGACACAACCCAATAGAAAATCGGATTTAGTCAGGCTAGGTCTACAGCTACAATTTTTGATCCAATGGATCATTCGGGTCGAGTCGGATTGGGTTTATGTATAATCGGGATCCACTCTAAAAAATTTGGATCCTATATTGACCCAATCCAAAAAATTTGGATTCAGTTCGGGTTATACCCTATTTACATTCAAAATTATTATTACAATGATAAGTGATACCACTCGACAGTTCTGACCCTGCAGCAGAAACAAAAAAAAGCCTCGGGCTTTGAAGGGTCAAGATAGGGCTAGCCCAACCCTTAGGCGGCCTAAAGCCCAGCCCAAAGGCCATAACTCCCACCGCAGTCTAACCCCTAGTCTGTTCGTCCTCGACCTTTATTTGTTCCGCCCCAGTTCTCGCGATCTAGGGTTTCTGCGAGACTCTGCCGGATTTCGAGGTATTCTTCGCTCTATCTTGCTTCCCCGATCTCAAGATCGGCGCTCCAAGCTCGGGTTTTCTGCTTTGATGTTCTTTGTTGGGGGAAAAGGCTAGGGTTTTGATTTGATTTCATCGGTCGGAGAATCGGGGCGATAGTGAGGATGCCGTATGTGGAGGCGACGGATCCGGCGGCGGCGGACAAGGACGCGGCGCCGTTCCTGGAGGTGGACCCGACGGGGAGGTACGGGCGGTACGACGACCTTCTTGGTGCCGGGGCAGTGAAGAAGGTGTAAAGGGCGTTCGACCAGGAGGGGGGGATCGAGGTGGCGTGGAACCAGGTGCGGTTCCGGAGCTTCAGCGAGGACCGAGCGATGATGGACCGGCTCTTCGCCGAGGTCCGGCTCTTCCGGGAGCTCCGGCACGAGAACATCATCGCGCTGTACCGAGTGTGGATGGACTCCGAGCGCAGCACCCTCAACTTCATCACCGAGGTCTGCACCTCCGGCGACCTCATGGCTCTCTCTCAAGGCTCTCAAGAAGTGGTCCGGCCAGATCCTCATGGGGGGGATCTTTGCCAAAGAAGTTCATTTTAGAAGGTGAAGAACTTTGCCTCTTTTTAATTTTAATAATTCTGTTCTTTCTTTCCTTTTTTTGTTAGTTTTGTAAAGCCATTTGCCAATTTTTTTTGTGGAATTTTAGTAAGAACAGAGCAGTTTGTAGGTTGTCCTTTTTTTCTCCCCCTCCCCTTCTAAAATCTAAAGTTACCATTTTGTTGGATAAAAGAGAGATTTTGAAGGGTTTGCTTGGCTTTTGGTTGCTAAGAGGACTCACGAGTATTCCCGGGGTTTTAAGTCTTTTAGAGGTGCATCAGTGCATACGCGGAAAGGCTAAAAAATTTTTATACGAATCTTTCAATTTAGAGTCACTAATCCGACTTTGCTTTTTGTTTATTTTTTATCTGGAGTTCGCAGATGTTAGGGATTTAATGATTCTTTTTTATTTTAAAAATAGATTTGCTTTTTAAGAAAAAATAGTTTCTTTAGCGAATTTTTTTTCAAAAATAGTTTGGAGAAAATATTTTTTTTTTTTGACGGTGAAGGAAAACTTTGTGTTGGATCGACACATTGCCAGATCCATATTTTTTTATAGTTTGTAGAGGTCCTACAAGAAGACAGGCACATCAGAGAAGACCGAGTTATTTCTTTGTGACCGGCTGACTGCTATGGTGCCTGATTATTTTATTTTTTAGTTTGATTTTTTCATGCATTGCAAGTTTGTTCAGTTCTTTGTTTGGATTTACTTATGCTTACTGGTTTTTTTTTTTTGTTACTTAAATTTTTGAAAATTTTTGAAAGCATTATGAATATTTTTAATTTTTTTTTTTTTAAAATTATAAATAGCTAGATAATTTTTTAAAATAAAATTTTAAAATATTTTGTACGCGTTAGCCTCCTTCAGTGAAGCTTCCTTCGGTGAATACGCGTTAGCCTCCTAGATGCATTGGGCCCACCCCACCTTGTATAAGTGACACACAAAAGAGACCACGTTTCTTACGTGGACATGGCGAAACATGCGGCTCGTTGGTGGTGCCGGCCCCCACGAAACTTCCCGCTCTCCTCCATTGCGGGCCCCAGCTGGACATTCAATGCATCTCTCCCGCTGCAAAGAAAGACTCAAGCATCGAGAGGGGTCAAGGTCTCCTAAAATGATCCACCCCACCTTATATAAGTGACAAAGAAAAGGGACCACTTTCTTACGGCGACATTGAGAAACGTGCCACAGGCAGCCATCCATCCAGGAAGAGATGTCCAGCTGGGGCCCGCAATGGAGGAGACCGGGAAGTTTTGTGGGGGCTGTCGGTGGGTTATTTTAAGAAGACCTTGATCCCTCTTGTTGCTACCGCAGGCCAGTTAACAATAATTTTGGATGGAAACGGTAGGATCCGACTTGGACCCAAACCAAATCCATTTTTTTTAGATTGGAGCCAGATTATATATGAACCTGATTTGATCTATATTACCCGTTGGATCAAAAATTATAATCATGGATTCGATTTGCCCAAACTCGATCTTCTATTTGATTGGGTCTAAGTCCAAAATTAGGATCTGAATAAAAAACTAGATTGAGCTGAGGGCATTCATGATTTGATCCAACTCAATCTACTTGTATCACTCCGTTTTTTTTTTTTCCTACTCCCGCTTCTAAACACTGTTCTTTGTTACCTTTTAATAAATTATAGGAAGTTCTTGCCTTCCTTCTTCTTGCAGGATGATTCCCTTTGCTTGCCTTTTGTGCATGCTTCTCCATAAATAAATTTGGTTGGGTTTATCGCGCCCCCTTCAATCGAGAGAGAGAGAGAGAGCGGTCTTTGGAGCACACAAA
The DNA here is from genome assembly GCA_025769935.1 of Phoenix roebelenii. NCBI lineage: Eukaryota > Viridiplantae > Streptophyta > Magnoliopsida > Arecales > Arecaceae > Phoenix > Phoenix roebelenii. The sequence continues at coordinate 10,033,629 of JAOXJJ010001007.1, forward strand.
GCTGCTGAAACTATAGCCGAGCCCCTTCAATTAAGAGGGAAAGAGATAGCAGTCCTTGGAGCACACAAAGCTACTGAAATTATGGCCGAGGAGAGCATGACTAGCACAACAACACAAACAGATTCCGATCTTGAAGTTCCTCCGAGCAAAGTTCCACCCTTTCGCATAGCCATGAATCCTATTTTGCTCAAATCAGCAAGATCAGGAGATAAAAGAATTCTTGATGAGTTACTACGACTAGAAGATTTTTCTTTTGAAGCTTCAGTAGGGGCGATCGCAATAACAGTACGAGAGGATGTTCCAACACAAGAAGATACTCGTTGCCTCCTTGGAGTTACACTGGAGGGGAACACGACCCTCCATATAGTTGCTAGCCGAGGACATCTTGAGATTGCCAAGGAGATCTGTCGTAGAGAGATCTCTCTTTTGGCAGCACCAAACACGAGGCTCGACACTCCATTGCATTGCGCTGCAAGGGCTGGGTATGACGAGATTGTCTCCCTCATCATCCAGTCCGCAAGGGAGGGCAAGATCGAAGAAAGGAGAGTGCTGAGGGCGAGGAACATGGATGAGGCAAATGCTTTGCACGAGGCCGCCAAATATAACCATGCAAGCGTGGCCGAAGTACTGATGGACGCGGATGCCAGACTGCCAGCCATGCCGAACGATGATAGACTGGCATCCATGCTGAACGATGCCGGCATGTCCCCGCTCTATCTGGCCATCGCGACAGGATCTCTCAATGTAGCCAAAGCCTTGCTACGATCTTCCTCCTGGGACTGGGAGAATCCTTCTCTAGAATCTTATGCAGGCCCTAACAAGAAAACGGCGTTGCATGCAGCTGTTCTCCTGAGTCGAGGTAATTGAGCGCTTGACCTACATGCTGATCTCGTTCTTTTTTTATTTTTTGAAAAAACGTGCTTAAAACACCACCTTTTCATGCAAAGTATATATGAAACCACCATTTCATTTATGTAATGATCATAATACAAAAGAAACAAGGAAGCTATATCAAATAATACAGCAAAACAAGGCCCTTCGAACCGCTGTACACACCCACCAAAATAGATCTATATTACTTACAGAAAAAATAATGAAACAAAGAAAAGAAAAGCACAACCACCTAGGAATCTTTCCCTCAACCTCAGAAGATCCAGAAAGTGGGAATTAAGCAACTACTAACTGCAATTATTCACTAGCTAGGAAGAACCCGAACCTTAAGAGATTGGCCTCTTTTTTTATTTTTGATGGTAAGGGAGGCAAGATTGCCAACTAACTTTTATTGAAATTAAGGGCTTGGCCCAAAAATGAAGTAGTCGGACCGGATGTGATCGAGTGGATCAGCTTGGCCTCCTTCTTAGCTGGTGCTGTTCCTGCCCATTTAGGCTTATCGAGGTTCAGTCAGCAACTTTCGGTCACCTTGTGTAACTTCCCTCATAACAAATAACAAACTTTGATTTTTTTCTTCTTTTAGTGTTCTTGTGATGATTCACCATTTGACTAAATATCTTAA
>JAOXJJ010001007.1:10054429-10071207 GCA_025769935.1 Phoenix roebelenii
CTTAAAGGCTATACAAACTAATGTGATGAACATGATTATATAATAGCTGTGATGTAGCTGTATCTCTCCAAAACCTTGATCTATATGCAAAATATTGAACATGAAAATACCGATAACATCAATAATATTAATAATGTCAATTTTAAAGAAAATTTAATTTCAACTTCATCACATTTTCTTCATTATTGCTAGACTAATCTCCATAACTACATAATAAACCTGTCACCTCATTTGATTTTTATGATACTATGTACCATGATTTCAGATCCATCTACCAAATGATCGAAGGCTATATAACCTGATGTGATGAACATATATTGGCTATCATATCTCAAAAATATATGCCCTGCATCTTTCTCATCCCATTTTCCAGCTTTAGTTATGTTAACAGTAGGGCACCAATGAAATCAGCATCCTCCTCAAAAACAATGCATATCAAAACTCTTAGACCTTAAATTACATGTACATATATATTATACCTATAAATAAATCCAACAAAATTTTAAGCCAAAATATTTTCTATGTTATAATATTATTTATTTTAAGATTTTTGGATAATCATTGGTTGATATATTATTTGTAGGAAATGGGAATAAAATGTGCAGGAATATATGGTTTTGAGATATTATGACCAATATATGTTCATAATACCAAGTCATGTTATCTTTGAACATTTAGCAAATGGAGCTGAAATCATGATACAATGTCAAAAGGATCAAAGAAGATGAGAGTTTTTTCAAGCATGTAGATATGGTGATTAGTTTAGCAAGATTCTTTAAAATTAAAATTACTAATATTATTAATATTATCAACATTCTCATGTTCAAAATTTTGTTTTGCAGATCAAGGGATTGACGACATCCAGAATCACGACTATTATATCATCATGTTTAGTTTAGTTTGGTCATTGAACTTACAATTTTTTTTTTGATGATGTAACAATTGAATATTAGGTTTATTGTTTGTTAATTAGTTATTTAACAAATTTCAGTGGTTTACTATCATATAATGGCTTTGCTGATTCAGACATGTCAATCCTTTCAATTGTAATTTCTCTTAAGACTAGAATTTATATGACATTAAAGTTTTTTAGCGAACAAATGATGCTCTACTTTCATATTTGTTACTCCTATAAATTATTTTTTTCCTTTTACCAGATGCATGCTTTGTCTAAATCAAAGGGTCAGAATAACATAAAGTGAAACTAATTTTCTTGACCTTGGCATTTTCACAATTGTAGAACAATCTTTCATGCACATTGACTTCGAAACACATATTTCCCTGTGATAATATAATTCAGATCTGAGAATCAATAAGAGATAGACCTCTTAACAAATGAAACATCTGACATACTGGAATTTGCATACCTTCAAGACAAGCTCTTCAAAGCACTGCTCCACATTGACTCTTGTTTTTGCACTACATTCTAAAAACAGGCATCCGTATTCCCTAGCAAAGTCGATGCCCTCCTTCTTTGTGACAACTCTCTCACTTTCCTGAAAAGATAAAACAGTAAAAGTTTCCATTCCGCTTTAGATTAAAGATGTCTTCTCAATATAGGACAAGAAATTACCACTTAATACACTAGATGATACAAAGGTAAGATATTCATAAAAAATAAAAAGTAGAAATTAAATAACTAGTCTGTTGCATTATATAAAATTGCATATTAAAGTAGACATTTAAATATATACATACAGATTACCTTATCAACCTTGTTACCAACAAGCATTTTGATGCAATCTTGATTAGTTGAGTAAAGGTCTATTTCCTTAGCCCATACATCAGCAAGGTTGGTGAATGTTTCCCTTCGTGTTACATCATAAACTGGCATAAATTACCCAGGAAAAAACAATTATCAGCAAACTTTTTCCACATAGTGCTTGCGGTATATTGAGCTATGAGGATGTTGTAATATTTCTAAGGAAGCCATAGTGTACATATGCACCCAGAAGAGATATAGTCCTGGTTGAAGAGATAGATCAGGTATCAAATAAAAGTTAAAAAACAAATGACAGTTGCATTACTCAGATATTTGATTAGCACTTCAGATGGTCTCTAGATTCTTGTCTTCAAGAAGTAGGAGTTTAATTCAATGCATTGGGAATTGAACACAATGGAAATGCTGGTCACATCCCATAGTTAGACTATGGACCAACTGGAATTCAGTCTTGCATGAGTAGAATATATTGAGCTAAGGCCAGAGAGGATTACAAATAGAGATCCCTACTTCGGTCCTTTTCTCCTCATGCCTCCCTTACTTCTGAGCTATGGGATCAAAGAGATAGAAGCATAAAAGTAGCCAGGTGTATCATCTTTTTTTCCCCTTGTGCAATGTACCTTTTTCTCTCTTTCAGCTTTCTTGTCCTCTACTCCTGATCCTATCCTTCCTCCTAAGGGCCTGTTTGGGTATTCCTACTGGATTGGGCTGAAAATCTTGTAAGATTTATGGATTGGGCCGTCTATTTAAGCATGGCCCTGTATCAACCAAGTACCACCCAACCCCAATCCTGTGGAAAAAAAAACAAAGACCTCCTGCAGCCCAAAGACTAGGATCTGGGCTGGGTTTGAACAGGCCCTCAAAAAATGCAAGATAGATGGGCCAACAAGCCCAATTTCTACATGATTTTCAGCCCAATCCTGTAGAAATATCCAAACAAATCCTAAGTGGTTCTCAATTCCTTCTTTCCCCCCTTTAACTTCATTTGTCATCTGAGTTTATTAGAAGATAAAGGACTAAGAGGCAGATACAAAGTTCAGATAACAACATCCCACCTGCAAGGCAATCTGAATATCTGAGAACCAAATTTTCTTGTAATGTGCAGATATCACTAGTTAAGAGTCACTAGTGCTGCTGCATATGTCTAAGTTTCACTGTCCAAGTAATATTCGAAGCTGTTTACAATGGACAAGATTACAGTTTCAGCTTTGCAGTCTCCTGTTAATTTGAATGCATGAATCTTAGATAGTGCTGATCTGATTTTTGGTCAGTTAATGGTTTGCTATAATAAATTTCTAAGAAGACGTGATAGACAAGATAGTTATCTAAAGCTGGGTCTTACTCTCATAGTAAAGGAATGCTTATCAGGTTAGTTACTGAAAACCAAAAGAAGAGGTAAAAGAGTGGTAAACACACCATTTGGACATTTCTCTTACAGAAATATTTGCACTTACAATTCATTTCCTCCTTTCAATTTGTTCATACAAGGTTTGCTAAACCAACCAGCTACCAATTTGGTGCAGTGCTAATACATACATACTGTGCCAAGGTGTATGGAGATGAAGGAATGGGAGAAGAGGAGGGGAGAGAGGAATAAACCCACCCCAACCCTAGAAGGCAGAGAACTAGGAGGGAGGGAGAGAGAGAGAGAAGATGAAGGGGAGAAGGAGAGGGAGAGGGGGAGACGAAGACAAAGAGGAGGGGGGAGGCGTACTAGTTCAAATGCCCGAAGGGAGAGGGCATCGGCGTCGGCATTGATCAAGGGCGATGGTGTTGGCATCAGCATTGATTGAGGGCAATAGCATTGATGTTGGCATTGATCGAGAGTAAACAATGTCAGCCGGGTTTTGAAGAAGAGAAAGAGAGAGAGAGAGAGAGAGATCGAAGTTGAACGCACATAAGGGGGAGTCGGGGGGTAAGGAGTTTTATTATAACAAGCTGAACCATTTCGATTAACCGAACCATCTCAATTTTTGATAATTTGGTTCGGTATGTCCTAAATCGTCCGATTCGGCACGATTCAGCATACCCTGCTTCCATGCATGGTTTTACGATTTTATGAAAGAAGGGGTGTTAAAATATATATCATACATATTTCTTGGATTCTTGTGTCATCTCAAACAAAAATTTATAGCCATTTTCTAAGCAAAAATTTATGGTTCCCTTACTTATTTTAAGCATCTTTTTTTGATCCATATACTTCCTTGATAGGTATGACAAGAAGAGGTTTTCTTTGATAATATAGACCTTTTAGTTAGTACTTGTGATATTAATGTTATCTTATAGAGTATGGACAATGTTATTATGTTAACCTATTATGCACCACAGATGTTTTTTTTTTTGTTATTGTTGTATCATAGCCATACTCTGTCCTATTTTTGCTGAAAGTTGACCGAACTAGAGTATCTATAACCATGCTTCATAGCACTTAATGGATTTGATCTGACCCCCGAGACCAGGATGAACAGCCGGTCCTAAATTTGTATCCTACGGATGATCCTTGGTGTACCTTTCATTATAGTTCATTTTAACATATTTTATCAACATAGTATACATGTTATCCTTAATAACAACTCGCTGATTCATCACTTGCAAATGCAAAATGCTTGACAAGGATCATCTGTATAATTGCAAAACAAGGAATTCTTTTTTATTATTTTATTTATTTATTTACATTTTAAGACATCATTGTATTCCACAGATAGTGATCCTATATGTGTTAGAATTTGGAGTTTGCCAAGTTCTAGCCTTGATGTTGCTGCCACATCCAAATTCCTGTGAGTCTTTACGTGCCAAAGATAACAATAAATGTACTTCTCAGTTCTTACACAATTGACCACAATTTTGTACATAGATCCCCTAGCTATTGAACTTGGTTAATTGAATTGAAGGATTAGGAAAGATAAACCAAGATTGCTGATTAGAACACGAGATATTTGAGTAGTTTCAGTATGCTATATATGAAATGGCATGATGTGTATGAAAAACTAAACTCCAAATTTGTTTTCATCATCAATGCATGATAAGAAAATGTTAATGAAATGAAAAATATCGAATTCAAATTCTACAGTATAAAAAGGGGTAATGGAGACATGCATACCCATGATGATCCCTTGTGCTCCTCTGTAATATGAACTGGTCAAAGTTCTGAACCTTTCTTGTCCAGCTGCATGATAGATATGCTTTTTGTGTTACCACTAATTTACATTCAGAAGTAGGTTGTTAATTACACCAAAGAATGTCCTTTTAGAATCTCAAAAGACGTGTGCATGCATGCTTGTATAACTTACCAATTAAAATAGACAGAAGAATCCATCACAAAAAAAAAGAATTTAATTTAAATGCTTCTTCTTTGTTGAAATAGAATTTCCTTGAAATTATGAGAGAAAAGCTATGTAAAAGTAGGTTTTGACGTGACAAGTGGCTGATAGACTTTCGAAAACTGGCTAGCGCTAGAAGCTTGGAGTGCATCTTGCTTTTATACATTTTAAGGTCACAATCACTTGCCAGCTTCTTGATGTTTTGTTAACTGTTTGCACTCTACCTTATGAACCACAAGATTTAATGACACTAATCTGAAACTTTGTTCAACAAGCTCTTAAAACCAAACTCAACCTGAAAAGGTTCTCCAACTTATATGGAGTTGGCCACATGGATCCAAGTAGGACCCAACAAGATCTGAGATACATCTACAACCAATCTCAATGTGACAACAACACCCTATTAATTGTTGCTGGATCACAAGGCAACTTGGGCAAAGCAGGGCTGTCATGATTCCTCAGAGATTAGATCGTGTATACTGTAAAGGGAAAAATTTCTTTGTTGATTTTGTGGTTAGAAATCTTCAACCAAACAGCCGATGATTAAGAAGTAGAGACAGAGGAAAAGGTCACCCAAAGCTAAGACTTTACAATTTAAAATTATAACGGATTCCAATTTGTTGTGTATTACTCTAAATCCATTGACAAGAAATACACTACATAATAAAAGGTACTCTAAATTTGGCGTGCATGTGCCAACATGCAAAACAAGAAAGAAATAAAGAAAAAGAAAAAATCTTCAGCATATGAGATATTATACCCAGTCGACTTACTAGATACCAAAATTGCTCGTGCTACAATAAAGTACTTGTGAAAATAAATGCATATGCATTAAACAGCATTTGTTGGCAAATAGTATGCCATGAAGACTGCAGTTCAACATACAAGTAAAAGGGGAAGGAAATATAAGAATATTTTCGATTGTTTTAAATGGTGATTATACAACTAGATATTGCTATTATCATATCAGAATGGATGGTTTGTTCGTAGATGAATGTATTTGACTACAAGATCAACCTCCTTATCCTTCCATATACACAAAATTCCCCAATTGCAATAACAAGACTTAGAGCTCTAGAAAACTCTGAATAGTTGTTTGAGTAGTTAAATTTTTGTACCGTTCATGCTGACATTCGTATTTTCATATCGTAAAAGCCAACCTTCTTTCTCCAACAACAAAAAGATTATCAGTTCATTGTGGCATTCTAATCAAATTTGACTTCATTCATTTCAGGGTCATTATTTATGCCTTAACAAAGCTTCTTATTATTGGAGCCTGCATTATTTTGCGAGGGGGGGGGGGGGGGTAACTACTCAGAAATTTGAACTTTCAGTGACAGTGTCACCAAAAATAATGCATTTTCTTCATTGGGCTAATTTTCATGCATGAATAGCAGTGCCCAGGGAATTAGCTCAACTTCAACACCTTAGGAGAAATCAATAGAAGCAAATGAAATTAGGATAAAACTGAAAGGGAATCTAGATATCTGATAAGATACAAGGACTTAAAGCATTACCAGTGTCCCAGATTGCAAGCTTCAGCTTTTTGCCTCCAATTGTAACCATTTTCACCTTGAAATCCACACCTGAAGAGAAGAAATGAAGCATTTGATCAAGAATGAATAAATTAAACAAAATGGTGAAAAATCTGAATCGGCTAGCATGTTATTGAACTCCAATCTTGATGAAAATTCCTTTAGGAAGTCAGATGCAACTGTGCAAGGATAAATATTTGGTTCTGCATAGTCAAACTAGCCACATAATCCATACGGAGCACACCAAATAGCAGCAAAAATAATTTGTTGAAAATAATGTTTGATATAAGAAGGATTACGGGTAATAATGTTGGCCCCAACCATGATTAAAACATAAGATGAAGATGTTTATAGTGTCCCAATTGCAAACGAATTAAGATTATTCTTCCCAAAATACCTACCAAATTAACACATTTTTATATGATCATTGCTACCAATTCTAACTGCCAATTATTCTTTGTTCTTTGCAACTATAAGACCCTCAAGTATGAAAACAAAGACTATTTAATTACATCACTCTTAAATATCCTTGATAAATGAATAAAACAGAGCATTAACAAACTATAATACAATATCAATTCTAACTCAGTAGAACCAAACACTTTCATTTTCCAAGTTAAATGTACAACTATTATCAAATTTACATATTCTTTGCACTGCCACTGCTGCTGCCAGTTCTAGCTACAGATATTCTTTGCAACTTTCAGTTTCATACACCCAAGTATTGCAACAGAAACTCGGTTATCGCACCCTTTTTCAATTCACAGTTGATCAATGAATAAACAAACAACTCAGAAACAATAATACAGTACCAATTCAACCATGTAGCTGCAAATCTCACTTCTTTCAATCCATATAAATACAAATAATATCAAATACTGGCACTCAAAAGTAGTAGTACTCTTCATCCAATTATTCTTTGCAGCACCCACACCCTGAAGAATTACAACAAAAACTCATTGATCACATCATTCCCCCAATTATCAGCCACAAAGTACCCAAACAAAACATTCAGAAGCGACGATACAATATAATTTCAATACGGTAGCTTCAAATTTTTCTCTTTTCTACATATATTACTATCAAACTCCTTGATAAATCTCTCCACCAATACAATTAAAACGCACAGCATTACTGAAAATAGATACAAGAAACAAATGGAAGGATCTGAAATCTCACCAATCGTGGGGGAGAGATCGTCGAAAGAGTCCGAGGTGAATCTAAGCAGGAGGCTGCTCTTCCCCACCCCCGAATCCCCGATCAGCAACAACTTGAACAAATAATCGAACTCTGGTTGGCTTGAAGACGAGGAATCCATCGTACTATGCCCTCAAAACCCTAGAAAAATCATTCAAAACCATAAGAAAAGCATAAAAAAGAAACGACCAAGCGAAACCTAGATCCCAAGAAGCGACTTGTCTTAAGCAACGAAACCCTCAAAAGGATCTCAGCGCACCTCGAATCTGGAATTAAGGGGGAGCAAGTCGAGATCTAGGGTTTGGAACTCGATAAATAGGAGAATTGAGGAGCGAAAGCGGTGGTGCAAACGAAGAAAAGGAGGGACGAATAGCGGGGTGGCGAAGAAAGCTACTGATGGCGATTAAAAATAGAGGGAACCGGCGGCAGTGGGTCCTACCGTTCCTTTCTTTTCTTTTTTTTTCTGTGTTTAATTAACGAGAGCACATCAAATCGGACCTACATGCAACTACTTCCTGGTACTATCTGACGTGGCACTAAATGACTTCTCGTTGTCTCGTGGTCCCGTATTTTCTCTGGCTATAAATCACCAGCCGCATACAGTGAAATTAACGGTCGATGAAATCCGTGAACTTTCAGATTCGGGTCTCATCATCATGTGCTCGGCAGTGAACCCAAAATTTATTACAGAATATAAAGCAAAACTTAGAATTTATTACAAAATCTAATGCAAACCCTAAACCCATCGTGAGCCCTAAACCACAATTGCAAAATCCAAATAAATAGAGAAAAAAAAATTGCTAGGGATGTCCATCCGGCCACACAAAATGTTTCAACATGGGACAACAACATTGGTGCAGTTCATATCTCATCGGGTGCAATCTCGATCAATGAGCCACCATGCAAAAATCATATTGTTGTGCGACTAATTGATATCTTATAGATTCAGAGGAATGCATCTCATATACCATATTTTCGCTCGAAAACTTGGTCCTTGTTGAATTTTTCACACATATATACTATATTTTCACACATACAACTTATTTTACATAAATTTTTGTGTCACCTTGCGCATCTGACATGATCTTGAATGTCCTTTCCATATGTCTAATACTGCTCAATAGACTGCCAATCTTTAGGTTTAGATTGGGAGTGCTATGTTGCATATAATGGCATCATTGAGTAGGATTTGCATATGATGGCATTCTTCATCCATTAGTGTTCTAGCTTGGTTTGTTAGGACATAGCTGCAAAGTGAGATGGCACTGCAAAAATAAGAGAATTCCAAGGTTGATCCTCAGTAGCTCAAGTAGACAGCAGCACCCAAACTAGCTGGAGCCCTAATAAGGCTGTGCACTAATCCAGACAAGCAAATGAACATCGAGCATAAAAACTCATCAAGGGGCAAAGCAAGCCAATTCATAGATTTCTTAGGTGTAGGTTTCCAAACAGATGCTATATAATTTTATTTCTTTACGTTATGTCAAGTGCGGAGTTACTAGTCAAAGGCTATGATCAAGTCTGGACAAGCTAAGACAATAGAAGAGTCATTGAAGGGCAATGACATTAAGTTCATAAGCTTATTAGCTGCAGATTCCAAATCCAGTTCTAACCAATGCTAGTTTAGTTAATTTCTATATGATGGGTCATGTGGATGTTGTTTTTTGGTTAGAATTATTTGTTTTCTTGAGGATTTAGTTTCCCCTCCTATTTTTTGTGTTATTTAATAAGTACCATCTTGTTTTTCTGATTCTGAGCCCTTATGTTTCTCACACCTTGATAGAGAGATGAAATAAGAAGGGTGAATTTCTTAAAGATGAAAGCATCTGAAGGCAGTAGAACATGGAGACTTTATGTAGGGTGATACCGGCTTAAGCTAGTATTGGACAATGCTATGTCAAAAACCTATTGGCTCAGCATAAGGTAATATTTGCTTAACATAAGGTAAGATTTATTTAAGGAACCAAATTCACTTTTCAGGCCAATTAAACACATATTTCTTGCATCTATGCAATATTTCATAGAAAAAATCAAGGATAATTGTTATCCTTGTTTGATAAGAGATATTTTATATTGATAAATACACCTTCACTTTCAAATGGTATATTTCTATAATTATCTTCCTCAAAAGAGAGTGAGAGGAATGTATTATTTGCGAGGATATATAAGTAGTTGTGGATGGTAAAGACATAGGAGGAAAGTGTCCAGCGAAGACATGCAAGAGTAGATAGACTCACTCTACTTTAAGGTTTTTATTTAATATTATGCTTGGGATTACTACTGAAAGTAGAGCTTTTATTAGCAGAGCTTTTGAAAATAGGGTTTTTGCTTATAAAGCTTTTAACAAAAAAGTTATTTGCTATTTGTTAACTACATTTCTAAAATATTGTAAAATTTTAACATCTATTTAGTAACCAAACTAAGAAAGCACTTTTAATATAAAAAAAAACAATAAAGAACATTGCATAATACTTTCAATTTTTTAACTCTCTATATTATCAAGAACTATTATTATAAAATATTCTTAGTTTTTTATTTCAAATAACATAATATTAGATTATCATAATACTGTAATATATAATAATATAATATTATAAGAATACAATAATTCTATACTATTAAAATATGATTATTATGATATAATAATGATAGTAACAAAATATTATCATAATATTAATATGATATGATATAATATATTATAATATAATGTAATATAATATAGTACACTATATTATAATAAAATAGAATATTACTATGTTCTTATAATAATATAACATAATATAATATATCTATCATTAATCAATAATTATAATGCAATAAATTGAAATAAAGTATTACAATTATTATTATAACATACTAATATATTATTGGATAGTATAATATTATGACAATATATGATGTGATAAAATAGCATTACATTATAATATTATTTCCATGTTAATATAATATGGTGCAAAGTATTGTTAATCTATAATTTATCTATTTTATTTTAATCTAAATATTATAATAAGATATATAATAGTTTTTGATCATGAGTATTTTGGTCGCCAAATAGCTTTCCAATGGGCTTCAAAAAGGATTTTTGGGGAGAACCTACAAACAGGAAGTAAAGGAGCCTAAATTCAAGTCCAAATAATTTGTTTTTATATGTTGTTATTTAGAGAGAATAATAAGAAAGTAAAGGACAAATTAGAATGGATTTAGCTGAAAATAGTGTAGTATCATGTATTGTTTACTTGCACTATAGGAGAGAACCTAATTTTTAGTTAGCTCATTTACTTGTGAAGCAACATCAATCGAGTTTGGTCCAAACTTATTTTTGGCCCAAACGGGTAATTTGGATTGGCCCAATCGGGTTTGGATCAGTTTCGTGCCTAGATTATCCAAAAATTCTCGAGCCTAAGCCTAACCTGAAGCCCAAAATAATCGGGCCAAATTTGGATAGGGGCATGGCCCGGCCCAACCCGGCACACTTGCAACCCTACATGTGACATTCATGCTTCCTCTTAGCATTTTCTAACGTGCTTCTCAATAATGAGTTTTCCAGCAGCATGCCAACTTACGGTTTGAAATTTAATTTTAAATTTCAAAATTTAAATCATGCTTGATGATTGTGTGGATATCTGATAAAAAAAGTCTGAAAACAACCCATATCTACAACGGATCAAACTGGTGACCACTCACCTAAGTAATAAGCTCTCAATCACCAAAACAATATTCAATTTTGATAAACAATCACATTTATTATACTTATCTAAAAAACTTATTCATGTTATTAAAAAGTAGCTATTTAAATTGTGCTATGATATTTCATATTTTAATAATTATTTTTTTCAAAAGTCAATCTATCCAATGTAAAAAAAATAATACATTTTATTATATATTTTATTTAAGAAATATTTAATTTTTATATATTTTGATATAGATCCAGTCGAAACAATGATCCCGACTCTTAGCTAAAGTAATCTTCATGAAGGGTTAATAACTACCCCTTAGACCATTACCTATTGTCGTGCATATCATACAATTTTTTTAGTGAATTCCGTTGCCATCCTTAATAATTATATCATTTTGTTGGCTTTTTGATTATTAAATTTCACACAAAATTTAATTTATCTTATTCCATAATCGTGTTAGTATTTTTAGCAACCAGTTGAACCCGCCTTGCTAATGAACGTATCTTTTCCTGCATCATTATTTTTAACTAATTGATTATTTTTCCTTCTTAAAATAGCAAATCAATTTATTTTGTTGATTTGGTTCGGATTGGATAAAATAATGAATTGAATTGGTAGATATCATCTTCTATCCAGAATTGAAATTGCCAATCATGTATAATAAAAACCAAGAATCTAAAGAATTAACTTAAATTCCATATGTATTTTTTTCTTTTTTTGCTAGAGCAGGCGCATCATACTACATAAGTACGGATACACCCAATAAAATCTCAAAACAAAACATCATGGAGTGCCCTAAATAGCTCTCCCTCTCGGGTTCATAGAGTACCGCCTGAATGGCTAGCCACATAAGCTGCCACCCAATCTGCGGTCCCGTTGTCCTCCTTGAATACATGACGGGCTATTATATAAAGAAATGAAATATATTTCCTTAGCCATTATATATATTGTTGGGGTGATATAGATCGCCCCAAAGCACGTGAGCATATCGTGGAACACGTGATCAGGGGCACCCGGCTCTTGACCTCGGATGCGTCCGACCTCGGATACGTCCGATCTCCGAGCTCCCGACTCGGCGCCCGACCAGGTGCCCGACCTCGGAGCTTTTAACCTCGGAGCTTGCCACCTTGGAAGTCCGACCTCGTCGTTCACCTACCACGGTCATATCCTTCCGTAGCCCGATCAGAGACCATACCCTGCCACCGCCCCCAGCATTTAATGCACGTGGCCTCTGCAGATCTCCGGCTTACTCCACAATTAATGCACGTCTCCGGCTTACTCAACCATCATCACGCATGGCTCCTGCAAACCTTTGACTTACTCAACAATTAATGCGCGTGTCACCTGCTATCTATGGATCTCCAATTCTCCACGGCAAGTCAGTTCGGCTGCGTCCAGTCGGCCGTGACAACTTTCTGATTCCGACCTCGTCTCCTACGACAAAGTATTAATTTACCTGATCGTGCGCCAATTCATACGACGTGCTCAGTTGTACGGCAACCTTGCTCCATCACATCACAGATAACCCAACGCCCCTCTATAAAAGGAGAACTCCTCCATTTTAGAGGGGGCTGGAAGGCTAAAACCCTGAATACTCATACCTGTCTATACACATTCCTCCTCTGACTTAGCCATCGGAGGGCCGACGCCAGATACCCCGGCCACCGGCTTCTTGCAGGTCTTCCGGAGGACGCCGCCTGCCGATAGATCGCCGCCCGATTATTTTCTGTTGGAGCTCCTCCCGATCAGCCCAGTGGTTACCCCCGAATCCAATTTTCAGCAACAGTTGGTGCTACAGGAAGGGCCCGAGTCGTGGCCATGAAGTTGAGAAGCAAAGGAGCCTCCACCACTTCCCAGCGTCCCCCGCCAAGTCCTGGACACCCTGTCCAGAATTCACCAATAAGACCCCCGGTGGACCCAGCCCCCCAGGTCCAGCCGGAGCAGCTTAGCATCCTGATGCAACAAGTTCAAGCCCTGGCCGCAGCGATCCAGGGCCTGCAACGTATGGGGCCTCAGCCGTCCTTGCAGGAACAGGTCCCGCCGGTGCTTCCACCAGACGGACCATCGCCTCAGGGTCAGAACCTCCACGACTCTTCGAAGGTCGAAGAGCGATGCTGTTGCCAAGGCTCAACCCGAGCGTCTCCCGGGAGAGAACTGCCAGGGAGAGACCTAGGTGACAGGCCCCAACCATCGAAAGCCGAATCAGTCTCGGGACGGCTTTCACCAGAGCAAACCACCGTGGCGATCCCCCAAAGTGGAGAGCTCGACAGGAAGGTCGAGAAGCTTGAGCGCCAGATTGAGGCGCTCCATAGCAAGAAGGCGAGATGCAAGGGAGAATTCGAGTTTACCACTAAGTCCTCCTTTTCCCACCAGATCGAGGATGAGTCGGTCCCGTCGAGGTTCAAAATGCCCCAGGTGGAGCCCTACAACGGCATGACCAACCTCCTCGACCATTTGGAGAGTTACCGAGCTCTCATGGCGCTGCAAGGGTCCTCGGAGGCCATGCTCTGCAAGGCCTTCCCGGCTACACTTCGGGGAGCAGCTCGGCTCTAGTTCTCTGAGCTGAAGCCCACTACTGTGTCTTTTTTTGAGCAGCTCGGCAGGCAGTTCGCTGCCAATTTCGCTGCCAGCCGACGTCAGCGGCAGACTTCGGACTCCCTCCTCGACGTCAAGCAAAGGGAGGGGGAGTCTTTCAAAGATTACCTTGACCGCTTCACCACCGCTACTTGGAAGATCCGCGAGCTCGACCAGTCGATAGCCATGTCAGCGCTTAAGACTGGAGCTCGGTCCTACATGTTCCTCTTCTCCGTTGAGAAGAGTTTTTCCGCTGATTTTACTGATATGCTGGTCCGAGCCTGGAAATACACGAAGGCCGAAGAGGCCATTGCTTTCCGGCGAAATGCGACCGAGCAGACCTCCAAGAAGCAGAAGAGACGCCGCAAGGAGCGCGATCGTCCTAAAAGCCTGTCTCCCCGTCGAAACAAGAACCTGCCCCGACTAAGGAATCCACCTCGGCAGCAGGGACAACGCCGACCGAGGTCCCCACCTCGGCCAAGGTCTCCAACTCGACCACGAGTGCCCTTAGGGAGGTATGAGAATTACACCCTCCCTCAATGCTCCCCGAACGGAGATCCTCATAGAGATAGAGGGACGAGATTACTTCTGGCCCCAGCCCCCGATGCGGGATACTGGAGCTCAGTGCAATCCAAGAAAGTACTGTCGCTTCCACCGAGACCATGGCCATGACACGGAGGATTGCTTCTAGCTCCGGGACGAGATTGAGGCGCTCATTCACCGCGGAGTGCTGAACCGCTTTGTGCGGAACCGGCGAGAGGAAAAGAGGCCAGCGGAAAACCCCGCGCAGCCCGAAGATCCGGATGCCAACAGGCCTATCGCTGGCACCATCAACACCATTGGTGGAACCTCGGTCGGAGGGCCAGCCGAGGAAAGGGTTCCCCCAAAACGCCCGCGCACTTTAGAAGCCATCTCGTTCTCGGATGAGGATTTGGAAGGAGTTGAAACCCCTCATGATGACGCTGTGGTCATCTCTATGATTGTAAATAAGTTTGATGTAAAGCGCGTCTTAGTAGATAATGGAAGCTCGGTAAATGTTTTGTACTATGACGCCTATCAAAAAATGGGGATAACAGAGACCCAGCTCTGGAGAATGAACGCTCCGCTGGTCGAATTTATCGGGGATTCGGTCTCAGTGGAGGGCAAGATCGGCCTCTTAGTCACGGTCGGGCTTGCCCCTTGAGAAAGTACTGTAAGAATGAATTTTCTTGTAGTCCGTCTGCCTTCGGCCTACAACGCCATCCTTGGACGACCAGGGTTGAACGCCCTCCGAGCTGTGGTCTCGACTAGCCACCTGCTCATGCGGTTCCCAACTACCCAAGGAGTGGGCGAAGTTCGTGGGGACCAATCAGTAGCAAAGTGGTGCTACATGGCAACCCACAAGGCAAAAC
This sequence comes from Phoenix roebelenii, assembly GCA_025769935.1. Taxonomy (NCBI): domain Eukaryota; kingdom Viridiplantae; phylum Streptophyta; class Magnoliopsida; order Arecales; family Arecaceae; genus Phoenix; species Phoenix roebelenii. The sequence goes on from JAOXJJ010001007.1 coordinate 10,069,844, forward strand.
AACCGGTTAAAACACCGGGCCGAGGGGAGCGATCGGCCGAGGCGTCAACTCCAACACCGGGTCGTACGCTCTCCATCGAAACCCTGGAGGCACAGGATGGCCCTCGAAAGAAACGAGTGGAGCCTGGTGAGCTTCTTACCCAAATTTCTTTGCAAGAGAACTGCCCAAAACTAACCGTGCAGGTCGGCTCCGGCTTGAGCGCCCATGAGAAGCACCACTTAGTCGAGTTCCTGCGGGCCAACATAGACGTCTTCGCCTGGTCGCCCGCCGACATGCCGGGAATAGATCCTGATGATGAGAGCACAAAAGTGCGATTTACACATCACTTAAGTTAGTATTATTGCTAATAAATAATGATAAAAGTGTTGCATTAATATTATATTTTTGTGGGGTACAGGTGATCGTAAACCAAAGAAAAAAATGCGCATTAGGTCCAAAAAGATGCATCACCGTGGATGACCAGTCAACCGTATGAGTCAACCCAGCTGCATACTAGAAGGAGGCTAGGTTCAGCCGTCCAGTTCACTGCAACCAAATCCTAGCAGCCAGCAGCCCGTGCATCTCATCCCGATGGAGCCCTTGTGCAACCCATTCTCTTCTCCCGCGTGTGGATTTTCCAAATCTCACTCATTCTGAGATCCCGCATCCTAGCTCCATCTTCCTCCTTCCATTCGCGTCCGTGAAGTGTCGCAGTCATCCCGCGGCAGCCTTCTCCGTGATTATCCCGCGATCACCTCCCAACTGTTCGCCTCCACCGATTCCTCACCTCCCAGCAACCTGATCAATGCCCTCTTCTTCCGCCCGAGCCCGTGATCCCAGCAACCCATTTCACGCATCCTCCCACGCGTCCGCCCGCCTCCTCCACAGCATCCGCGAAGCAATCCTTCCGCATCAGAGCTCCCAACATCATCCCATGCACAATTTCAGGGTCCACATTCACAACGTGGTGGTTTCCTTCCTTCCGAATTCGCCATCATCCCAACACCCACGCATCTCACGCATCCTCCATCGCGTCCGTGAGCAACCTATTGTTGTCTGATTCCTGTTTACCTAAAAATATGCTAAACAGATCGTTGTTAGAACCGACAAACAAAGTTTAAATTAATTTTACTCTTACCTGTTCTACTCGAAGAATAGTGGTTGTAGAAGGTCGATCCACAGGGAGGCGATTGGAGTTGCTTAAAAATAAAAATGTTTACTTGGATTCAAAATCAATTTTTGAATAACAAAAGAAAAACATTACGTCGGGGATGTTGAATATTTTCTAATTAAAATTAACGGAAAGACAGTTACTTAAATTCGAAAAGCATTTATATATTTAATGGAAAAGAAAAGCTTTGGCATAAATTAAAATGGATGAAAAC
>JAOXJJ010001007.1:10071307-10089683 GCA_025769935.1 Phoenix roebelenii
TGAACATTTTTAATGTGTGCAAACAACCCAATGATCCCGAAGAGAGTAAGGAGGTTGATTGGGTTGAAACCATCGCAAAAGAATATTTGTTAGCTAAAGCAATTAACGACCCATCCGATGATAACTTAATTGATTGGTGTCCTAATGGAACCAATGATGATGATTTGTCAGTCACACCTATTGTGGATAGTCTGGATATCAAGATGGTCTATGGGTGGAGACCAAAAGCTGGGGAATTTGAGAGGTTGTCACCTCGAGAGGCAAAAATAGTACCATCCCATGAGCAAGTACCCAAGCTCGAATTGAAACCCTTACCAAAGGAACTTAAGTATGCCTTTCTTAGACCCGAGGATACTTTTTCTGTAATCATCTCGTCTGGACTTGATCATACCCAAGAAAGAAAATTAGTTGGTATTCTAAAGAATCATAAAGGAGCCTAAGGGTGGTCTATTGCCGACTTGAAGGGGATTAGCCCCTTAATTTGCACGCACCGGATATATTTGGAGGATAATGCCAAAACTACAAGGCAAATGCAACGAAGGTTGAATCCTCAAGATTTATTACAAGAAATGACAGATTGCTGTGGCGTCTTAAGCGTGCATGCATGCGTGCGCCTAAAGTTTGCTTATGGGTACGTAGGCTTTGCATGAAGCCATTGCCAGCTGGGTTGTCACCAAGACCGTAATTCTAAGCTCCGTGGTAGGCCCAGCCGGTGCCAGATATCTTTAAGGACGTTGTATCTTTTGATTAAAGAAAGAAGGTTTACTTTTAGTCAGTAAATATATTGATCTCTCTTTCTATATCTTGGACGTAAGTTATATCTAGGAAGTCATCTTGTTCTTTAAATGATCTAGATTTTAGGGGCCACTACACTACTCTCAGTGATGAGCTAGCCACGGCCTTTATTTCCTCCTATTGACAACTCCACCCGTACGATGACAAAATAGGAATAACCTCATTACTTACATAGGCTAGTGACTAAGTAGGAAGGTTTTAGGAGATTTTGTTTAGAGTGGCTGTAGAGATATAGTTAACTAATAAGTTTCCTGAGAGTAATAAAATAGTATAATTAATTATTGTTGGATGTGATACATCTTGGAGTTGACTATAGCCAATATAGTAGACTGACCAATCAGGGCTCGCCTCTAATCAACCGGTCAAAGCCTGCCACATGGCCAAAACAGAGACGCGCGGAGAGTCCTTCAAATTTCAAAATTTTTTCCTAGCTGGCAATACCTTAGCCATATCACAAGCAGTTTTCTTAACCGCATGGGCAAGATATGCGGAGTGTGATGCATGTGACCTTTGGGATATGCGATAGGTTATCAAATACGACCCCGATCCACATGCTTGAATCTCTTGGCAACCAAAATTGTTTCACAAGTTTAGAAAGTCCAAAGGATGTAGTGGTTGTAAGAATCATGGTGAAGATCTTATAATAGAAGATGTTTTAGTAAGAGTAAACTTCTCTATGCCACATGACATGAAGGGATTAGAACAACTAGTGGGAATTGATCCGGTGCAAAGAAACTGGTTGCACTTTAAGCTACCAAATCAGAATCAGGTGTGTCCCAAGAAACTTTTGGTGCGCAGTAAAAGAATTTCCCTTCATTTAATAGCAACTACAGCTATATAAAAAGCTGCGACTGTGTTTGAACCAAAGTTAAGTGGATAAGATTCAAGTTAAACCTTTCTATTCACATAGGATTTGTATTGATGTACAAATTTCTTTGCTAATTAACTTCCAATCAGTTATCGATCTCAAGATCTCTGCGGTCTTATCCATCCTTACATTTCCCATGATTGAATACATGCTCTGATATTCTGGTAGTTGAATTGCTGAACAATTATATGATGCAATGAATCTGATGAGCACCGTTATGTGATCATTTTCTCATATAAATGCTATGAAATTCACATTCATGTAGGTTCATGTGGTGACCAAAGAAATCGTGTATGTGGCAATGGTTCTGTTGAAGTATCTCCCATTATCTCTAGTTGATGCTCTGGTTGTCATACTCTGCACGCTCATATTTGGGAATATGTCCAAGTATGGCATTGTTAGGCCTATTAAGGGCCCATTTTATCTCAAGGCAGCCACAGGTAGGTCCCCAGTTATAGATGTCGGGACAGCGAAAAGGATTAGTGATTGGGAGATTCAGGTACATTTATTCATTTTAATTACTTTTTTTTATTCTCTTTCCATACTATCATAGTAATGTACAAGGAAAAAAATATTCACATAATAAATAAAGTTTCTAATTTGTAGTGCCCCTCGCGCGCCGTCGGCCACGAGCGGTGGCCGGGCACGGCGCGTCGGACGAATGCGAGTTTCTAATTTGTAGAGAATAATAGCCAAATAGAAGCTCCATAATATTTTCTATATTGACTTCAACCTTTCAGAGTAGTTTCTAGTCTTGCCGTTTTTTGTAAAAGAAACCTTTTCTTAAACTGATTAGAATTTCTCCCAATGTGCTTGATAGGTTTTCCCTACAATTGCAAATGTGAAGGGTAATGTGGCGGTCTTCTCTGATGGTAGGTTGCAAATATTTGACAGCATTATCTTTGCCACAGGCTACAAAAGCACTGCAAACAGATGGCTTAAGGTACTAAACCCCCTGCACAATTACTTGTTACAGTCTCCCATTGTCTGAATCCACTCATGTTTAGCCCCAGCATGCAACTTCTGCACTGCAGGATGAAAACCACCTACTTAACAAAGATGGGCTTCCCAATCAAAAGTTTCCTAACCACTGGAAAGGCAAAAATGGGCTCTATTATGCTGGACTCTCCCAGAGGGGACTAGCCGGGATCTCCATGGATGCACAGAACATAGCAAATGACATCAAGAAGATCCTGAACACCAAGTCTCCATAGCAAAAATGTCCGGTGTCCATCCCCTCTCTCTCCCTTAATCTCTTCTTCTTGTAAAAATGCTCTGCTTTGTTCGATTCTATGAAACTTTCTTCTTTAATAGGTAAAAAAATATAAAATATATAAATAAATCTAGTTAGCATGAGATGAAGTAGAAGTAGATGTATTCTTCCATGTCGACAAAAAAATGGGCGTAAATCTAAACTATAGAAGCTATGATGAATTATGATTATTATTACAACATTGTATCAACATCATCCACCGTTCATTCGTTGAACTCATATTGTATGATATATGGTCAAATCAAACATGGAGCTGCTCCAGTTGCACGTCCCTGGGTTTGAGGGGTACGTACTCGCCCAGATACACCTCGAGATGGTCGGCCAGGCTCGACTTATCGATGCTCTCGTGGTGGTAGGATTTGCACACGAAATAAACCACGGTTTCGGCCACCAAGGCGAAGAGAAGAACCAGGCAAAGGAAGGATAGCATCAGGACCGCCAATCCGACCCTGAAACCCACCCCGAGATTTTCGTAAGACCCCTCGACGACCAGGATTTTGAAACCCAGTTCCACACCCAGGTAGGAGACGTAGAGCAGGACGAAGATGGCGATTGCCGTCCAGGTCTTGCCCTTGATGAGGATCAGGCTCTTTCGCATCGCCTCGATGCCGCTGGCATCCTCGAGGACGGAGATGACGCTAGCAACGTGCCAGACGACGCTGATCCAGACGAGGCCGGCGGCGTAGAGGAGGAATAAGAGGACGGCGACGGCGGTGGAGGCTGCGGCGGAGCCGAGGAGGAGGACGGCGAGGACGATGACGAAGATGGCGGCGATGTTGTAGGTGAAGAGGAGGAGGAAGGCCCAAAGGAAGGTGACCATGAGGCGGCGCCAGACCTTGGGGACGACGGACAGGACCTTGGAGAAGGAGAGCTCCTTGGCGGTGTAGATGGAGGCGACGGAGTAGACGACGGCGGAGGTGGAGAGGAGGGAGAGGACGAGGAGGGCAAGGAGGTAGCCTGCCTTGAAGAGGAGGAAGGCGGACCATTCGGACGAGAGGCGGGAGAGGATGGCGGATTGGGAGGGGGATCCCGGGGGGGCATCGTTGAGGGCGTCCTCGTTGCGGTCGATCTTGGAGAAGAGGAGGTGGGTGACGTAGATGTGAGCGAGGTAGAGGATGGAGAGAGGGAGGACGAGGGCGAGGGCGATCTGGGAGAAGAGACGTCGCCATGAGAGCACGATCTTGGACGCTTCGTGGTAGATCCCCACGGGACCCAGGAATTGGAGCTCCTCCGGTTCCAGATCCATGCTACGCTTAGAATTAGGGTTTCTCTGTGTGGGGAAATTGGGGAAAGAGAGATATAAGGAGAGGAAGAAGAAGTACTTTGGGAACGAAGAGGGAATGGTGGCGGCTTTGGATTTGGGGGATTGCCCCTAGTCTTCTATCTAAATTACGAGGGCGAGGGTATGAATATGATTTGGCCATTTGGGTTATGGAGTGACGCATGGGAAAAGGTGTAGCTGAATAACACTGCATGCAGGACATGTGTCATGTCTCCATGTGATGCATATGATCCCTCTAATGATTTGCATGGATGAAATAGTTGCAATTAGTTAATGAATTTGTGATCTAATCCTTGATGAGCATGAGTTTAATGGATTGCTTGCCATTATGAATATCCATCAAGAGACAAATTTGATCCCTTTCCTATCATGGTTGCGGTCTTCGCCTATTTCCTTATATACTATAAATTTCACGTACCATCGAGAATTCACCATTACAAGCTTATATATTTATTTAGATGGTATTTTATATATGTTGGTTGTATCGCACTTAATCAAAAGTATAACTTAGTTCTACGGTTGTAAACGACATCCTAAATCATACTCAAGCTTATAAATAAAAAAATTCAACTAAATTAGTACAAGCCGGCTCATTCAATTAATAGGCATTTAGAGGTATCAACCATTATACATTTTTTTCATGTAGACTTCTATTGGATCAATCTATCATAATCCACAACCATATAGGAGCAACCGATCATGCTTGCCCGATCTAATTACATTAAGGTCCGGGTCCTTTGGAGGTTCAGGTTTAACTCAACCATCACATATATATATATATATATTCTTAATATTTCCCATCTTGTAATTTGTAGAACCTACTGCAATGAAGCTTAGGCAGGGCATAAGGACCATGAAAGGAGTGGCATTTCCGTAGTTCCCTTACTGACCAGGTATCTTTGCAATGGCCGGCAATTGGAAGAAAGTTCGGGTTTTCCAAGGCGGGCGTAGAGACCAGAGCTGGTCCGCCCTTTGGCGGAAATTTCCTTATTGCGGACTCGGTCGCTTCCACAAAGTCGTCGCTGACGCGTCCGTTCTTATTGTCGTCCATTCTTCGACGCAAAGGGAAGTCGGAGAAGAACAGCTCGGCACCTCGGCTGCCGGTTTTGTGATTCATGGTTTCCAATCCAAGGGAGGAACGGCTTAGTTTGGGTCCGGTCAGATCAAAGCCAGCTTAAGAAAAAAAAATAATCTAAAACAGGTCTCAACGAAGGCGTTATCGTGAACCCGACTGAGACTGTTATTGGTAGTTGCAGAAGTTATGTAACCGCTATTAACTATTATAACTCAGGGTCGGCCCAACTTTTAGGTGACTTAGGCGGTTGCTTAAGGCCCTAACCCAAAAAAGGCCCATCGCAGAAAAGATTTCAAAGACAAAATAGAAAGAAAAAAAGCTTCCATGTGAATTTGTTTTAGGCCAGCCCATTGCAGAAAAAACCTCGAAGACAAACGGCCTTAGGTTCCCAAATATATTGGACTGCTCCTGTTATAACTAAAATATAAGTGAAAAACTATCGCATTTGTTTCCAAATCAATTAATATAATTTAGGCTGTACATTTTTTTTGTTTTTCCAGGTAAAAGGGAGGATATATTTTCATTAAATTTCTAAGAAAAGTATAAACAAAGTAGTATTTTATTTTTAAAAAATTGTATAAGTGAAAAAAACGAATGTTTTTGAGGTAATATAACGGAAGCGGCTCAAAATAGATATAACTTAACAGCCATAATTTAAACAGTCATTTTATATCCTTCAATCTCCTATCCTATCTCCTCCTATTCCTATTGCAAATTGATGGGTCAGATCTTTTTCGGTCAAGGGTTTCCAATGTGCTAGCCAAGCTCTACCTGGACCAAACCAAATGGCCGGGTGTGTGTTGCACCTGTTGATCCAATAAAGTGGGCCATAGTAGGCTGCCCCATTTTATTTTAAGATATAGTTTTGACATAATTAGAAAACTCACAAGCATCTTCATGTTCTAGATGAAACACATTTGTTTACCAAACAATCCATTGATTAATTTTGAACAAATTCACTATGAAATCTCTAAATAAGGCTATAGCCCACTAGTTGGTTAATTTTCTGATTTTTTCACTGTGTCTCTGTCATTTGACATCCAACCAAATTTTTTTATAGGAATAACCATGCAAAAAACCCTGAGCTAGTTGGGGGTTTTCAATTTCCTCCTAAAGTTTAATTTACCTCAATCAAGTTATCGAACTTTTAAACTCTCACAATTTTGACCCATGACCAGCTTTTTTTTTTTTGCTAAAACAGGCATTTCATACTACACGGTACGAATACACCCAGCAGAATCTACAAACAAAAGGCCCCGGAAAGCACCGGGCAAGTCATCCTCACCAACCCATAGGGTGCCTCCAGAGTGGCTCGCAACATACGCCGCCATCTAGTCAGCCGCCCCGTTTGCCACACGATATATATGCATAGCCTGAAAAGTAAACCCCTCCCTCACCATCAACCATATATCAAGGAGCAAAGGATGGACCCCTCTATCTCTATGAGAGCTTCTTCGGACCCAACTGATCACTATGGTCGAGTCACCCTCCAAGAGGATAGAGCTCGCCTGAAGTACATGTTGTGCATACCGTAATCCCATCCAAGCTGCTCGTAGCTCTGCCCTTGAAATCGAGGTGTCAAAAATCTGACAACCTCCAGTTGCCACCATGCTGGAGCTCGGACCCCTGATAACAAACCCTACTCCTCCCCTCCTGCCTCCGTCCAAGACCGAGCCATCAAAATTGACCTTGAGGAAGCTTAGGTGTGGGGGCTCCCAGGTGAAAAACACCGTGTGATAGGCTGTCGAAGCAGCATGGGGGCCCCAGGTGTCCTGAGCTGTCAAAGGTCTATGATCCGGACCTGCATGAAGGATCTCTGCTGCCTGTGCCTGCACCTGCTCCATCACGAATCGTGGGGACAAGCTAGGCTCATCAAAAACTCGGGCGTTCTGGCCATCCATACCTGATAAGCTATGCAGGACGCCCTGATAGCCACAGAACGCATCTGGTGGGAACTGGACCAACGTCGGACCTCCTCCAAAAAATAATCCCTCCGGCTCCACGCTACCTCCAAAATCCCAAACAGCCTCCAAGCCCTACTCGCTCAGACACACTGGAATAGTGCGTGGTCCATCGACTCATCTACCTCACAATACTGGAACATAGGAGGAATGTTAACTCCCCGTCGGCTCAGCGCCAAGCTCGTCGCCAAATGGTCCCAGGCTACCTTCCAGAGGAATAATGCAACCCTCTGGTGTAGCCCAAATCTCCATACCCAGCCACAGTCCCTACCCAGCTCCGACTCCTGCTGAATAACCCGAGAAACATCACCAACCCTGACGCTGGCCGTACAAGTGGTGCTCCATACCCTAACATATGGACCTGTTAATCCCGGGACAGGAAGAGCCCGTACCCGCTCTGCTAAGTGTTCCCTGAATAACTGACCCAGCCTGTCATCATCCCACTTTGCCTCCCTAGGCATGAAGAGGTCGTACATTCGGAGCCCAGCAGTCTCCTCATCGCTGATCATCGTCGGCCACAGCCTCAGCGGAAGTGCATCCACCCAAGGGTCCTCCATCACATCAATGCTCCGTCCGTCGCCAATCAACCACCTAGTATGTGCCAAAGCCATAGGCATATACCTCCCAACCTCCCGCCACATGAAAGACGCCCTCCGGCTACCCACCACCTGGCCTACTGAGCCTGCCCGACCATATCTCGCTATTATAACCTGACTCCAGAATCCATGTGGCTCCAAAACAAATTGCACTGCTCATCGCGCCAGGAGTGCCTCACGCCTCGCTAATAGTGACTACACCCCCCAAGCCACCCTCACTCAGAGGCAGACAAACTCTCTCCCAGGCCACCAAATGTACCCCATGACCCCTTCCAGAGGAGCCCCACAGGAAACTACGCATACTCCGCTCTATCCCCACCAGCACCGTCTTCGGCACAATAGTATGGGCCATAATGTAAACAAGCATAGAGCAGAGGACAGACCTAACAAACGTCAACATGCCCATCATAGAGAATGATGAGGCTCTCCAACCCTCGAGCCTGCTCTGCACCCTCTGCACCAAAAAGGAACACTCAGCCATCCGCAGCCTCCTCCCTGTGATGGGAACTCCCAGATAGTCTAGTGCCCCCTCCTGCTCCCGCGTCTCCAATATCGCCCTGATCTCCCGTCTGACTCTCCGCTCCGTGCTCGGACTGAAGTGAATGGATGACTTTTGGCAATTGATCCTCTGTCCGGATGCCGCACAATACTCCATCAATACTCTCTGGAGGGCTCGCGCGTCCCTCACCCTCGCCTTGGCTACTAGCAGGCAGTCATCTGCAAAAAGGATGTGAGAAATAGGGCGAGCACCCGAGGCTGGGCTATAAGCAGCCAACTCCCGGTTCTCGCTTGCTACATGTAAAGCACGGGATAGTGCATCAAAACAGATAATGAACAAGTAAGGGGATAGAGGGCATCCCTGACGAAGCCCTAGAGTAGCTCGAAAGAAAGGCGCAGGCGTACCATTGACCAAGATGGTGAACCTAGGCCCTTGCACACAGCCGAAAATCCAGTCAATCCAGGTCTGATAGAATCCAAAACTCTCCAATGCTTATCTAAGAAAGTTCCATCGAATCCGGTCATAAGCACGCTCCATGTCCAGCTTTACTGCTATCAAACATCACCTCCTCGAGGCCCGCTGTAAGTCTTCCATCATCTTCTGGGCTAACAAAATATTATCTGATATAATCCTCCCTCTCACAGACGTACCCTGCTCCTGACTAATAATGCTAGGCATCAAAGCCTTCATCCTCCCAGCCATAATCCTCGCCACTATTTTGTACAAAGTGGTACGCAAACTAATAGGCCGGTAGTGGCCCGACTCCGACGCATCCTGACGCTTCGGGATTAGAGTGATATAAATAGCCTGCCAGTCATCTACCATCACCGCCCTACTAAAGTATAACTGCACTGCCTCCACCACTGACCTCCGAATGATGCTCCAATATCTTCGAAAGAAAAAGGGTGGAAATCTGTCCGGTCCAGGAGCCTTATCCTCAGCTAAGGCCCATACCACCTCCTGCACTTCTCTATCTGACACTGGCTGAATCAATGCTTCATTATCAGCCTCCTCAATTCTAACTGCAGGCCTAGGGAGCTGACCAAGCACATAGGGCCCCCCCGCCTCCGTCCATCTAGGTCTGAAAAAGTCGAACATCACCTGCCTCACTGTCGAGTCCTCCACCTGCTGACTCGCCCCAACTCTCGGAGATCGTATCATGTTCCTTTGCCTCCTGATGATCGTCGATCGATGAAAGAAACTAGTATTTCGATCCTCCTCCTTGACCCACTATGCCCTCGACTTCTGCCTCCAAAAAATTTCCTGCTGATGCAATAGCGAGTGATGAGAGGACAAGTGACATCGCGAGTCTGCCATCTCAACCTCCTCCAGCTCCCCGTCTCGATCCTTCCTCCCCTAGAGATCCATAATCAACCCCTCTACCTCCTCTAGTCTTCGGAAGATGGTGCCCACAACCTCCCGATTCCATCTGCGAAGGTGTCGTTTAGTAAGCTCCAATCTGCGCGACACCCTCTGCATGGCATCTCCCTGCATTGGCATGCCCCAGGCCCCCCTAACTACTTCCCAAGACTGGGGGTACGACAGCCACAGCTTCTCAAATCGGAATGGGTTATGATGGTTGGAGCTCGAAACTGTAGAAATCAAAAGAGGACAATGATCTGAGGCAACCCGAGCAAGGTGACTAACCTGGTATGATGGGAAGCGCTGGGTCCAGTCTGAAGATGCAAGAGCCCTATCAAGCCACTCCCATACTCGCGCTCGTCCAAGCTGGTTGTTACACCAAGTAAATCACGGCCCGGAGAAGCCAAGGTCCACTAGGTCGGTATCATCCAAAAACTCCTGAAACTTCCTCCTATCCACTGAATCAGAGTAGGCCCTACCACCTCGTTTCTCATTAGAGCTAAGAATGCAATTAAAATCACCCACCACCATAGTCGGAACTCTCTGAGTCAACAAACAGGTCAGCTCGCCCCAAAGGACTCTCCTCGTCTGGTAATCAGTGCTAGCATAGACCCCACATAGGACCCACGGAGGTTCATTTGGTTCCGAGATGACCATCACAACCTGTTGAACACAATTGCGAAAAACATCCACAGAAGTCACCCCCCACCTCCACAACATCAAAATACCTCCAGACATGCCCTGAAATTCTACTACAAAGGAATCCCACACAAGTGCTAAGCATCGCTGCACTCGACGCAACCCTTCTCCGGACACCCTCGTTTCACAAAGAAAGCAAATCTCTGGGCAATGAAGCTGCACTAACCTCTTGAAGGTAGACATGAATGAGGGCTTGGCCGCCCCCTGCAATTCCAAGCTAAAATCTTCATTTAACACTGTGGGATGAGGTGTGGCCATATCTTCGTGGGCTTCTCACTTCCTGTGCAATCCTATCCTCCTTCACCGATTCCCCACCTCCCTGAATTGCAGCACGTAGCAAATCAGCTATCTTCCCATGCTCTTGAATAGGAGAAGTGGTGCCATGTCCCGTGCCCCCTAGAATGCCTCTCATCACCACCACCGTAGAAGAAGATGGAGAGAGCCTTATCGGAGCTACTAGAGGCCTGAGAGCTCCCTCCACATCCTCCGTTTCCTGCTTCCCCTTGTTTCTCTGACACGATGAGGATGCCGCCTTCCTCTGTGACACCGTTGCCAAAAACACCTCCCTCCGCTGGTGCAGGTCCATTGGCACCTCCTTTCCTTTAGCCGGAGCCTTGCCGCCATCACTAGCCACGGTCGCACGCGGAAATGGGGCCTCGCCTGCCACCGTCGTCTCGCTCGTCGCGGATGTGCCATCCACCGCTCGCCAGGTCCCAGCAACTCCATCAACGGCTGGGGCACCGCCCGTCGTCAGTTGGCTGGGGGTTCTCGCCGGCGGCAGGAAGGCACTCCGGAAGTGCCTCCGACCTTCCTCCCTCCGACGTAAGTGAGGGTCTTCGAAGGAAGACGATGACGCCAACCGGGCCAGCCGAGTCAACTCAGCCCTACCCGCTCCCGATGCACTGCTCAGCTTAGCTGGGCTTCTGGCCCGTTTTAACGGGCTTTGGCCCTGTCCATGGGCCAGCCCAGTTGCAGCAACTATGCCCTTTACCACATGGCCCGGCCCGTCAGTGAGGGGCAAGCCCGAGATTGTCATGGCCCATCCCGGCTCAGTTCTGCCCTGCTGTCCCAAATACGTGGTAGAGTCCGACCCTTTGACGGAATCCAGGTCAGACCCTAACACCACACCAAGTGGAGTCATCTCGATATCCAGCATCGGTGCACCCATCGTCTTCATCTCCGGCGGCTTTCTCCTAGCCAGCTTAGTGGGTTTTTGCCATCCGTCCGTGTTCGTGGGTGACACAGGGAGGTTCGACGCAGCAATAGGAGACCTCGGCCCCGACTCAGGGGGATGATCTTGCACCGGCATAGTTTGGACAACCTTCTTCACGGTGGCCTTCTTCATCGACTTGTTCGCCTTCGGCTGCCATACCTTGGTTGTTGTCAACCACGGGCCAAAGGCCAACCGACTCCCTAAAACGTCCCCCTTCTTCGACTCAGATGTCGACTCCTGGGGGGGATCCTCCGTCTCAGTTTGCCGAGAGCACTGATCTCCCAAGTCTCCGAGCTTCGCCGGATCCGTGGGAGGAAAAGGGCAAGCCCCCTCTTCGTGCCCCAGCCAGGCACACTTGAAGCAGAGCCCAGGTAGGCTTTCGTAGCGGAAAGCCTGCCAATGTAGGTCAGATCCTACCCGGATGAAAGTCCCCGGCCGGAACGACGCGTCCGCATCCACCTCAACCTTGATACGGCCGAAGCCAAGTTTCCGGGCCTGGTCAGTGACCTTGTCCAGCACCAAAGGTTGACCAGCCTTTGCGATACCCCAGATCATCTCCTTCGACCAGTATTCCATCGGCAAACTTGGCAACCGGAGCCAAACTACCATCCGGCCCAACTGGTTGGTCCCCGGAACAAAGTTTGGCCGCCAGCGCTCCATAGCCAGGAGCCGACCAGCCTCCAACCAGGGTCCACCTTCCATGGCCGCCTCCTGATCCTTCTCACACCGAAAACGGAACGCAAAGGTCTCATCCACCATCATAAACTCCTCGACATCATAGTCGAGTTTTTCGGCCACCCGCAACTCCCGCCTGATCCATTCCGCCGGCACGCGACGCCCCAGGCTGCGTATGATCACCGCAGTATCATGCCACACCGCCCTGGCCACCTCCATCTTCTCCAGTGAGATCTCAACTACATCTGTGAAGCGTTGTTTCAGGGCTTCCAGCTCCGACGTCGTGATTTGGTGGTTGGTCCAGGACGGCTTCCTTGACGAGCCCTTTACCACATTCGCCCACGTCCTACCCTTCTCTAGCGCCTTTGGGTGGGTTTGCTCCCCCTTGTTACCCGAGCTCGCCTCCATCTTCTCCAGCTCCGCAGCACCCAACATGACCAACTTATATGGTAGAAGAGAAGGATGCCTCATGTGATATCACATGACAATTCCACCATGATAGCCGAAAAGAATTTATAGCCAAGGTCCGAATTAAACGAATTTAAAAATTCCATGACCCGATTGCACTAAATTAAAGTTTAGGAGAAAATTAAAAATCCCAAAATAATTCAAAATTTTTTACGTGATTATTCCCTTTTTATACTATATATATAACTGAATTATCCCAGCAAAGAGAAATTTGAAACCATTAGGTCCCCACAATTCACTTATAAAAAAATTCACTGCTTCGACCCACCAAGGCTCGCAAATATATCATTTTAGTAAAGTACCTCAGTTTCTAGACAATAAAACAGTAAATTCCAAAAATTAAACTTCATGAGTTGGAAATGGATTCACAGAAGTACAAATGCAGAAGTATGGTCGACCAAAGATGCATTCCAGTGCCCGTCATTTCGACCATGCAAAATTTGAGAGCACCCGAAGGAAGAGCCTCTTTCTGCTACAATATTCTTGGACTTCATTTGGATGATAGTTTCCAGTAAACCAAGGATATTGATCAGATCATGTGTTGATGAAACCTTGTGTCAGCTAGAGAATCACAGTACCTGCCAATATAGTGCTTTTCCAGCTCGAAAAAATGATTTTCAAAGATCGGTCCCTCTCTACCTCAGGATTGAGATCTCTCCCTCATCTTTGCTTTGGCGAAAAATACACCTGCTAATAGACCTGTGGAGTAGAATTTTGTTTGCATATGCCGTAAGGTGGCGGCATGGTAAAAACGAAGTCACACAAATGCCTTTGTGAAATGAGAAAACCTACCAAACAGGATGCTTAAGAAATTCTCCAGGGTAGTTGGTACTTTAAAAAGGAGGATTCCAGCAATAGAGAGAGGTATCTTATTTAGCGATCCTACAAGGCTGCCAAAAAATAAATAAATAAATAAAGAAACGACTACATCAGCAAAGAGATTCCACATACAAATTGTGGAAAACTGTTTAACTGGCTCAATAATTGAAAAGATCGTTAAGTTAATGGTCAAGAAAGATTTGCAAGACCTCGTATTGAAGCATCTTAGTATAGTGTCGGCAATGCCCGACAAGCACCGGTGCGGACCGGTATGGCATACTAGTTTAAGTACTCGTACAAGTTTTTAGTGCCAACCAAAAGATAATATATCAATTTCTACAGGAAAGTTGGTGCAAAGCAAAGACTATAATAATCCTATAGTGCACTCAGGTAATGTAGCATGAAGTATAGTCATCTTTCAATTATGTAAGCGGTATATGTTATTTTTCGTGCCCAAGACAGCCAAGTTTGTGACATTAGACTTGCATCCTTTTATCAAACCTACAAATCTGAACACTATGTGTATGGTAATTCACAGTTAAGATGTTCTCTGTTTCAAAGAGAGGCCATACTAAAATATTGTTAACTGGTAACTGCTTGACTTCTGCTCAAACACTAAGTTGCCAACCTTTATGATAATATATACCACCTGGTACTAGGGCTTAAAAGAGACTGCCATACAACCTAGAAGAATTTTGAGCAATCCCAAGCATCCAACCAACTAAACCAAATCATTTTCTTAAAAAAATAATTGAAACTTCTAAAAAACTATTATGTTCGGTCATCTTCCAAAATATTATTCCTCAATTGACAATTAATTTGACAGCCTTTGGTAAATAAATTTATCAAAATGTCCACTAAGCATAATAGTTGCTTCAGCTTGAACCACACAAACAATAACTCATCCTATCTCTACTATATACGATGCAAACTCCCAGCATGGTTGGATGTTTGCACGCTAGATTTTGCCTCGAACTTTTTTTCTAAAAATACACTTTAAACCAATTAAATACACCTATTCAAATTTACTCTCTGATAAATGACTAGGAGGAGTATTGCAACAACAAATATTGGGAGTATATTTATCAAATCTTCTCTAAAGAATGATGACTGATAGGATCACAGCCATCAGACAAATTCTCTTTCCTTCAGGGATGACACAAGTGTTTGTGATCAACATCATGCAACTTGAGGAAGTTTGTGAAGCAGGCATTGTTTGCTCCAAACTTATTTGACAGAATTGGCACCATGTAAGTTTTTATGCACCTAAGGCCTCTGAGCCTGGTTCATGAAATGCTACAATCAAATATTGCTTCTCTTGGACATAGGTTTCTAAACCTATAAGATCCTGTCTGTTTCTAATCAGATCCAATCACGGTGAGAAAAAATAAGGAAAGAAGTTAAATATTTTGAACGTAGGGTTTCAGCTTTCTAGATCTTTATGATGGATCAAGCCTGGTACTGCCCTTCGCAACACAAGTTCATATGATTCAGTGGCTTCTATGAACCCACTGAAATAGGAAGGACACAAATGTGAGAGATGGTACAGGGGACACTGTACTCAAACTTTCTGAGAATAAAGATTAAAATAAAGGACAGACTGTTGGCCTACAGAAGATTGGAACAGTACATACATATTTTGGGTACAGACCTTGTGTTTTGAAATGATGAGCATCACACAAATTAAGGACTGTATGAGCGTTGTTTTTGAGTTCAAATGTCAATCTACTAACAACATGACTCATTAGTTGACACCTCTCTCCTCAGTGCATGCACTGGGGAGAGGTTGCAGTTTTGAACTCAGAAAGGAAGAATGAAAAGTTCAAATGTCAATGTCAAAGTGCTCCAGTGTACCTGTATGTAGTTGCACCTGTCTGGTGGAGAAACCACATTGAAGTGAAGCTGATTGCAAGTCCCAAAAACCCACTTGAAGTCATCACCAACCAGAACATAGGCATCCTCAAAAGCGGCCTGCCAATTCACTTCACAGATACATAAGCCTAATAAGATAATAAAGAAAATATCACCTGTTGTTCAAACACTCATATGAATTAAATGTATCATCAGCTTGTTCGCAACATAAACAGCATGACAATGACATCATGAATCATGGTGATCCAATCCTTTTGATCCTTACTTTTGCTGCTTATATTTCTATCCGATCTTGACAGATACATGTCATACAATTGAAATCATCAACTAGTAAATATCCACTGGTAAAAAAGCAGGGTGGAGATGATATAAGTATGTGTATACGTGAGAGAGAGAGAGAGGAGAGACCATATCTAGAATTTGACAATAGTTCCAAGAGAAATATTGTTATTTTCCAATTAACATGTTGTAGTATATCATAGACTCTCAAATAAGTGTAAAAGGGTATACTTAAATTTATTTTTTACTGATTTTTATTTTTTGTTTCAATTTTCACTTATTTTTATCTATTTTTATGAATTTTACTGATTATTATATAATTTTAGAAAGCCAACAGCATAAATATCTGCAGATGCACCTGCATACCACATACGTGCTATGTGGTACCTGCATAGATATACTGCAGCCGCTTTTCCTCAGGTACATATATGCAGATATGGAGCCAGTACATCCAGCATCTCAAACCTTGGGTTCAATGCATATTCCTGATATGCATACCATCTACAAATATGAAGATAAAAAAAAAAAAAGCATTGTGTCATTAATTTAAGTCATGCTACTACATGAAATATTATATTTTAATTTACCAACCAGTTTTATTCAGCTGGTTCTATCAAATGCGTCCCCACAACCACTTCTCTTGACCTTTGGGCAAAATCTTGGCTTTGCCACTACCACGTACCAACATAACTAGCAAGCCTTGTACCAAAACTATCTGCCACCTTGTAAAACTTGTATTCTGCTTTCAGTTTTGATTTGTATCAGCTTATGTTCAAAGACATGACATGAAAGCAGCATATATAAATAATTTCTGCAAGGATGATGTAAAAAGACACTAATATGCAATTTTGAATGATTTACTCACGTTTTAGAAAGGTAATCCACTTCATCAAATGCAAATACAAGCAGAATCCCCAAAGGCAATGAAAGAGTGTTATTGAGCAAAACCATTGAAAACTCATTCAAATTTCCAGATTTTGTCACTTGCTTTGCTGTATCCATGACCCACCGTAATGTTAGCTGAGGATTAGCAAACGGCATGTGTCAGCCAAAAGGAGTGCAGAAACATCAAAAAAAAAAAGTTATATCATTTATTATCTATTAGTCACACACTGCCATCTCACTACTTATCACAGATTACAGAAAATAGCATCACCCCACAACCTAGGAATCATTTCCTAACACTTGGCCAGCAAGCAGTTGATTCCAGTAAAACTGGAAATATGCATATTCAAGATTACAGTTGGAAAAAGTAATTCAAACAAACAGCATAATCACACAATAAATTTGATACTGATAAGATGATAACTTCTAAGAAAACCTAGCTAGAAGAAGGGCACTTTCCATACAGCATCCTGTGATGGGTATGTTGAGGCAAACAGACTACATGCAAGTTGTTTAAATACATATTTATATAAAAAGATGTACAAGGATGATGATAATATAAAGTTCATATATATGAGTTGTTATCAATGCCACGCTTAGAAGCTTGGTACTGGAATTCCAATCAAAGATCTAAAATATATTTTATTTGTTTTGGGACAAAATATATCCATTTTTTTAGCTGAAAGAAAGTTAAACTGAATATTCTTCTAAAGTCTGGCTTATCTAAAATCCTGCAAATTTTATAAACAAATCATAATGACACCAAAAAAAGAAAGAAGTGACTAAATGGAGATTGCATGTGTTAAAGCATTAAAAATATAGCTAATTAAGTTTTTCTCTAGAATCATGAAGAAACTAATCAACACATGCATGCAATTTTAATACTATTATTGTTTATAACAACAGTAAGAGACATGTTTTGAAGAGCAATGAAAAATATGCCAAATATAAATATTACCGAATATGATGCTGTCAGAAAACAATTAACAATCTGCCATGTATAGCCAACTGCATGAAATGAGAGATCTGTGATTCCTCCTGAAATTGTCGAGATTATCTGCATAAGGAAAGAAAATATATAATTAGAAAATTCAATTTAGTTCTTGTTTTGTCAGAATTAGTTAAAGATCAGTATCCTATCTTAATAGATAAAGAAACTAACGTGAGAAATATCATTTCATATTATTAAGGAAAATAAAGCATAGAAATATCTATTCCATCATCAAGTGATAAAATAAGAATTTTTTTTTTCAATTCTTTACCACACTTATGCAACATGCATGAATTTTGTTTTAGGGTCTGTTTGTTTGAGAGTAATCTGGCATGGGAAAACAAATCCCATGTTAGATTTTCATGTTCAGTACGAAGTGGATGCCAGAGGTGGTAAAATAAATGATGGGTCTTATGACTATTTTTCTAAGAGAGAAGGTAGAACAAATACTACTAGAGGGGTGGTATTTGTTTTCCTATACAGAATTACAGAGTGAAGGTAATTTGAAATATCATTTCTTGACAAAAATATCCACACTTATATCATATTAATATTATATTAATTATATATATAACTAATATTAATTATATTATTATATTATATTAGTATTATACTAATATATTTAATATATTATAAATATATTTATATTGGTTAATAATATTTATAAATAATATATTTAATATATTAGCAACATTATTAATAAAAATTAATTATTAATAAATAATTAACAAATATTTATTAATTATCAATAAATCTAATATGGT
>JAOXJJ010001007.1:10093275-10112926 GCA_025769935.1 Phoenix roebelenii
CCCCCACCAAGCAGTGTAACATTTCAAGTTGCTAACGGACAAATGGAACATTCTGCCAGGATATCACTGAACCAGACAAACACATATCCAGCTTTAAAACCATCAAAGTAAAATTTAGCTGGTAGCTGAAATTTGCTTGTAGTACAGTAAAAGCAAGAAAAGGAAGCACAAATGGGATTAGTAGGCAACCCAATAAGAGCTATACTATTATTTAAGATTACACCAAAGAAAGATGTTATAATAAACTTCAATACAGAAACAATCCCTGATATAAATCATGGTTGCTTTTTAAAAAAAAATTCTGACAGATAATTACTCTATTGTAGACTGTCCAACAAATTAAATTTCTTAAGTTGATCATGACTCACATAGATATAGCTGTTCCTAAATAATTACCTATGTTTATTAACAATTCAAAAAATGACAAATTGCTGCAGATAACTAACAATTCATAAAAAGAATTTCTAATATCGATCAATTAATCATTTTAAACTTCGAATAAGATAAGTCCAATAGATTCCGTTTGCCTGAGCTTCGAATACATCATAAATCTTTCTCTCTTTGCTGGACTGCAACTAAGACCAATACTCCACAAAATAATGCCTACTAATGTACATAAATTACTAAAAGAACTCAGAAGCCATCACCACAGCATCATGGTTTTGCTTGCCACAATATAAATATAATGTATGAATCATCAAACATATACAGTTTTACACTGCTATGCTAAATCCACACTGTATGCACAATGTAACATGTGAATGAAAAATTCCGTAATAGATGCAAGATATATTTAACGTAGATAATGATCGATGATAAATCTACCAATAAACAGCAACCTTAGGCAGAAGGGAATGACCAATGGAGTACATGAAGCAGATCTGGAAAACAGCCTTTTACCATACATGGAGAAATTAAATAATTGAATAAGGAATTATATGATGTTAAAGAAGTTACATTAACCGAGGGAACAGCTGAAAGAATGAAGATAGCACTTAAGTGAATCAATGTCGGCGGAACCGACCCGAACCGGCTAGTTCCGCCCGTTTCAAACCGTACTAGTGGCTCACCGGTACGATTCCGGCTTCCGGCTCAGAAAACTGGATGCATTCTCAGAGCCGGAAAAGAAGAAGGAAAGAGAGAGCGAGAGGGGGAGGGAGGGAGAGAGAGAGGAAAAGGACGCCGGCGGAGCCCGCGAGGGGGCCGATGCCGGGGAAGAAGGGGCGCCTAAGTGGCCGACCCCTGTTTCGAAACCAAAACGGGGGTCGGCCACTTAGGCGCCCCTTTTTCCCCGATGTCGGGCTCCGCCGGCGTCCCTCACCCACTCTCTCTCTTCCTCTCTCGTTCTTCCTCTCCCCCGTCTGTTCAATCGTGTCGGTACAGGCTTGGCATGGCACGGCACGGCGCATGACCGTACCGAGCCGTCCCGCCGGAGAACCGGTATCGGGTCTGGTACCGGTTCCTCCGAACTTGAAGTGAATATTGGAACTTATTAAGAACCTAAGGAACCAAAAGTACTAATCTATTCAGTTTTATTACAGCCTAACAGAAATACAATTACTCTCAAAAAACATAATCAATAACTACATGATATTACCAGAAAAGTAATGCCCTCGAAAAATGAAATGCACTAAGAGTCCTTGATCAAAGAAAAAACAAAAATCTTAGTTATTGACGCCGAAAATCACAGCAAGAATCTGCAATGCAACCAGTACGGAACAACTTCAACAAATTTATTATCATGGTATGGCCAAGGACCCATCATACAGGGGCAGCCTAGTGCATAAGGCTCCCGCCTTTGTAGGATTTGAAGAGGGTAGATGTACGCAACCTTACCCCCATGCAGAAGGGGTTGTTTCTTGTGTTTCAAACCCATGACCTCCAGATCATAATGGAGCAACCAAAACAATGCACTAAGGCTCACCCTCATCTTATAATTTATTACATTCCTCTCACATTGAACCACATCAAAGATGTTAATTAGTAAACTATACATTCCATGTATGACAGTGAATTCATCATAACCTAGAAAGACATGACATGCACCAACACTTCAACCTAGAGTATAATTTACAAAATCCTTTGATAATGATACCACTAAGGCAATGTTTTACCAATAGCCTGATGCCATGTAATGAAGCAGTTCATAACACAGTGAAATGATCAAACTGACAAATCAAATTCTTCAATTGACAGTGGAGAAGGCAATAAATAACTTGGAAAGGAAGGGAGGGGGGTGATGGGCAAAAGTATTCAGAAGGCTTTACAGCACAATTCAGTATAATATTATACTTAAGTGAATGCAAGTACTAACCATCTACAAAAGCATAGAAGTTGACTGTCAGTAATCCTAGCTAATAGCTAGTTTTAAACCTTCGCCTGAAGATGCATACAGATCATGTTTAATTTACAACAAAAAGGGTTTGCATATTAAATGTTTAAATCCTTCTAGCTGACTACAAACAAACCCTTGAACTGATAGTTGACTTCAGCAAGTATACTTACAATTAGTTTAGACAGAAACAAGTGTAAAGAAACCATGACAGAAATGGCTACATACCTAAAAATGCTTGTACTGAGCATCCCAACAAATATAACATTGACCGGCAACCAGACCTTAATTAATTTCCATGTAAGAGGTTCTGTTGTTATTACTCCAAATAGTCTCAGAGAAGAGACGATAATTACTGAAACAAGATTCTGCAACCACAGGATAATGGGCATCAACCTCTTAGTCATTCTACATTGTTTCTTAATGGTCAAGCTATTGAAATATAAAACAACAAAGAAATTTTGTCATTATAGTCGTAAATAGATGAGATATAGCTGCTTCACCTGGTAAAGCATCATTGATATTCCAGCATTAAAATCATAGCCTGATAAAACAAACTTATTAACCAGTATCATGCTGCATGATGATATGCAATATGCAAGACCAGATAGAAGGGCCTGATTGTGGATCTTTACAGGCCTGTAACAGCGTGAAATTTTCTCTCTGTCTTTTGTCACTTTACCATCTTCCAAGTCAATGTCTTCTTCCCGAAAGGATTTTGCACCAGAAAATGATCTATAAATGAAAGTTTAAATTTTGGAAAAGACATAACATGGTAGTTTAGTATTGCTGTTATACAAATATATGGAGAAGGTTAAACAGAGAGAATAAATAGTTGAAAAGACAATGCATAACAGAAATAGGGCATATATAAGAAACTAAATTATTCATGAATTACAAGCCAGATAAGGCAAGAATGTTACGATGCATCTATGCTTTAACATTTCATTTGCTAGCTAAAGAAACTACACAAATGCTATGTTTTGTGTATGTGAGGATGCAGAAATCAGAGGTGACTGCAGCAATTTTAGGACCCCAATCTAGTCTGATGAAGAATAACAGAAAAAGAAACTTTTATGTATTAAACAGCACCTAAGACTAAAATAAGTTTATTCTGCAACTGCAGAGTTGAAGAATAAAAGAGAAAAAGAGAAAGAACAGCATGTTCCTTTTATGAAACCTTTTTGCCATCCACAACTGCAATCAATATCAACATATAAATGGTAGACATATCCTATTCTGCTTTGGTTTATTCAGCAATCAATTGGAGCAAGAATCAACCAATTAGTAAACAAGATAGGGATATCATCTACAAAGAGTTGCTCTCTATAACAAAGGACCAGGTAAACAAAAGAAAAGAAAGAATAGAATTGATGCAGAAAGGCAGATTATGGGCAAAAAAAGTGAAGCTTCAATGATTTGTTTTGGAAAAAAAAAGGTTGAGAAGGTCAAATTAGCATTGTAGTTCAAGCTGATGTAACTGGATCGCTTGAACAGCATTGAAGGGCTTAAGACATGAAGGATTTAGGAATTAGGATTTCGATATTGATGTAAATGGGGAAGAATTATATCTAGTGTTCCAAGGCTAAAATTATAAGAACGAGATTTAGGTCAGCCGACACATTCTAGGCAACTTGAGTTTTGACTAAAAATGAATGCAGAAAAACTGAAATTTTAGCAACTTTAAAGTTGAAGATGGGTTTAAAATAAGTAATCTAATGGTCTAGGGATTATAATAGGTTTTAAGAGGGATCCATGAAGAGAATTGAAAAGAATTACATAAAATGGAAATAATAAATATTAATTAATAAGCAGAAAAGGATAATTAGATGGAGTCATAGCCATTCATAGGAGCCTGGGAATAATCGCCTAGCGCCTGAGAAAGCTGTACCAAGGGCTGCCAGAGGATCAGACCCATCAGTTTCTAATTTAATGTAGACATGATGATAACCAGGACCAGTCCGAACTAAAGTCACTGAAAGCTTGAATGAAAATTTTGACCTGTTTCAACTATGGACTGGATAGAAATACGAGACCCATTCCAAACCCAAACGAATCAAAGAAAACTATCAAGATATGTTTCCCCTTCCACCCAGACCTCCTCAAATTTAACAAACAAGTGTTCTTGGGCATTAGCAATAATGTTTATATTGTTAATCATCTGTATGGGTTGTTAATGATAACTTAATGTGGTTGGTAAACTAAAATTATGCTGAATGGATTGCTAGCAATGCCAACATATCTGTATGTGTTGTCAATGATAACCTAATGATAACTTAATCTGTATGTGTTGTTAACTGCTGTCTTCTCACATAACATATCTCTGACATGAATCTATACTTGTTTCTTATGCTTTGTGTCCTGATTATATTTGACCTGATTCAACCCTAAAAGACCTATGGATCAATAATAAATCATAAACCTGAACCAACCCATATGAAAGTGCATCAAAATTAAATTTAAATTTTTTAATATGGATCAGGCTTCAGTCATGACAAGCTTTAATCCAACCCCATCTGCTAGAAGCCCTAGCTGAACCTTCACCATGAGTTAAAAAAGTGAGACAAACTTTGAAATTTTATTGCAACTCCAATATATCTTCATTGCTATCATTACACAAGTACCTTTTTTGGGTAAAGATTACAGCTGACCACAAACAATCTCAAATCCATCCTTATATTCAATGCTAGTGGAATCAAAACTTCTCTTAACAAAAATTAAAACTCCTTCAAGGTGCTTCCTACTTGAAAAGGAGCCAATCTCACAAAAACTAGAGAAGCATTACCGACGCAAAGTCCCATGATTAATTAACAAGATGCATTATGGCAAAAAATCAACTGATCAACTAAGAAAAGGTTGATCCAAGATGACTTTCAACATTATAATAAAAATAAAATAAAGTATTATAAAGATCATACATGATACTTCTATATGTTTCACATTAGAGAACTCTTAGAAATCAAGCTTAAAAGTTAAATAGGGAATCTGTCAGTTGACTATGTTGGAATACAATCAAAACCTAACAAGAAAGCTACTGCTTCTCTTCAATCAGAACACAACTCTCACAATTTAAGATTTGTCAGTTAATTAAGAATATCAATAACATTCAGATACGTGTGATGAGAAGGAGAAAATTAGAAACAATACAACCATATTATCAATAGCATCATCTGGAAAACAAATTGTTAAGATCATGAGGAATATGCGTGCCTGATAACAATATCTCTTCTTCCACCACCTACAGGACTTGTAAGTTGACCCAATGCCCCATTCTGTTCACGACTCATCAAACCACTTCTTTCACCATTTAGGACTGGATTACTTGTAGTGTCCAGGACGAGTTTTTCAAGGACTGCATCAGGAAAATCCTGAGGAGCGCCTAAAGAAAGAACTCTTGAAGAGAAAAGGACAAGCTTCAGAAATGGGTTGAATTTGGCAATTTTCAGTTCATGAAAAAAAAGGAATCAAAATAAAAGAAAAACATTTTTTATAAACAGTAGGGGAAAACTAGTGCAGATATTATGGGAATAATTATTTTGGAGAATTTTAAGCTTGTTATACATACAAGATACATCAATTTTAGGAATAAAAATAATACACTCATAATTATAAGTTAAATGAAACCATGCGAAGGAATTAATATCATAATGGAGCTAATAAAGCCCAGACAGATTATGATTATATTGGATAAAGTTATAAAAAGATAATCAACCAGACTACAGGATACTAACCAACAAATCTATATTACTATATAATGCCAAAAACCTTGGTTGTTTTTGTCCATCCCAGTGAATATCATACATATCTTCTGTTCTCTTGCTTAACATGTTCCAGCACATTAGACCAAAAAAAAAAAAAAAAAATCAAAGGTGGTGCTGGTCCTTCATAACATACCAGGAGAATGAAAACACAAGACTGTGAAAGTAACTTGATCCAAAGAAAAAGTGGGCCGGAGGAAAAGGCCACACTTTGGTTGGTGAATTGCTACATTTGTTAACTATTTATGCAGTGTTCTTTCCGACATCTTCATTTAACATGCTCCAATATGAAGAGGCAAAAAATGCCTCTTATGGGTACCGGGATCTCCTACACTCTGCCAAAAAGGCGACATGTTGAGTTGTCGATAAATAAATAAACAAATAAACCAACTGCTGCCCTCATGGGGCCAACAGGAGCTGGCACGTTACTTATCATGGGGAGACCTTTCATGGTGAGAGAGAAAGAGAGAGAGAGAGAGAGAGAGACAGAGAGAAAGAGAGAGAGATGCCATATTGATATATGAGGAAACAACTCATAAGTAGAGAAACGTTGTTTTTGACCTTAGTTTGGCATGTCAATAATGATCTGGTGGGGATCCATTATAACAGAATAAAGCTGCTATTGGAACCCTGTTTTCCACCTCAATTAACTGGAGCTTCCACAGTTGAATTTTAGATAAATTCGCTAGCCAATCGGCATACATATTGCCCTGATGATAAATCTAGAGAATCTTGATGGCCTCAAATTATAAGAGGAAGTCAATATTTTCTTACACGGGAAATTTACGTCAGCTAGGTTAGCACCTAATTCTTTATAGAGATAAATCTACTAAAATTTTTTGAGTAAAAGAAAGGAGAAACTCCACCAAGATTCATTAAGCTAGGATAAATCTACTATAATTGAATCCTAATAGGAGACTTTGATAGGTCCAACATCTATGGAGTTTTTCTATGTACTTTCTGCCACTCTTTTAACCTTACTAGGCTACATCAAGATTTGTTATAAAGTTTGGGCTAGCAAGTTGTAAACCATGTTGACGAGATGTTTCAATCATCTTGAGGACCAAAGGATGGAGCACCATTGACAATTCTCCGTAGACACACTTCATATCTATATTTCTTATTACAATTATCATCTTGAACCTATTTAAAATTCTTTTTGATGATTCAGATTTTTCAACGGATACTAAGTTTGAAAAACTCTGAACATTTTCACATATAAATTAACAGTTCAATATGGCATAATTTTTTTTTTGAAGAGTGTATGTTACATAGTGTATAATTGATTAGCAGCCACTGATACGAATTTCTTGTTATAACTCAAAAAGCTCCACATGCATAAACTTTGTTTAATCATGATTCTCTTGCACACGGTAAAAACATAATATAATATGGATATCCACCTGCAATTTCATGTGCTTTAACTAGGACCATTAGTTGTTAGGACTAGAAACACTGACAAAGAACAAATTAACAAAAAAGAAAAACGTAAAGACAAATAAGTTTTGATATACTGAATATGCAATTCATTTATTCAAATAAGCACAGTTTATTTTCAGTTTCAGAAAACCTCTATATTATCAGTTAGCCTGAGGTTAATAAAAACTGCTCTAGTAACTATAGATCTTCCTCTAGCAAGATACAGTGCCATCCTTTATCTTTGTATAAACAACTAAAGTGATTAAAGAGCAGTTTACAGCCCTGTAATGCAGTTCTTCTCATTCTAACAAACAGAATTTGTGTAAACACCTGTTTCATTAGCTACCCACTGAAGTTACTTCTAACCACGGTAGTGACTTCAGGTCTTCTTCCAACATCATACTTTATTATAGTAATTATTCTATAAATATTTTGTTGCAGGATGTTTAACCATCTTTTGGCTCACTGACTTGGTAGAAAAGACAAAGAAAAATTTAGATTTAATGCACCTGGGAAATTTAATCCAACCTAAAAATCACCAAAACCATCTCCTAAATGAACTCAAGCAATTGTTCAATCCTGTACAAAATCTTCAAGCTAAATTTGTAGTGACCAAAGCAAGCAAAATCATAAAATGGAACTTGTAGGACCTGGAGTCAGCTTTGAATAAGTACTCAAATGCCTCAAATGGACATGCATGACCCAGGATATGCCATGGAAAAGCAGATGCTACGAAATTCAAATTTCAAAATTTTAATTAAATCCTATTTCCAATAGGATTTGCATATTACATTAATCCCCTATCAACAGAACAATCTGTCCTGAAGTTCAACATTACAAATACATTCTGTAAACCCTAAACTAATTTAAAAACGATAGTAATAAATAATCCACTTCAATGGAACAAGTATAAGAAAGACCCTGATCTACCCCTGCACAATATATATTTGCCAAAATCAAAAGGCTTGATGGGATTTTTCTCATTCATTTTGATCATACTTTGTCTCCATAAATCATGCATTGTGTTCATCCTGAAAGAAAATATCTGGCTTATTTTATAATCCGTCTCCATAGCTATCCCTCAATAAAATATTTTGAACAACCTATTTTAGCACTTGCCCTATCACAAATGATGAGTTCTCCATAAAGAATGTCAAAGGATCTAGTATTTGTGTCACATAATCAAAGATATTTGCTCATGTGATACACACGGTTATGGCACAATAGTTTATGAGGCATATGATTCATTCATCATCTCCTTAGGTATCTCTTCAGCTTTAGGGCTTCAACTTGGATGATTGGAGTATGATGCCCTCACAATCCACATGATGATCCTTGCTTTTCTTCTTTGACATGGAATCTATTGAAAATCAGGGATTTGGCATAAATATTATCCCCTCTTGTCATATTTTAAAAAATACCATCTCACATTAGAGCAAAAGCTACCCATGCTAAACCCTGCGGACGAGAAAATAGTTCTTTTTCTTTGTTAAGAGTTTTTTTCTACCTAGACTCTCACATCCGCCTCGAAGAACCAGTTTTAAATACATATCTGCAGGTCAGATGCATGTAAAAATCTTAGAAGTGTATTAATTTCTTTCTTTGCAACTTTCGCAAATAGATTGAGAATTGGTCATTCTAGCAATGAGTTTGACCCACCAAGATAATGTTGGAAGTAGGCTTTTGTAGTTCTTAAAGCTAGGATAAGGGAGTAGGCACTGAAATATCTTTGTGAAATGCCATGTTTCTAGTATCCTTAAGCTAATTTTTTGAATTTGACCCTATGTTAAGCGGGTCTGTGTATGATTTCAAGCTCAGGTATGTGTTGGGGAGTTGAATCCATTCTAATCATGAATTTTAGGTTAGAATTAGTTGGAAGGTTACGAGTAACGAAGATAAAATCCCACTAATTCCAGTTTAAAATTCATGACAATCAAACCCAGTACCTCCAAAAATCAAAGAAATTCAACTACCAGCTTTCGCTTCTATCCAAGATTTTTAACAACCCGAATCCAAAAAAAAAAAAAAACGCGTCTTTTCGAGCAAAGAGCTGAAATAAAAGCTCACCTCGAACCCATAAGCGCTGAGAGAAGGCCACACAGCAGAACCAAGAATCCAAACTACACTCTCACCTTAGATTCGCGACGAGAGAGAGAGAAAGGGGAACAATAGGGAGTGGAATTGGAACTTCGGAAGGATATAAAAGGGAACATCAAGGGACGGGTAATTATTTTTGAATGGTCCAACGCTCGATGGAAAAACTCCTAATTTTTCGTTCCATTTCTGCGTTAGGTGTGGGTTGAAATGGAGAGAGTGATTTGGTCCATTTGGATTTGGGGTAATAGGAATTGGGGAGCGCTGCCCCCAAGTTGTTTTGTGGTTGCAAAACTAGATTTTTTTTCTAATACGTATACATACATACATACATACATATATATATATATATATAAACATACATATACATATATATACATACATATATAGACATACACATATGTACACACATACACATGTACACACATACACATATGTACACACATACACATATGTATACATATACATATATGTATATACATATATATACATATATGTATATACATATATATACATATATGTATATATGTGTATATACATATATATACATATATGTATATATGTGTATATATATGTATATATGTGTGTGTGTGTGTGTATATATATATATATATATGTGTGTGTGTGTGTATGTATGTATGTATGTATATGTATGTTAAGCACTAGCACGTAGCCAAGTTGGTCACTTTGTTTGACGAATCGTGGGATTGTGCAAGTGTGTTTCCATTGTAGTAGAATTAGTCTTTCAATGTTGCCGGATTTGACCAAATTTGATCCATCTCTTTACTTGGCTTGTAAGGCCTTTGTAACCTTCAACATTGCATCTGCAAATTGATGAAGTACCCAAAATTTGTAGTTTAATGTTATTGAACTTAAAAATAATTAGCGCTAGTAATGGATCTATTTCATCTATAAGTAGATACTAGGAGGCATGAGTGATTCCCTCTACGTCATGCTGATAGATTGTAGTATATATTGGAATTATTTCTGGAGTTGGCCTCTCAATCCATATTATCTATTTATCTCATCTCATAAATATGCTCCTCCATCAAACAAACTTATATATTTAACCTTCCAACTAGAGCAAACAGCCCTTTATTTTTTCAAAAATATAGTAGAGTTGCCACTGACTAGTAAAATGTTCTATTTTAGTTTGCGAGGAGAATTTAATGTTTTCATAAAAAAATGATGCTTGAGAAAATGATTTTTGTATGTTTGATCGACTATGAAAAAGTGACACATTACAAAATAATTTACGTTTGATTGAGCATCAACTTTTCGAAAAAAAAAATAAAATATTTTTTATATCTTTACTAAAGAAAAAAGATCTTATCTCATTCTATTTAAAAACTTGAAGGTACTTTAAAAAAAAAATGCTTCAATTTTCAATGGATGGAAATCGAACTTTTCTATATCCCACATAAATTTTTTTTTCCTATGAAACATATGAATCTTATTTCTATTAAAAAAACTACTTTTTTATCTCTTTTTTTCGAAAACTCCAACCAAATATAAGGTGTTTCTTTTTTTTTTTTTCCTTGGACTATACTTTTGTTCATCCTCCCACGAATCCAGCGAGTCTGAAAAAGGAGGAATACCAACCAACCAATCGAAATCCTGGTGGATTGAATGATAAGTATACTATATACTACAAGGACTGTTTAGCTCTTTCTCATAAAATATTAATATATTGCACCATTTAGCGGTGGGTCACTTATGCCAACCTCCACCCAACCTTCATATTATATACTCGTAACTGGCTGATATTAAACTAAAATTATGAATAGATTTATAATGTAAGACTAACCGAAACCTGCATCTAATTATACGTAGTGATCATTGTCCTTACAACGATAGAGTCAACGTTTCTCATCAAATATATAAAGGAGACATACCATCTAAAGTGATCAAAAGTCCCACCAAACACACTCGTTTCCACGCCTTCCCGAAGGGAAGAGGAGTTCAGCCGAACCCACTGGCAGGTTGGTGCATTTCCCAATGCAGCTCACATACTGCGCTAGCGGTTTTGGGTTGGCTATTTTTATTTGAAACAAAAAATTTGTCAAAACTCTTACAAGCATTACACATGCACCATTGACTCTTAAATCAGCTCTAAGATCAAGGAAAAGACCTTCCTATGGTTCCAATATTAAATAATTGCTCCACCATATTTGACATTTTCTCTTTTTTAACTAAAATACTATTTTCTTTCAAAATATAAATTTTATATCAATTTTTTTACAAAATTTTGAACTCCTTGATGTTCCTTTTTTTTTTTTTTTTTGGTGCCGATCATCTGGCTAACCTCGTTAGCATGAAATAGTTAGAATCACTTTGGACTGAAAATTTTCCTCCCGATCTTGCTTATCTTTTCATTTCCTATTACCAATAATAATAATAATAATAACAACAACAACATCCATTTTTCTTCGGTTATTGCGTATTGTTTTTTATTATAACACTATTATAACATAACATCTATGATGATAAACATTATTTGAATATTTAATAGTCCAAAATTGCTCCGGCCTTAATGAATCTGAAATTTGAATGAGTTCGACGTGTATCCAAAGTCAAATGCATTGAAACTTTCAGATCGGACTTTGATTTAAAATTGAGACCTAATCTGCTTAGTACCTATTTTATTATATAAAATATTAATTTTATTTATACATTATTTAATTTTTAACTCCTAGCATATGCAACTTCGTCGGATTCCTTAGGACAGAATAAAAAATATAGCATACCAACACATATATAGTGTACATACTTCACATATATATTTTCAATTTTTAATCAGTCATTATTATATAATTAATCATCAATTACCTGTTACTCGTGATTTAATTTTTATAGCACGTATTATATTTTATTGATATACTTCTCAAAACAAGCATTATTTTAACTTGCTTTAACTCTTAAGATATAACCAGATAGACATATTCTTTTACCCGAGTCCAAATTCTATCCTCCCATGGACCCTAAAAAATCTGGATTTAGATCAACCTGGCCCTGACATTATCACAATAGCACCCACCTCCGTGGCTTCTTATCTTGTTCCGTTTGTGATCACTAAATTTATATGCCAAAAAATAACACGCCAGGCAATGCCACCACAATTCACATACATAGGAATTTTGACCTCTTGAAATCATGATTTCTTTCGATCTAGAAAACTTCGAACAAGGAGCACAGATGAAGGCAAGCAAATTCAGCTAACAAATTTCTAGCATGATAGGATGCATACCTCTCACAGAGTTCCCAAGTTCGAAATGGTGCACCGATCCTTCAACTATAGTAAATCAGCATCAAATACTACCAAATTATACAGATGAGTTATAGTTGAATGAATCAGATTGAGAGCCTTTTACCAAAGATGAGAACTACTAATAGAAATAATCTATGCCAAAAGTGAAGAGCCAAGAAATGACATTGGTTGAAAGAAACAGAATCACCACAATTCCCATTCATTCACAGAACTCTGACCTTTGCAATCATGATTTCTTTCACACTGCCTGAGAAAACTTGCAAGAAAGAAAAAAGAAAGGGGCAAGCAAATTCAGGCTACAAATTTTCTTTGGACAAAAATATGCATCTCTTCCAGAAAGCTTCTGAGCTCATGCTAATGCTCAGACTGCCCCTCCAACTGGACTAAAATAGCGTCAAGAATTACCAGAGAAATTGTGCTCGACTCCTCGCTCTCACCTCTCTTATAAGTACACTTTTCCCATTGGTTATGCGCCTCAACGAGTCGGAACTCTGTAAGCTATAAGGAGAACAAGGGGACGAGGATTGTATCGAAGAAGGTAATCCGAGAAATTAGTAAAGGAGAGGGTTTCCCAAGTTGAGCTTAGGCTTTAACTCGTACCGGCAAGAATCTGATGGCAATCTTTTCACACTTCAGATCATGCACTCATAAGTAAATTTGATTTCACTAGTTCCAATCAAACTGAAGATTATTGAAGCTGTTAACTTGTCTGAGCCCTCCCAACAGCCTGTTTCCCATATCCTGTTGCTGTTGATGGTTCATGGCTGTTGGATCCTGTGAGATGTGATTCACTCCAACCCTCCCATTCATGCTCATAGTACTGTTCGCCATTGCTGCCATTGCTGCCCTAAACCCACTCGGTGCTGCCGATGAGCCAATCCCAGCCACGCTCCCAAACCCCATGCCACCCATGCCTGAGCTGTTCGCCATGCCATTTCCAACCAAGCAGTTGCCTCCATTCAGAGCTGGTGTCAGATCATTAATTCCCTTCATCTCATTTCCCAAGGCATTGGCACCATTTAGCTGAGAGGGCATCATCATCTCTCGTAAGAAACTCTGCGACTCAGTTGGATCAGCTTCATGAGACACTGTTGATGGCTGCTGGATTGTAGACATATTCGCAGGTGAATTAGCAGAGCTCAAATGGGTGGTGTTATGTGAGGCTGGGGTTGTGTTGTTGTTTGATGTGGATGGTGTTGACGAAGGGAATGGAGATGAAGGATTGGGCTGGGTCGGTGGCAGTGAATTGGAAGAACTAGCTGATGGTATTTGAACGGTGTTCCCACCACCATAGGGGCTGCCCATCTGGTTTTCTTGCCTGGAATTCAATGAGTTTTGGTGGAGGAGCGCAGCAACAGCAGATGCAGTACTGCTGGATGGCGGGGCATTAAGGGAATTATCAACACTCAGAACACCATTGCTAGCAGAAGTAAGTTGCGAAGCAGTTGCAAGAGTAGCAGTCTGATCATTGTGGTTGGAGATCTGGACAAGAGTCTGCTGCTCCTCACGTTGTTGAGCTAGTTGAGAATGGAGGCCTGAAGACATAGAAGTCCTTCGATGGAAGTTGATCAGGCTATCTGAACAAAATGTGACGATACATATGAACCCAAAAAGAAAAGAAGGTTAAAATGAGATCACAAACTAGATGAAACTTGACCAATGACCGCTACTAGAGCTTGACTTTGATATAGCAAGAAATTTCAATCTCCATTTGGATGCATCATACATTCATGATATTTCGTGATTTGACAAGTTTTATGAATTACGGTTCATGATTTATAATACCAAGCATTTGAACAAGCAGCGATATTTCATAGAATCCCTGAAATCAAGAACTTGAAAATTTTTGACTTTGTATAGGATTTTCCAAATTCACCATTTCTTCTTTTTAACACTACATACTTAAACCTTCTCTTTCTAGCAATCAAACACTTACAAAATCAGAACTCAAAAAATTCAAAAATTTTAAATCATTGAAAAGGATAAAAACATGCTTATAAAATTAGACCTCCAAACAGCAAAAGTTCTCTTGAAGCTGAGGATTAACTGAAAGTGGCATTACGAAAATTTTCTTTCCCCTAAAATATCAGTTCACCCACATTAAGCAGATTTTACACTTAGTATTTAGTAATGTGTTTAAAAAATACATCACCACATAGGAGCTTCCATAGCAGAAAGACTAGCAGATGAGCAATGGAAAACATTTCCTTGCATTGTGAAATGGAAAAACTAAAACTTACCCATGGGTCCTCTCCCTGTTTCCCTGCTATAGTCAATCAGATCCTTCATACTGTTTACCACCTCTGATATCTGCAGAAGGATTGTTCAGCAACAGTGCATTTATTAGTTCCAAGACAAATCTTGCTTTGTTGAAGGGAAAAATATTCACAATAGGGATTACAAATAAAAGTGAAGGGATGATGCAGAACAAAGCACTTAAACACAACGTTAGCATTATGCATAATAAGAAACACATTATCCTGCTTGGTCACCGGCCAGATGCACTTTTCTTGAATAGTCAACAAGCAAAAAGCCATCCTACTCTCCCAAAGCAGTAGACTATATATATATATGCCACAAACATCATTTAAAAAGAAAAGAATGATGCCCAAGGCAATTCATAAACCAATATTTTGCTCATAGACAAAACAAATGAAAGTTAATCAAGGCTAATTTATTAAGATGCTGGTTTGAGCATTAAACTCTTGTTATAACTGTAATAAGATTTCTTTGCAGCCACCCTGATAAAAAGCTCAGGTTATAACGTAGAGAGATGAGATGCAATGAGAGTAAAAATTGTGATGTTGAAAAATTATCCCAGAGAAACTCCTAACAAAGTTGACATAAAGAATGTTCATACATGTGATCATAAGCACTTATAGAACTCCAAGAGGATCCAGACAAAGTTGGCAAACAAATAATTCATGTCATGTACTTCAGTACAGCTTTTATGCCTGTACTAGCCCAAATCTTCTATCTAGTTACCACGCTCACTTTGAAATCTCACAATCCCATACCCTATTCGGATTGCTTCATTACTCAATTCTGTTCCTTGCACCCAGATCTGCTCGTTGTTTAGGTAACCAGGCTTTCAGCAAGCAATGTTCATTGCACTTCAACAAATTGAGATTACCAAATGTGCATGATGCTTCTAAAAGAAATGCTGGTCCTTTAAAATAATGCACTCTTGACCTCCTTTGCACCATGAAATGCGTTAGGGAACAACCTTAACAATTTTCTCACTTTTCTAACTTAAGCAAGATCAATATATCAATTGTATTTCTACTACAACAAACACATATTAGCTCTTTTTTAATGACTCTCAACTGTTGGTGCTTTTTGTGAAGTCTCTTTCACAAGCAACAATCTTGGATGCCACCTTCAGGTGCATAGTCACAAAAATCCTTGTATGGGATCATCAAACATGTGACATATTTCTAGATTTATGAGTGTTGTCGAATTTGTTTTCAACCTGATGCTTCTTGGCTCAGCCGACCCCAAGTCACGACAATCATCTAAAGACAATTTTTTTAATTTACATGATGATGCAACTCTCTTGTAATCTTCCCAAAATGTCGAACCCACACCCATTCCTTGAGCATTTTATAAAAAATGCTTCTAAAATATTCACTGCCCAAAATATCTTGACATCTCCAAATTATGACACAACCATCTAATGTGGTTATCATGCCACGATCATGAAAGTACAAATTTCTACCAGTTAAACAGAATCAACTAAAATCACAATATTAATATTAACTTTTTTCAGTTTAGTAGAAGAGTGTTTATTTGAAACCTAAGCACCATGTGCGAATATACTTCTACTGTCGGAGCATTTTAGATATCCTAAAATCTTGGTTAATAGTAATCAAACAAACCAGAAAAACATGCCTAATTCAACCTTACAGATGGCACTACTTTGCCCTCCAACTTGTAATTGGCACTCAGTTTTCCATGCACACAGACGTCTCTGTATTGGTTCATCTGTCACACACATTATCATTGTACAACAATTTTGTCTACCTTTGTCTAGTGCCCTGCCCAAGGAAAAGTGATGATTCCACTTGATGCTTACAAAGGCAGTTGGGCATGTGATTTATGCCTCTAGACACCAAGATTAGCTCATGGAGGCAAGTGATTCATGCTCTCATAACATATATTTCAACATACAAATTATTGAACTAAGAATAGAGAAGATTCCATGATCAAAAAATAGTTGAGGCAAGTATAGCAAGCAAGGAATCATTACATATAGAAGATCAAGAATTCAGATGAATAGGTTGATCCTATCACCATGTTAGCAGAAACAGTATCAGACAGCAGCCTACCTGAAGACAACGAACATATCTCTTTGTATATCCTAAATCATTTACTAGTGGTACCTCCAAAGCTTTAGCCAACTGGCGAGCAGATGCCACAAATCTGTTGATCAATTCCAGAAAATTCTCAACTAAATTTTGCTTGTTCAGATAAAACAATTACATAATATTTTACAAAAAAGCTGCTTGTCATTTACCATACCCCATTAACTATCATCATAAGAATATCAAGGGATATTTAAAAAAAAAAAAAGGTACTCCAATGTGAAAAAGAAACTCGCAAAATGGTATGTAGAAACAATATCATTTTTCGATGAAATGGCATGGCATACAAATAAGATCTCCAGTGACTAGGAACTTAAAAGCATGTAACATCCATTTTTTTAAGTGTAATTTTCTTGGTAAGACAATACAACTACTAGCTGGAGTCTCTAATCCAGACAATGTCTACCTAAAAGAATAAGCTTCATTAATATGATGGGCACTCATCCATATAGAAAACCCAGCTGCTGACAAACCATTCTTGCTAGACCTTTACATTACTCAGACCCACTGGTTTAACACCAAGTATCCACACCTGATACTCAGAAATCAGTGTGTATATGATACTTGGATATAGGTCCAAAAGAATAAATTCTTACAGGCTAGAAGATCTGAATCTTAGAGACACACCTGTGCCTGACACTAATAGCCAAGTGCTGCAAGAAACCCCAATCTTTTTAAAGTTGGTTGACCTACAGCAAATTTTGGAAAGTGGAGGTTTAGCATTGTCTAGCCGTATAACACAGTTTCATCAACATACCCCATGGCCACAAAGTCGCCTCAACACATGAGTTAGCTGTCTTCTTCATTGTTGCCTGCTTAACGCCTTTCCTACCAACTCAGCTGTCCACAATTCTCCACAGCTGCGCACCTTGATCTTCAATCCAGCACCTTTAAGGCTCTCTTTCTCCCCATTCACTTGACCATGGGTATTTAGCTTTCATTAATCTTGCCAAGCAGTTGCTTCCACAGGTTTCATTACTACTTATTTCTTCATTGCCTTATGATCCAGGTTGCATGTGCCTTCTTTGCCTCCAAAGGGCTATAATACTTTGTCTTGACAAACACACCAGGCTAAAAACCTAAT
The DNA here is from genome assembly GCA_025769935.1 of Phoenix roebelenii. Taxonomy (NCBI): domain Eukaryota; kingdom Viridiplantae; phylum Streptophyta; class Magnoliopsida; order Arecales; family Arecaceae; genus Phoenix; species Phoenix roebelenii. Next base: position 10,111,595 of record JAOXJJ010001007.1, read on the forward strand.
TCTAGACAATCACCGAATGAACAATTTTTATATATTACAAATCCCAAGGGCTATCCATGGCATCCATCTTTGTTCTATTAAACTACCCACCTGCTATATAGGAAGCCCCTTGCATCCTATAAATAAATGTATTTCTTGCTAATCATGTCCCTAATTTCAGAAACAGCCACAACACAGCTTCTCAAAAAGAGAATGTTAACAACTTTCTTCATCTATAGCACAAAATGCACTATGGTTCAGGAACCTACCCCCATAACCCGAAGATTTGCCCTGAATGGTCAGCTAAAATTCTCCATGCAAAACATGACATTTCAATCTAGAAACAACATTTCCCAGGTGATATATGCTGGAAATTGATCCTTTAATATTGCATTCTTCTACAATGCAATTGGCACCACATGCCAGAAAATAGATCAATTACTCTTTCACCCAGTTCATATCAGAGTGCAGCTAGCCGTGCAAGTGGTCAGGTCAGTTTCCAGTCCATCTCATCTGAAATCCAACCTGGAACCAGCATAGGTATAAGATTTAGACATACATCCAACCTATAATTTGGTGGGTCTGGTCACCTTTTCTGAAATCACGTATGCGGGGAGTTTACATTTGACGGGCCAAATATAATTTCTTGAATTTGTTTTCCCAAGGTCTAATTGGATTTGTTCAGGTTCAATCAAGTTAACTCTATTTTTGCAAGTCCATATTTCTAGGAAGATGTACCATCATGAATGCTATTCATAGATAACAGAGAATTGGTTAATGAGAAAATTAGTAGGCTAAATGTTAAATTGGATTCATAAAAGAAAATTACAAAGAATAAGGGCATAAGAATTGGCAGATTAAATACAAAGTATACATAATGCAATTTTAGTAAAAATAGAGACAGATTAGGTTCCTATTAAGATTGACTGACCAGAGACACCGGAAAGTGATAGAGTGCCTTATTTAAGATCTGATATACAGTATAATAGAGAGATTGATGAAGATATTTTTTGTAGGCTCAATTTGGCAGAACTTTTGGTAGGCCAAAAAATACTTTCTGACCCTCCAAAAGTATTTTTGGATAGAATAGAGATGTTTGATAAATCGGAAAGTTGTTTCAGTTTTGCTAGAAAGCTAAAACAGCTTCTTGGAAGAAGCTCCACAATAGAGCTTCTTCGGAGAAGCACCTTTAGCATGCGTAGGGAAGCTATTTTGATTTATTTTTTTAGACCAAAATACCCATAATAAAATATTACAATTATAAAAAATATCCCTTAAAATATTATATTAATAAAATATTAATATATAATGATAATAATTATAATATTTTATACCTTTATTATTGTATTATAC
>JAOXJJ010001007.1:10113021-10137563 GCA_025769935.1 Phoenix roebelenii
ATATTATATTACTATATTATAATAATATTATATTATATTACAGTAATATTATACTATATTATATATTTATATATTAAAAAATATTATATTTTATTATGCTCTATTGTATAATACTATGCAATGTTCTTTATTGCTATTTTATCATACCAAAAGTACTTTCTTAGTTTGTTTACCAAACACATATTAAAGTTCCACAGCATTTTAGAAATATAGTTACCAAACAGCAAATAGCTTGTTATAAAAGCTCTACTTCCGAAAGTTCTATTGCCAACAGCTCTGCCAAACAAGGCTTTAATAGGATAGGAGCCAGGCAACTTAAATGGAAATGTTATAAAAGGCTGCAATGTTGCTAGGCTAAAAATATTTGGTAATGAAGAGATTTAAAAAAAAAAACAAATTGGGTGTAGCAAAAATGAGAATACTTAGGATTTGTGTTTAAACTAGAAAAGATAGATAAACAAATGAATATATTATGGGAGTTATTTGAGTTACACAAACTAATGACAAGATGATGGAGAATTGACTAATATGGTCCATGCATCTATAACGAAGATAAAACAAGAGTCAATTAAGAGAAGGTGCTTTAATTTGTGTGAAGTATGTAATAAGAGGGGAAGGACTAAGGTAACATGGATGGAAGTTAAGAAAAAAAATATATAAAGAATGGCTTAAAATAACATCAAAGGCAGTCCTAAATTGAATTCCTTAGTGAATGAGGATTCAAAAAGCCAACCCCAAATAGATAGAATATGGTTTGATGGCAATGGTTATCCTATACCAACACATGATTTGAACATCAGGTTTGGTACCGTCTAGATCAGGTCAGGCAACAGTCCTCACAACCATCTTGTATCCAAAGTTGTCATTTGGTTCATAAAAAAGTGAAAGAAAGTAAATCAACAAATAAAAATTTTAAAAGAAAACTAAGAAATTTTGCTCATAACTTTCTCACAATACAATATCTATTTGGGAAAAAACAATAGGCCTTGTAGAGAAAATTTAACTCCTTACTTCTCCATGTTTTTCTCTATTCTCATCAGCTATCATACGACTTCACCACTCCAACAAATGCCTCTCTCTACCAAAGGCACGCAAGGAGGCTAGGGACCAAGGTCCTGCCCCAGAAAACTGAATTATAGACCTGAGACAGCAGACCCAACCAGTAAAGGAGGCTGCACAGAACCATGCAACGCATCCAAGTCATGCTGTGCTAGGGACCCAGGTGGGAACCCCATCTAAGGAAAGCACCTAGGTGTTGCCTATTCCATCTTTTAAAACAATGTTAGCAACTTTAAGAAGAATTCGATAAAACAAAATCTGTATGGTTCAGGTCAATATAAGCTAATCCATAGCATATAACCTTCCTAATTACTAGTGCATGAGCTTCCTATGCTATCAAGTTGTAGACTATTAACAACTCCAATGTGCATTTCCTGCCGAAGAAGAAAAAAAGGCTACGTCAAGCATGTTTGTGGTGTTAAGGCATGTAAAAAGTTGTTCATGTCATTTTGTATGACAAGTTACAGGAAAATGTCAATGGAGACATGTCAGACAATAATGAGCATATTATATATTTAGGATACATCATGGTCTCGAATTTCCAAAGATCAATTAATAAGCTATGCTATCTATTTCCAATCCTTTCATAGGCTGTTTATCTTCCTATGCTCATGTGTGCTGGCATATTACCATGCCAATGCCTCAATTGGCACTAGTATCATACACAAATTCAGATCTTGACATACATGTCATCCATATATGTATATATGTATATGTATATGGAAGTACATACGTATGTACATGTGTATGGATATATGTATGTATATGTGTATGTATGTACATGTATATGCATATATGTATGTATGTAGATATATATGCATATATGCATGTATATATGTATGTATGTATGTGCATGTATATGTATGTATGTATGTGCATGTATATGTATGTATGTATGTGCATGTATATGTATGTATGTATGTGCATGTATGTGTATGTATATATGTGTATATGCATATATGTATATATACATATGCATATACACATACATATGTACGTATACATATCCAAACCCTTCCCCCTTTTCCAGCTGTCATTTTTCTTCTAAAGTACCTTTCTGTCAAACCATGAAAGGAATCTACAAAGAGGTATGTTCTTTCTATATCTGATTGATATAGCTTGGATTCCCAACTATAAAGGAATATATTTTACCAAACAAGCAATCCATACCTTGCAAGCTGATGCAGGAGGGAGGTAGGGAAGGGGAGACAGAGAGGAAGAGGAGAAGAAGAAGAGGAGAAAGGAGAAGAAGAAGAGGAAAAAGGAAGAAGAAGAAGGCTAATTTTCATTCATCGTTCATTAACCCTAAACAAATGCATGCCCATATATATAGGATCACAAAATAACAAATAGGTCCCTACAAAGAAAACAATCCGAAAAAGGTCCTCAAATGACAATATGCAAATAAATCCCACCAACATAAAATAAAATAACATAAATCAATCCAGCCACAACGAAAGTGGTTGGACCGTCCTCCTGCGACGACCGTGACCCCGCAAAACAATTAGTCTGATACTGGTGTCCGCACCACAAACCTTCTATGTTCTTATTTTTTTCATGTCAGACCATGATTGGACCCTACATAGCTTTTTATTGTGTAGTTGTACTCTTCTGCAATTCTAGCACTGTTCCTAACAACTGTGTATCCATATTAATGAGGTTTTTTTTTTTTTTTTAGGGGGGGGGGGGGGGGGGGGGGGGAAGGATGGGATAAAAAATGAGGTGCTACTTGCTTGATAATTTCAAGATGTCAAGGATGCAATTGTTTTATTGCTAAAATGCATGTTAATGATATTATCTAAATATTTCATATGTTGCATGGATATCTAAAATAACATGGAGCGACTTTGTTATTTAAAGATTTCATGTATGCAATTTATACAAAAATGCAGGTTAATGACAATACTTCAACATATTATCCAATAATAAAAAAACTGCTCAATACTATGATCAAAATCCTTCATTGAATTTTAGTGTTCACTCTCTCCAGGATATAAACGATAAATGGAGAACAAAAAAAATTAATACTTGGATATATAGTACTGCAATAATTAATATATTATATATTAACATATTATTAACATATTATATTGTCATTTATCAAGACAACCCTTCAACCGAATTATGCCAGCTAGCTAATAGTTATATATTTATGCATATGCATATTCTTGGATAAATATACATATATGTATACATTTATGCATAAAATATTTAACAAAAAGACTAATTCATCGGTTTGGAGTAAATCGCACAAAATGTAATTTGCCATTCCATGATATCTGAAAAAAGCCAAGTCCACCGAAAGAAAGTTCTTCTGAACATTTCCACATATGCATGTACACTATAAACTGGCATATATGTATAAAGCAACCAAAAACATACTCAAGCACAATTAGATAAATTAAGGCAATTTGAAACAACAAAGAGAAGAATTCAACATAAAGCACACATACTCAATAGGCTGTAGAAAAGGTAGACTTACGAATTACAAGTATTTTGCAACTCTTGGGTAGATAAGCCAGATGATGCATTTTGAACAGCATTCTGATATCTCTGCACTGCAGCTCCAAGTTGACTAACCTGAACAGAAGCATCAATTATCTCAGGCCAAAAAAACTGAAGTTGAACCGTGAGCCAGCAAAAGTAATAGTTAAGCGATACAAGCATCAATTAATACCTGGGGTATTAACAATCTCCGAGGAATAAGCTCCTCGTGATGCCTAGCGCAGAACTCCCAGGAACAAATCTAGAAATGAGAGGAAAAATATATGATGACTGATACTGCTCCCAGAGAGATGAAACAAAACAAGATGTCTTATAGTATGCAACAGACAGCTTCTTCAATAGTATCTTACCTTTAGATCAGGGGAGAAAACAACCCTCAACTGACCTTCACGTACCACACGTAATTGCTCGAATACACTCTCTTGAATTGCTTTAGCATAATCCAGGACAACCTGGCCTGATGCATTCTGATACTCACGGGGCATGTCGACATATAAAAGTTCCTCCAACATACCACTAGCATATTTAATTTGGCATAGCCTTGGCAGAACCTCGACAGTTGTTTCTGAAATTACAGATGAGAAACAGACAAAATGAAATAACATAAAAAGCAGCTCTCCAGTGCAATATAGATAACAGTAAAAATCATGAATCTTCGTTGATTTGAAGGAAATAAACATAAAATTAGATTGAAATACATATTAAATCAACAGAATGCATAAGGAAAATACGAATACATGAACCAGGAGAGTACATACCAAAACCACGGCCAGGTTTACGGTTGCATATCTCACAGTGCCACACATCCTAAAATATCAAGGTAAACATGCATTAGCACATTCATAAAAACAAAAAGTCATACACAAACAAATATAAAGGCTACCATCACTTAACTGCAATGATGCAAAGACATTGAGCAGGCAGCCCACAACTCAAGCATAATCAGGGAAGAACAGAAAAAAGATTTACTTCAAATATCACCATCAATTACCCAAGCCATACATGCCTTTATACAGTTAGCTCATTCTTCTCATCAGATTCAGACATACCTGAGGAAAAACACCGGTGGTCTGACGCCCACTTCCATAGAGAGAAACACACCACCTCTTCTTGGCATTGGGAGCAAAGTACTCATTAACAAATTTTCGCCAGAACTCAATATTGTTATCCTTCATGAGGGGAAAGTAAATGTCAATGTAAAAGAAATAATGCTGCTTCTGCCAGGTCGGCTATGAAAATAGTCAAACGCACTCGCGGTAAGAGAGGCTTACTTCTGGTCTATGCTGTTGATGATACATATAATGGGTCAAACGCCGTGCACACATTCCAGGTTCATACACCGGTTTCCCTTGAGGTCTCAAAGGAAGACTTTGTTGAAGCTGTTGTTGCAACTGGTTTCTTTGCTGAGGTAAGATCTTATGAAGCTGCTGCTGCTGCTGTTGTTGCTGCTGCTGCTGTTGCTGCTGCTGCTGCTGCAGCTGCAAGAGCCTCTGCTGCTGTAAGAAATTAATCCGAGCAGCTGCAGCCGGTGATGGCTGCCTTGACATTTGGAGTAACTGCTGCTGCTGCTGCTGCTGCTGCTGCTGCTGCTGCTGCTGCTGAAACAATGATGAATCGGAATGTTGACGTTCCAATTTAACAGGGCCTAAGCTTCTTATTGACTGCAGCTGCTGGGGTTCCATTTTCACAGCACCCAGACTGCGCAGTGATTGCAATTGCTGTGGCGGACCATTACTATTAGAAGGGCCCATCTGTGGCTCTAACTTGACAGGACCCTTCTGTGGCTCCAACTTGACAGGACCCATGCTGCCCATGTTGCCCAATCCTCCCCTAAGCTGCGTTTGCTGCTGGTTGTGAGGCATTGAAAACTGTTGCTGGAAGTTCTGTATTCCCTCAAACTGCTGCGGTTGTGATTGATCTGACGTAGGAGGAGGATTTTGGAAGTGCTGCCCCTGAGCGGGGCCAGATGAAGAGGTGAAGGAGAGAGGATCAGGCTCGGAGGAGCCTAGCATATCAACTGCACCTCCAACACCACCTCGCTGTTGGAGATTCACCGGAGGATTGGAGAGCCCACCACCAGACACAGGCCCTCCGTTTCCAAATGAGTGGTTAAGGAGGGACGACACATTGGAGATGTTACCCAGCAAACTCATATTGTTGCTGTTGTTGTTAAATTGTGTTCGAGGAGAGACCAAGGAAGAGAAGGGTTGCTGAGAAGGGATAGAATTAGCCTGGGATCCGCCCAACATGCCGGAGTTTGTTCGCAGAAGAGATTGAGGGACCGACTGGGCTCCACCAACCGGAGTTGGAGGCCCGGAAGGCACCATTTTTGCTCAAGGGGATGGAGCTGGTGCTTTATGGAGACCGAGAAAAGGAAATTTTTGTTGCACGGGCATAAAGATTTAGCAAGAAGAACAGAAAACAAACCTTGAAGACTCTATATGGGCCCTTGAAAGCAAGAAAGGACTGCTGCCAAACCCGGAGACAGATAAAGAATAAAACCAAAGCGAAGTAGAATCCAAGACATACGTTCTGGTCTGCAACATCCGATAAATTACACCCCGTGTTCAAGAACCCTTTTTTTATTCAATCTTACAAACGACCAGTAACAGGACCTCACATATGCCCCTAAACACCCGATTTTTTTTAACTCTTTTCTTTCTTCTCCATTTGCTTTCCACAACCACCAATAAAAGTAGAAATCTGGTCACAAAACAGAACAAAATGGTAAAATATCAGAAGAAAGGAGGATGAAAATGCTATCTTTCCCCAAAACAGAACAAAATGCTATAATATCTGAAGAAAAAGGATGATAAAAATGCTATCTTTTCCCATAAATGGAAACCAAGCAAGCAGAGCACCTTCAAAAGAGATCAAGATTCGATCTTTCGTTTTCTAAAACCCCATAAAAACAATCTTTTCCTCTTCGCGTGAGATAGAACAACGCCGTGACGGATTCCGACACCACAGGAAACGACCGCAAATATCCCTCGATCGTCACCTATATCATAAAACTCCGAGCCGAATCCCACGATCCGGGCCTCGGTCGGATCCAATTCCTTGCAAGTAACGGTATGGAAGTCGCCAACGACGACCGGCGGAGAGGTGGAACCACGAACCTAAAGAAAAGCGATTGGAAGCCGAGGATCGAAGCGACTTACACGGTTGACAGTCTCCAGAAGAGGCCTCGGTTCAGTACATCGGAAGATCTCCCCCAGCGATCTCTTCTCTTCTCTGGATTGAACTCCAGATTCTAGGGTTACGGTTTCCTTCGATCTCGAGCTCTAAAAAGGAGATTGCTTTTATCTCCGCAACTGCCGTCTGCTTTTCACTCTGAATTTTACAAAAACCAAAGAAAGAAACAAATCTTTTCTCCCCTCCGGTTTTCTTCCTCTCCCGGATTGAGTGTTGAGCTCTTGCGGACGTCAAAGTTACTTTAGATTTGATTAAATTTTTGATACATCCACCGCATTTATTTTTTGTTATTCCCCTCCTTTGACCTGCAAGTGGAGGTTACAATTGCAGCTTCCCCGACTTTTCATATAAGCCCCCAAGTATTTCTCAAACTATGAATAAGCACCTAGCATCACGTAACAGCACAGTTCTTAGATTTAAAAAGGTACTATTGGAATTGCACGAGAAATATCCAAATGAATAAGGTCAACAGAATCTTTCAATTTTTTTCATTTACTATATTCAACTCTGTATATTTTTTTATCCATAAAGTACAATGAATGTACAAAAATAGTTATAACAAAGTCTTTGCCATTCATATAAAAAAGCTACTCTAGGAGGAATATTTTTATGTGATACGGTGCTAATAATTTAATAAATATTTTTATAACTTTAAAATATTTTAATTTGTATTTCTACCTATATCAAAAGAGATTTATAATCCAACGAGGCTACTACAAGATATTTACTCATAGGTAATGTTGTAGGGGCCCCGACCGGCACAAAATCTTCCCGCTAGGGGGCTGTGTTGTAGGAGTTCCCGAACTTAGTCCTATATTGACCAAATAACGGAAAGGTCTGTGCCTTATAATGGAGGGCTCAAAGCCTTTCCTCAGGAGGCGTCTTTTGTGGGGCAAATCTGTGAGAGGTGGCTCCCGCCGCGAGCTTAGCGCCAAGCATGGTCGACGATCCTCAAAGCGGATAATACCTTCTGAGTGACACAGCTCACTTTCTCTGCTCAGATCAATTGGGATTGTGCTGTTTACCGGACGACCCCGGCAACAGATGGCGCGCCAGGTAGGGGCCCCGACCGACACAGGACCTTCCCGCTAGGGGGGCTGTGTTGTAGAGATTTCCAAATTTAGTCACATATCGACCAAGTAGCGGAAAGGTCTGTGCCTTATAATGGGGAGCTCTGTCTTTTGTGGGCAAAATTGTGAGGGGTGGCTCCCGCCGCGAGCTTAGCGCCAGGCGTGGTCGACGATCCCCAAAGTGGACAATACCTTCTAAGGGATACAGCTCGCTTTTCCTACTCGGATCGGTTAGAACTGTGCTATTACCGGGCGACCCCGGCAACAGATAATATTTAAAATATATGAAAATTATTGATCTTGACATATGCCATAAAAATGTGTACTGTACCATATAGTAAGTTGATGGGATGATTTATGATCAACCATACATAAGACCTATTACATGGTTCATAGAACATGCAATTTATAATGCTGAGGCTTACAAGTGTATAAGCTATTTTATAGAATTTTTAACAATATATTTTCTTTTTACTATACATTTAGAATTATTTAATAATTTTTTGGTATCAAATATCATTCTAAAACTTCTTATTTAAAATTACGTAATCTATTAACTGCAACCACCTTTGCATGTATTATTTTTATGTGTTGACATGACAAAATATAACTAAAAAAAATAATATTGTGTAGTATTCATTTTTAATTATAAAAATATCTTTTCACAATCTATTGTCAAGTCAATGGATGAAGAGAAGGTGCAAAAAGATTATGGATTGGCCTAGCATCATTAGGCCATGTATTATATTGATTTATTGATTTCTTTGTTGTTATTTTATCAATGTTGAGATACATATCAAAGAAGTATAAACTAAATGTTTCATATTTGAATGCTATCCAGGATGACAATACATTATATCTATTTTCCACTTTAAAGGTTTATTTTATTCTTCTCCAAACTATTTTATTGAATTATTAAAGAAAAGGGTTAAATGGGATTGGACAAAGGTTTAGGAAGAAGAAATTTGTCATTAAGTTACTTTAACTTACAAATATAGGTTTTAAACCATATTATCATAGCAAGATGATTGAACTATAGATACTCCTTTCACTACTTCAAACAAAAAAAGAAACTATAAAGCATGAGACATTACAAAAAAATTTTAAGACCTTAATAATACATTAAGAGCATTGAGTTATCAGTTCAAATATAGTCATATCATCTAAGATAATAAGAGTACTATTGTTAGCAAACACTCTAGAGATTTTATTTATGGTTTAGTTTTAAAATAAAAACTTTCTCGATAAATTTTATATTTTCCCCCCATCTCGAGGTTGCTTAAATTTGTTAGTCTCTATGCACCATATAACCAACAACCATCTCATTTATCAATAACCCCATTCAGAGATGACATATCTTATTGTAGTAAAGATTGATGGTGGCAACAAGCGGAGGATGATTTGGAGTCATTTTGTGAATAATGAAATTGTTGGAAGTTTTTAAAATAGAATCGAAGGAGTTTGACATGATACAGGATCTCTTTTGGAGTTTTAACTGAAACCTGTAATATTCTCTCGAGCCACCGGTTGTTGCCGGTTACACTAGCCGAGCAATGAGTACAAATATCAAAGGCTTCCCTCAGACCCTCATTCGCCACCCTTATTCTCTTCTTTACTCCGAAAAGGAGTCAAAATCTTCTTCTTCTCATTCTCTTTGGCATCATGCCATCCTCATCGTCGTTACCATCCATGGACTCATCCGTGCCACCGCCTACGGGATGGCGGGGTCCACGGTATCTTTTCTGTGGCCCAAAATGCCCTCGTACTTCCCTCCGAATTACGCCTCTTGGAGTTCTCAGGCGCGAAAGGGGAATCGCGGACCTCACGCGCTCCTCTCCAGATTCTCGCGGTGATCGTATGGTTTTCGTCACCGACGGGCTCCGCCGCTTCGCTACTGGAGGACCTAGCACGCTCGAGGGCGGTGACTCACCTGGCAGTGAAAGAGATCGCGGGCTTTGAGACGTTGATGTTGCCACGTGTTGCTCTCTGTGTGGACAGGTAGTGGTAAGACTTCTTTGTCAAGGTCCATCAATCTGGACCGTCCATTATAAAGAACTGCCTCCAAGGGACGAAATCTCTAGAAAAATCAGTGCGAACAAATAAATCTGTGTTGATTGACATTGTTTACCATATTAGCGGAAGCCCACTGAAGTTGTTACTAATAGTTATAATATAACGGTTATCATTTATCTAATGATGTGTGATTTGAAATTATTTTATATTAAAATAATAGTTATTATGGTGGCCATTATAATGATATTATACCGAAAAATAATGAACAACAATAAAGATAATGGTATAAGTGTCAACATCATTATTGATTTAGTAGAATTGTTATTTTATATGGCACAAATTATTTTGGAGTGAATTTTTTTTTTGAATTTTAAAAAGCATTATTTTATTTATAAAACTAAAAATGTAAATAATAATTGTTATTCCTATCAAATAATTAGTAAGTATTATAATAAGATAATGGTCAAATGATAGTTATTATTTGGATACTAGTTATTAATATTGACAGGGTGGTGGCTTTTTCCAGAGCCATTATAATATTCGGTGCGATTCCAAGCGGTGCCATAAGAGAAGAAGTAAGACAAATATCATTCTCTGTCGGATTAAAATATTTTTTTTAATTTGTTCCTCCTTCAGAGAGGGGAGAGGGGGGACAAATTAAGTTTTCTCTAGCTCCCATCTTAAAAGAAAATTCAAAAGTCAAACAAGGATGGGAATTCTACTAATAGAATTTATCAATTTTGTAACTTAAAAAAACTCAAAAAAATTTGCAACGCCAAGAGAAAATGTCTACGAAGAGAGACAATGCATATTTCCTTTTTTCCTCGTCAAGTCTCTCTATCTATCCTTTTCCTCATTAAGCCGCCTCTCACATCTGTAAGGTCTTTCTTCTCCTCTAAGTTTCTTTCTCCTCATCCAATCACTCTCTTTTCCAAGATCTGTGCACTTAAAAGTTTATGGAATCTAAATAATAGTATCTATACAGTTTTTATTATGTTAGACAAAGTTAGGAAATTGTTTATTGGTATTGATAAATACCATAATCTGAAAATTATATATCGATTTGCGTAAAGGTATGTATTAGCTTGCTACATGACTAATTTGCTTGCTGTATGTCATCCAATCATGTAGCCTAGAAAAGTAAAAAGCATATTCTAAATAATGTATATCGAAAAACCTGGATGTGCATAGTCGATTATTATTAGGTGTGTATAAAAAAAAGCTTGGAGGGGTGAAGGACGCTTGCGTGAAGCCCCGAAATCGGACAATATGTGATAGGAGAGCCCCGTGTTCTCCCCTCATGTGGCCCCCACGCGGGCACTGGGTGCCTCATATGCCCCGCGAAGGCAGAGACATGACATTTGGTATTAGAGCCGAGGACGGCTCTTGTTTGACGGTGGGAAGGGTGTGGGGCCCAATATTCACACATTGGAAAGATTCGTTTCAGAGCCTGGGTATATGACGGGGATGTCTTCAAATCCTGCAGACACATTTTGGAAGGAAAATAAAATCGGGGAGGGATGAAGGACGCTTGCGTGAAGCCCCAGAACCGGACAATATCTGACAGGGGAGCCCCGTGTTCTCCCCTCATATGGCCCCCACGTGGGCACTGGGTGCCTCATGTGCCCCGTGGAGGTGGGGGCGTGACATTTATTTGTAACAACCCAGGATCTCACCGAAAATGGCTAATCGGAAGATATTATTTAGGTTCCTTGATCCTGTATAAGTACCCAAGATCTACCCAACGAATAACTGATGTTGGACTAAACACACGCCTGCACGGATCCTCACATACTCTCTCCGTTCAAGCTCTAACGTTTTTGTCAGACTAAGGGTTCAAATCCATTTAAATCTAATCACAAACATCACGATCGGCCCGTGGCAGATCCCAATGGATCAATGCTGCAGTGTCCCATTGCCCATATAGGTTATGGGCCGGGTTCGCTCTGATACCATTCGTAACAACCTAAGTATATATCAGAAAGTCAACGAGTATGTATCACCTAACTATGCAGTATATATTGGTGAACACAATATTCTGAAAGCTATGTATTAATTTTCTTAGATGTATGTATGGGTTGCTAGATGACTAATTTATTAAGTATATATCACCTAATTGTGCACTATGTACTGATGAACACCATATTCTAGAAATTATGTATTTACCTAAATGTGTACACTAGCTTGCTAAATGACTAATTTTTTCGTGTATACTATTGGGTCGTGCAATATGTACTAGTAAAAATCATGTTTTGAAAATAAGAAAGAAAAAGGATGCTATATGCGACTTCCTTTCTTTTTTTGGTTTTTTTCTAATTATATGTCCGATGGCTCCATCAGTAGTAAGATCTTTAACTTTCAAATTCCTTCTTTAAAATAGGCACTAAAGGAATTGCGGCAAATTAAGAAGCATGCCCCATATTTTCTTTTTTTGGTGCTTGCCCCATATATTTTCTTTGGGCTTTCCAGGACTTTCACATACTTCTTAAGAGTTTAAAATATCCTTGGATATATAAGAGTTCTTCCTCCTTTTTCTGACTTTTTCTTTCTCACATGTTGTGGTAACTATTATCGAGCTCTCATCCTCTTTCTATTTCTTAACTTTTATTTTATATCTACTATTTTAATGGGACAAATTTACATGACGACTTTTTTTTTTTTTTTTGCAAAGGAGCACCATTTTATAGTTGATTGTTATAGCTGAATTTATCTTTTATAGATAGATCTTTTAATTCAAGAGGAACAACAATTTATTGTGGATCAATTTGGCAATTTGGGATAGGTCTAAATAAGGTTTGGGAGCAAGATCTGTTATATCTAAGACTCAATTACTAACAAGCCAGACAAACTGTAATTTTTTTTTCTTCGATAATACTTTAATTAGGCATAAGTTCTAATCTAGAAGGAATTAGACAATATAATAAGATATAAAGTCATATTGAAGTTGAGATCTAACTCTGAGTTTTAATTGAACATATATATATTTTTTAATTTTAGAATTATTTTAGGAATAGAAGAGAAATTTAACATGAATTTTGAGAAGTAGACCTCACTAGTATAAAAAAATGGCATGAAAGCAAAAAGGACTAAAAAAACTTTATTATGTTTCAAATTTTTCTATGAGAGAGCTAAGTTGAACTTATTGAAGGAAGTGAATCCTGCTCTTTTGTGACTATATTATGCTTTGAAAGGCAATACGACAAGAGAAATATCACATATATATGTGTGTATCTTTTTCTTTTTCACAGATTTTTCATTGAGAAGTTGTAAGAGACTTCCAAGAGTTTTCCAAGAGTTTCACAAATTTTTTAAGAGTTTAACATATCCTTGGATATATAAGAGTTCTTTCCCCTTCTTCTTCTTTTCCTGATTTTCTCTTTCACATGTTGTGATAACCATCATCGCGCTCTCATCCTCTTTCTTTATCTTATTTTTTATTTTATATCTACTATTTTAATGGGACAAATTTACATGACGGCTTTTTTTCTTCGCAAAGAAGCACCATTTTGTAATTAGTTCTTATAGCTGAATTTATCTTTTATAAACAGATCTTTTAATTCAAAGCAATAACAAATTTATTGTGGATCAATTTGGTCATCTTGGATAGGTCTAAATGAGGTTTGGGATGGAAATCCTATCTTTTTTAAACATAAATTATTCAAAGTTTATTTTGCTATACTTGATCTCTTTGGTTATGGTTATTAGTTGCCTACTAGGCTATCAATTCTTCTTTCTCTCTTTCTTAGCACTCAAGGTATAGGCGATGATGGGTAGAGATTGCACAGTGAGCTTAGATCAAACTCCTAGACTTTGTTGGACTGGCTCTACCTTCACAATTTTATTTGGGATCCTCCTTGATGTCATGGTTTACCCTAACTCCTTTCGGTGATAGGTAAAATATCTCCTTTTACAATTGACTTATCTTTCCAATCAGGCCGAGACACTGCTTCGAATCCATTGATTCCTAATCTATAGTTGTTGCACTATAGTTGATCCTAGCTGCCTTGTCTTTAGCCGCCTCCTCCGACCAGTTGCATTTCCTATTATTTTTGGAGGGTTTGACGACAAAGTTTGACTAAAGGGATGCATGACATATCTTTATTACTGCTAGGCCTAGAAAGGCTTTTTCCAATCAGACGAGGTAAATCGAGTAGTCCCTAAATTGTAAAAGTCTTCGGATTGAATGTAGAGCTCGAGTCAACTACTAAATTTCACGCCCATCCCACTCCGGAAGTCGGGTGGGCCTCTTGAAACAATAAAAAGTGGTTATATTGATTAAACCGTAGTTCAGCAACTTATAGTTGTTTTGGAATTGACCTGTAATTCAAACTTTGAAAATTTAGGTAGTTCTAAAAATTATTATACTCTGAGTAGTTGGCTTATTGTTAGTTTAGTTGTATTTATTTTCCCTTTTTACCTTGCATGCTCAGGGGGCCTACCCCTACATGCATGCAGCAGGCTGCCACATCACTTGGGACGCGTTTTTATTTCTGGGGCGTGGCATTGCCATCTTTCACTTTTTGAGAGAAGGAAGACGCAGGGGAAAATAGGTGCTTTAAGAAAATATGATTACATGATTCACCTCTAATCATCTTAAAACGACACTAGTATTACATCCACACAGCAAACCAAATATTAAAAGGATTTAAGAAGCATGGCTGTGCGCTTCCGAGGACCTTACAGCAAATGACCTTCGCCACCATACCTGAAAAGCCTTGCCCAGGTTTGGACATTCAGTGCCATGGCAAATGAAACAACGAAACCATTCCTCAAAAAAGCTCTGCTGCTGCTTCAATGGAAGGGTAAGGAGAGCTTGGCCCAGGCTCTCCTCCAACATCCTCATGTCCAACCCTTTTGAGCATCTCTGCAACCAACCGAAGTCCACCAACATAGGTCCAAACCATGCCCTGAGGACACTGGATCTCATGTTGCCCCCACACTGCAACCTCCCCCTTCCTAGTGCAATAAACACACACGCCGAGATGCGACTGAGCTCGTATCTCACCATTGGTGATGCCATGCCATGCATCCTGATCAATCCATCTTGGCTTGCCCACAAGCACACAAAATCTTCTGCCATCTGCTTGTCTACAAGAATCTCTAGCAGCCAGTTAATGTTCTCCACTTGCTTAGAGACTCGCTCGATCAATGGCTTTGTTGCTTTTGTTATTGCCATCTGATTTACTGGACCAGAGTTGGAGGCTTCTTCAAAGAGCTCCACCAGTGAGTTCAAACAAGATTGACAGATGCTGTACAGGCTCTCCTTATTGAGACCAGCGGGATCCTTTTGATAGACTGAGCTTTTCGATAAGAGGCCACTAACAAAGAACCGCGTCTCCTTCCTTGCATTACTATTAGCTCCATTTGCAACAGACTGTATGAGTTGCAGAGCTAGAACTTCCGACTGGTTTGGATCTCGTGGGAATAACCTGGCTAGTACATCTTGAGAAATTGCTTCATCGAATGTGTATCTTGCAAACAAGCTCTTCAGCTTCTCCTCGTCGTTCTCACTCCATGGAACAGCCTCGATATACTTCAAACATGATGTGATACCTCTGTCAAACATGATCGTGGAAGATACCTTAAAAAAAAAAAACAAATCAATTATGCCAAATATGACCCAAAGAGAACAACAATAGAAAAGCGAAGCAACTAGGCAACAAATTATCATAATTTCAAGAAATGCTATTCAGAAGCAAGAAGGGCAACAAATAAAATTTGACATGTTCTCAATAACATGTTGGACCAAAACTACCAGATTGTTTCAGGCCTCCCTATCCAAGTGCCTATCTTTGATCAAGACCACCAAGACATATGTTTTTGAGTACAGACAGACTTATTTCTGGATTTCCATAAGCTTGTTATAAAAATAATAATAATTCACAAAATTGGATCCTATAATTGAATGTAGCAAATGCCCCTTGGAAGTGGTATGCTACAGATCTTGATCAAAGAGGAATTTTTGGCTAGGGAGGTCCTTAGAAGCAACATCTGCAATGGTGTATCTGAGCAATGACAGGGAAGAAGAGTACCTGACAATACCAAATATGCGTATCATGATACATTATATTCCAGAATAGAATTGTGTTAATCTTGCCACTTAGAATGTTACAATGTTATCAGAGAGAGGTATTACTGCAATGAATAAAATGTTGAGATGGCAGTATATCAACTTGTATGAGCCCAAATGGAAATTAAAAAAAAAATTGAGTAAAAGAAGAATCTACAATCATGTCAGGATTCTAAAATTATGATATGTAAATGAACCTAGAGACATTCATACACATCATAGGGTTGACTGGTGGGAGGACTTGAAACACAATTTTCATTTGACATGATGGAATTATATAGATTTTATTGTTGTACATTTTGTTTATTTCACACTCATTCTGTCAACGAGTTGATGGTATCAACAACCAAAATCAACCGTTGTCCAGATTGTAACAAGCAGCTTTCAAAGGGCATGTAGGACAAACTCAACTACAATCTAGTTCAAAACTAAAAGTTCAGACGATATTTTACTAGGCAGAGAGTTCTCGTCTGTTACTATAAAGCATTTGACTGAAGGTGATGATTTAAGAGTCAAAATCAATTCAAGGTATACTTTTGGAAAAAATTCAGTACACGAGTTATTTGAATAAATTGAAGGTCCATCTTAGGACATACATAAAGTTTTGTTAGCCGGAGTAGTTTATAAGCTACCAAAGAATCTTGGCAGAATTTTGTGATTTCTGGATTTCCCTCCTCTTTTACTCTTAATTTATGCCTCTGTATCCTCTCACCTCCTCGAATTCATTTCTTATTCACCAATAATATCATATTATTTAGTCTTGTGTGGCGATGCCCAAAAAGCAGCAAGCATGCAATGGTCTAACGACTCTGGACCACTTAAGAATCAAGCCAAGCTAAGTTTCACTACAAGAAAAAAAAAACAATTCAGGGAACTCCAGAGAATCAATGTCTAGTGATGTCCAAGTCTATAGAATTTTGGGGACCAGGACAAAGGCCTTTATGTTGGGAAGCTTTATGTCAACCCTCAGAATTGTGTCGTGGAAAATGCTTTTGGAATGCAGGATTCCAAGCGGCGTGTGGGAGTGTGCTTCCATTCGTTGGTAATATTTCAGCACAAGGTGAACGAGCAGTTGAACACATTGAGCTCAAGCATTCACTGGACATGTAAGAGTAGCCTTTATTGTGCTAGTAGGAAGTCGTTGAGATAAGTGAAGAGATGAGAATGGTCTCGCTGCAACAGATAACATGATGGTTCTATCCAGTAGCATCACAAGTGTTTAGATGAAGGGGTGAATATGTAATTTGCCTTACCAATACTTTGACTTTAGCAAATTTCCACTTGGATCATAGAACAAACAAGGCCCTTGAATTTGATTTGATGTAGATATTCCAACTGACTTGTAGCATGCACAAATGTGCACATCTAGCCTGATAAATCATGGTGAAGATTCTTCTTGCAACCAATGCACTGAAGCAAGGCAATGGCTCACATAATACAGCCATATATTAACTCATAAGCTACTTTTTATGTCAAAATCTTTTTTCCATATTAGAACTTTTCATAGGTAGTTTACCTTTGCTTTCACTGTCATTTTGTGCGTTGGGTTCATTTCTTGGCATCCTTTTGACATAGTCAAACTCATTTTCTCTTTGTTTGATGTGCTTCACATCTCTTTATGTTATGATCACCAAACATCACGTAGTTGGTGTCTTTCACATTGTATTGTTAGTTGAGTTTGCTAACATAGTGTTTTCACTGACCCAGCTTTGATTTGTGATTCCATCACCTCCCCTGCTTTTGTTAAAGTCTGAAATTTGATCCAAACATCCTTGATTCCAACAATTTCTGTTTTTTCACCAAAGCTTTGTGCTTCAGAATATATAAATTTAAATCCATTATCTTGATAATTTCACATATGTTTTGGGTTTGGTCAAACTCATTTAATTGCATCATCTCATTTAATTTCACAAATCAATCTTAAACATATTTCATGAAGATAGCACATTAGCACCTAATCCACACTTAAACCTTCTAAAACATATCCTATATCTAAAATTTTTAGCAACCATGTAAATTTGCACACGTATTATAACTGGTTGATTGTAATATTTCTAGATAGATATTTCTAGAGATTTTTCTTCATATTAAGACCATGCATTTACATTAGATTAAGGTCCAATTCAGAAGACCTCGCATGAATAGGCTCATTTGATATGGCCCAAAATCAAGTAACCCTCTGACGTCACCCCTACACTTGATTTTTAGGCTTAAAAAGGTCTCAACTTGTGTATGACCTAAAACAGGAACAAAGCACATGGAATAGTTGAATTGACAGATTTTTTCAAGAAAACAATTTTCACTAAGTGCCTTTAAGAGCATATTCTATATTCTTAGTTTAATGAAGACGGAGATATATTGTTTGTGTATTTGGTTTGGAAGTATTGATAATCACAGGAAAAAATTTAAAGTATACATGATGAGTTCAGGAAAGCAATGACATAGGAGCTTGAAATGGCATCTGAGTTATAGTATCTTGACATAGAAGTGAAGCAAACTAATGAAGGAATTTTTACATCACTAAAAGGTCACAGAAAAAAGTTCTCAAGAAATTTAAACTGAGAAGATTTCAAGCAGGTAAACACATGTTCTCTCAAAAAAAGGGCGGGTAAAAATATGTAGACTATGGAACCAAGTCGTTAGAGCATACAGAAAGACAAACGGTAATTCCATGTGTTTTCTAGTAGTTTAATAGGAAGCCAATGTTACTTGACATGCAGAAGAACAGACATTCTTTTGGAGTAAGCCTGATGGGCTCGTACATGGAGGTAGCAACCATGGAACACTTACACAAGGCCAAAAAACATTCACAGCATAAAAGATAGCCCAACTTTTTTAGGGAAAGGGAGGGAAGACCCACAAGGTGGAATTACCCAGGGTCTAGAATCTAGATACTTAGAGGAAGATCTCCGAGTTCTGAATTTGAAACCTCCTCCATTTAGAAGAGGGGTGTGAACACCAGAGCTATTGCCAAGGTCACTTTGCATGCTAAGATTCCTCCCCACCCCCACCCCCCCGAAATATGATACACTAAATAGCTTAGTTAATTCACTCTGATAATTTGAAACTTGCTGTATTTGTGACCGTGATTGGTCTGGAGACTTAAATGATAAAATAAGTAATAAATAATTTTGTGCGCAACATCAGAAGATGTTCACATCGACATAAAAACAACAGCCAAATGTATGCTTTCACTTCATGCGCATGCCAGGCAATTTGGTTAAGAAACTTATTGATTGAAGTTGATGATTTTGCCACAATAAAAACCAATGTAAACACATCCGGACGATAAACTGGCACTTGCATTAGCATCAGATATTGTGTGATTCAAGCAAACCCATTCACACCGGGTTTAACTTCAGTCAAGCATGTTAAGGAGTTGAATTTGGTTCCACACAATTCAATAGCCAAGCCACCGACATATTCAAAAAGCCCTCCTGAGCATGAAGTGTTTTGCACATTTAGAGCTTTTTCTCACATCCCAAAGTCAAGATCAATGGGGAAATTAGAAGGTAAACTTAATTTTGGGTCATAATCTAGTGCAATTCTTGTGAAACCTTCTAAGTTGGTCCTTACTGTAAGCTGGTGTTTCTTGTCATGAAGAAAAATATCCAAAAATATCTCTAATCTAGAAATCCCACTGTCAGTGTTAGTATTTAGGAGTTGTAATAAATGTAGCAGCTGGATATTGCGAGTTGTGCTAAATGTGGTAGATGGAAAGAGCTATAAGTGTTCATTGAATCCTACAAATAGAGATGTACTCTAGGGATGTTGAAATCATAATTGAGAATGAAATCCACATTCTCCATCTACCTCTACCTCCTATCTTCTTTCTCTTCCTATACCTCGCCTCTATAAGCACAAAGCCCCTTATTTTTCTCAATAGCTCAAGAAGTGTAGGATCTATTAAACAAGGTTCCTTTAACTCTTTTCATATTCGACGCCCATTGTACCACCTAAAACATTCCGCATCTTATTAACTGCTAGTAGCACTACTACTAAGTTTGTTTAAGAATCGTCTTTACCAAACTTTTCATAAATCTATCTCAGCAATCATAACTTATATAAGATTATGGCATCATCACCTCAAGTACGTCAATGGCTCGGGAGACTCCGGCTTTCATGAGCCACCTCGTTGCATCCTTCTCGTACATCAGCTCTATTGTCTCCCCAAAAACACCCAAATCCTCAACACCGGTAACCTCTATCTTCCGGCAATCAGCCAAAGCATCCGAGACATTCTGGCCAGAGTTCAGAACCATGGAGGCAAAAAATGCACTGCTCTCGCACAGGACCTCCGAATCCAGCTCCCACACCAAGCACCTCCCGTCCTTTCCCTTCAAGCTGAGCCTCAAATCCAAAGATCCCTCCTTCAAACCAGCCCCATTCTCCGCCACCGGCCTCTCCGGAACCAAAGATCGCTCCTTTGGAAGCGGATCCGAGCTCTTCGGCTCCGACTCCACGGCCGCGTTGGCGATCGAGGCGGCGTCGGCGATCTCCGGCAGCTGGCCGAGGGGCGCGTCGGAGTCGATAGGGGAGACCCGGCCGGGGGAGAGGATCCGCCGGGGGTCGATGATGCCGAGTCCGAGCTTGCTGCTGGGAGAAGGGGAGCCGTGTAAGGAGCCACCGGCGAAGGGCGGTGGCTTCTGGGGAGGCTTGGAGGGGGGTTCATGGTGATGGTAGTGAGGGGAGCTCCGGCGGTCGGGGCTGCGGTGGGCGGCGCCGAAGGGGCAGCACCAGGCCCTCCGGAGGCCGGAATGTTTCTGGCGGGGGGCGGATCGCCAGCCGCCGGGATCCGCCATGGGGGTAGGAGAGTGAGGGAACGGAATCGGAATTAGAATGGGAGGTTGGGGTTAGGGTTTGGCCGGCGGCATCGTGGAGATCAGAGGATCCTTGGAGGTGCGCTTTGGCTTCCCTTTGGTTTCGGTGAGGGGGGACTTTGGATTCCTGCGTCCTTGCCTGAAGCCTCACTTCTTTTTCTCACCCTTTCTTTCGGCAGGGAGAGAGAGAGAGAGAAAATGGTACACGAGGACCAATGAGAGTTAAGAAGGCCTTTGCTGAGATCAAGGACAATGTTGGTACGACGATTAAGCTCCTCTGCCGAACGTCACTAACATGGAACCCACATTATACGGACGTAATAATTATTTTCTTTTTTCAACTATTTTTAAATATAATATAATAATATAAAAATTATAATAAATAAAAATATTTTAATAATTAAATTTTTATTGAATATTAAGTAACGAACTCAATGACGCTACTTCACACCCAAAGAAATAAGAATTTTGTATAAACTTCAAACATTAATACCATCATTAACACTATATAATTCATCATTTTCTGTTGTTTTGAAATATAATATAATAATATACTAAATTATAATAAATACAATGCTTTAACTGTTAAATTTTTGTTGTATATTAAATAATAAACTTCAATAATGGTTAATATATGAATATCAATATCTAAATGATGAATGAAAAATTCTATACAAACTAGATGACCGTGCATAAACCCGTTACTAATATTGTTGTTATTGATACCGACATCTACATGGTAAATGGAGAATCTTGTGTAAGCCAAATCTTTGTTATGAAATTTCAAAAATTTATATCGAATATGATTTTTTTCGGTTGTTCTTAAAATATAATATAATATTCTAACAAATTATAAGAAATAAAAAAAATAATAATTATTTTTTTGTTGTACATCAAGTAATAAATTTTAATAATAATTGAGTACACTAATTTTAAGATTCATGGGATGGATATGGAGCTATACACAAGCTGATGCGCACATATTAGATATATATTAGATATAAAAGCTTCGAGTGACTCACTGGTGGCGAGCATGGACTTCAAGGTAGGAGTTTTGTTCAATTAAAAAATAAGTTCATCAAAAGTTTGGGCTGACGGTTAATGAGTAGAAAAAATAATTAAATTGCTTAATATTATCAACAAGAACTAAGGAGGTAAAAAGAGGGCTACCAAATGAACCATGCAACGAGAGCTTGGATTTCGAAAAACACAAATTAAGCTCGGTTCAAAATTAAACAAATCAAGCTTAAACTAGAAAAATAAGCTCAAAATTAATTCAAATCAGGTTCAAAAAAGACCCATATCAACCAAGCTCTGTTCGGTAAGATTTAAATAATTTTGTATTATATATTGTATAAATAATAGAGGATTAGATAAAAATATTAATTAATATATTATTTAATCTTTGAATTAAATAAATGCCAACACAGTTTTTTTTTTTTACTGAACTGGATGTATCATACATAGCAGATACGAATACATCCAAAAAAAATCAAAAGATAACAAGCTTCGGAACGCATTAAGTAGCCCTCTCTCTCTCCAAACTGGTCTTTCCAGAGTGGTTAGCCACATAGGAAGCTACCCAATCTGCTGTCCTATTAGCCTCTCGATACACATGTTTGTGCCTGTAAGGCTATCCCATCCCTTACCATCTTCTGAATATTTCTAAGGAGTGGATGGGTGGATGGTAATCACCCACTCCTCCCATACTTTGCTGAATCCATCCAATGATAGTAGCTGAGTCGCCCTTAAGTATTAATGTATTAAGCTGCAACACGTGTCAGGCATAACTTAAGCCGATCCAAGCAGCCCTCAGCTTTACCTCCGGAATAGAGGTATCGAAGATCTGATAACCACAAACCGTAATCATTCTGGAGTCTGGGCTCCTAATGACGAAGTTCGCTCCTCCCCTACTGCCGCCATCCAACACGGTTCTAAACCAAGCCTAAAGGAAGCTACAGCCCAAGCTTCAACGGTGCTCTACTCAAGCTTAACTGGATTTAAACATACTTTAAATTATGAAGCTTCTCAAGTAGGATTACTTTAGATTTAATCCAAGCTCAGATCAAGCTTGGCTCATTTTCCAATGGATTGTCTGAAATTATTTGCGAACAACTTGTAAATAAATCATGAAATGTGTGAATGAATTGGTTCGATGGTTCCAGTTTAGTTCGTTTGTAAGGAATACATTAACTTTTTTCCAATTATTTGAGATATTGCTATTGCGCTCCCGGGGGCTAGTTTTTGACAGGCATGGATGGACCCGGAAAGAAAGGGCCAGGTGGTGCCCGGAGGGGTTCTCAGCGTCAGGTAGCTGCCGCGAGAGATCACGAGCGTACTCAAGCCGGAGGCAGGGTGTGGGTCTTCGACTCTTCGTACAACAACGGACGGTGAGATTGGAGCGAGGCCAGCCTTGCGAGACAAATGGACGGCGATGATAAAGGCTCTGGACACTGAGTGACAAGAGTCACTGGCTCATAGCTTGTCTTGCTGCACCGGTTTTCCGGAGGAACCGAAGAGACGTAATTAATAATGGATGGATCCTGTTTTTTTTTAATGGAAAAATTAAAATGATGGATGTTGCTGGAAATTAGACCCGGGGATGACTGGTCAACCGAGAAGGAGGGGCTCCGGCGAACACTGGTGGACGTCGATCCGTCGGCGGGCAGCGTCCCCTGCGAAACCTACAAAAAAGCCGGTGATTGGGTTTTCCGGCACCGGCCATCCGATGCCTAAGTCAGAGGGGGGCAAGTGTATATGAAGAGAAATAATGTGTGTCCAGGGTTTTTTCCCTCCAGCCCCCTCTAAAATGGAGTTCTTCTTTTTATAGAGGGGCGCTGGGTTACCTGTGATGCGATGAGGCGAGGTTGCCGTACGACTGAGCACGTCGCGTGAATTGGTGCACGATCATATGAATTAATGCCTTGCCGTAGGAGATGAGGTCGGAATCAGGGAGTTGTCACGGCCGACTGGACGTAGCCGAGCTGACTTGCCGTGGAGGACTGGGGATCCGTAGATAACAAGTGCCACGCGCATTAATTGTTGAGTAAGCCGGAGGTCTGCAGGAGCCATGCGTGATGATGGTTGAGTAAGCCGGAGATGTGCATTAATTGTTAAGTAAGCCAGAGGTCTGCAGGAGCCATGCGTGATGATGGTTGAGTAAGTCGGAGATGTGCATTAATTATGGAGTAAGTCGGAGGTCTGCAGGAGCCACGCGCATTAAATGCTAGGGGCGGTGGTAGGGTATGGTCTCTGATCGGGCTGCAGAAGGATGTGACCGCGGTAGGTGAATGACGAGGTCGGACTTCCGAGGTGGCGAGCTCTGAGGTCAAGAGCTCCGAGGCCGAGCACCTGGTCGGGCACCTGGTCGGGAGCTCGGAGGTCGGGCGTATCCGAGGTTGAGAGTTCCGAAGTCGGAAGCTCCTGATCACACGTTTCGTGATATGCTCACGTGCTTTGGGGCGACCTTCTTGTAAGCAAGGTCTGTTCCTAAATTTGTTGTACGGCTGACCTCAATTTTGTACTTTGGCCTTCGGGCTTTCATTAATGAAATAGTTCTATTGCAAACTTGTACTTGCTTTTCTTTCTTTCTTTTGCGCAATAAGTAAAGTTTCACTTTAAGCGTTCAAGTTGAACTCTTCCCGGCAAATTTTTCTAAACGTCCAAGCTCAACTAAGTTCTCAGACGTAGGCTTAGGTGCGAAACACATCCGCTAAGGTATCAAGTTTAGCTATGATAAGGACGACGTTTTAGGCGCCGGGCTCAAACCATAGGAAAATTCACTAAGTCCTTGAGCTCGGCTGAATTCGT
>JAOXJJ010001007.1:10137663-10163678 GCA_025769935.1 Phoenix roebelenii
GAGCATGTCGAATAAATTAGTGCACGGGGATATGAATTAATGCCTTGCCGTAGGAGATCATGCCGGAGTCAGGGAGCCGTCATGGCTGATCGGCGCAGCCGAGCTGTTTGCTGTGGAGGACTCGCGATCCGTAGATAATAGGAGCCATACGCATTAATTGTTGAGTAAGCCGGAGGTCTACTGGAGCCATGCATATTAATTGTTGAGTAAGCCGGAGGTCTGCTGGAGCCATACGCATTAATTGTTGAGTAAGCCGGAGGTCTGCTGGAGCCATGCGCATTAATTGTGGATGGCGGTGACAGGGCATGGTCCCTAGTCAACCTGCGGAAGGACGTGACTATGGCAGGTAGGTGGCGAGGTCGGGTTTTCGAGGTCGGGGATCGTCGAGGTCGGTTGCCAGGCCATGGGCCCCGAAGTCGAGCGTTTCGAGGTCCGATGCCTGGTCGGGTGTCTCCGATATCGGGTGCCTCGAGGTCGAGCACTTCTGATCATGTGCCAGCGATGTACTCACGTGCTTTGGGTTGACTTATATTCCTCCAAGACTACCCCCAACTTTCGAGTTCGATCCGCTTGCGAGCTCAGATGCGGAAAGTATTTGTTTTAATTGTAGTGGTGGGGGCCAGATAGACTTAAATTATTTCGGCGTCTCGCGCTTCAGGGCGCTTTAAATGAGATGAGATGAGACAACGCCTTTTCGCCCTCCGGAGTCGCTTCGTAAGGCGGGCTCATAATAGGGCTCCGAGATTCCATATTCGAGGTACCAATTCAGAATAAATGTGCCATTTTGGTTTTCGGAGCCGACACATGGCATTATCCAGACGGGAGGCGAGATTCAGCTCTGCCGATCTGGGCCTTCGGGAGGGTCTATATAAACCCCTCGACCTGGCCCTAAAAAAGTCTCGCCTGGGTGCTTCCCTTTCTTCCTTTACTTTCGTCCTTCTCTTTCTCAATCGTAACCGAGTCTTTCCGGCGGTGCCCTAGGGCGATTTCCGGCGGCTCTCTCCCGTAGGGTATCTCCCACATTAGCTAGAGGTTTTCCTCCTTCGTTTTTTTTTGTCCCTTCCCTTCTTCTTTCTTTCTTTCTTCTAAGAATGGGTTCCGGCCCGAATGAGATTGGGTCCAGTTTGTCGGAAGAGGAGCTGGAGTTGGTTCGCTTTCGGTTCTTTTTTCAATCCGGGTTTCATCTCGAACCTGCGGGGCCGGAGGACCTGGTGACGCGACCACCCCCATGTCGGATCGGAGTGCACGTGGAGACACTCTGGGCTGGTCTGCAGTTCCCCTTCCACGAGTTTGTGAACAACTTGCTGGTGGAGTATCAACTCGTCCCAGCACAGCTCACTCCAAACTCGTGGAGGACCATAGTCGGATTTTTGTCCTTTTGCCTCGCGCATGGGATCCTGACTTCGGTCAGCATTTTCCGCCGGTGTTTTTTGCTAAAAACGAACCCGGCGGACGAAGAGTGGTTATACTTCGCCTTTCGGGGCGGTATGTCCCTCTTCCGAGGTGCCCCTTCCTCTATTCATGAGTGGAAGGGAAAATTTTTCTTTCTTGCGTCCGAGGTGTCGTGGGGGTTTGATCCGAGGTGGGGACATCCCCAATTGAAGGCCCTCAACAGGCTCTCCGAGCTCGCGGAGGACGAGCAGAGGGTCCTCGACACCCTGCGGGGTCTCGGGAGAGACATCAACTTGACTGACCTCCTAAGCGAGAAGGCCATGGTGAACGTCGGCCTGAGCTCGGCGCGCCCCGAGGGTAAGAGCGGTCGTATTACTTGGCTTTCTGTTTTACTTGTCTCTTTGTTCTCTTACTTAGAATTTTTCTCTCTTTCTTCATTTCAGACATTCCGCACATGCCGACCAGCAACACTTCCCTCTTTTTTCGGCTAAGGAAAAGGTCGATGGAAGCCGGCGGGGCTCTTCCTGAGCCTCGAAAGAGAGCGAGGTCGGCCTCTTCTTCCGCCCCTGCCGAGGCGAGGGGCTCCGGGGTCGGGACATCGTCAACCGCCCGAGAGAAGGCCCCAGCGACCGAGCGGGCAAGCTTGGCTTCCGGGGGTGCGTCTGATTCGGCGCCTCCGACCTGCCCCGCTCCCATCTCTCAACGGGCAGGCCGAACTGTCGTCTGCGTGCGGCACTCGGGGCCCGAACAGAGCAAGGGTCCTGGGTCCCGAGCGTGTCTCGACCCGCGGCAACGAGTTTGACCGGTCTGCGCTCGTCGAAGATCGGAAGTCACCCTGGGAGGGCCCCTGCCGACTCGGAGTCTCCTTCACGTGAAGGTAATTCGGCCATCGAAGATGCCGATGTCGTGCGGGCGGTCTTCCGCCGCACGATGCTCCCAACTGACCGGGCCAAGTTTGAGGCCCTCGAGCTCGAGGAGATCGTCGACCAGACATACCGTAACGCTGTCCGAGTAAGTTACTTTCTCACTTTACTTTCAGCCATCAGCATTTTCTTTTCCCTTACTTATCGTCATTTTCCTTGCAGCATTTCCACGAAATTGATACTCTGGTATTCATCGCCTCGGGATGCCAGAATGAATCTCGGCGATTTCAGAAACAACTGGAGTCGGCCGACAAGAGGCTCGCAAAATTGGAGGCTGTGTTGGCCGAGGCCCTCGCACGGAGGTAGGCCACCGAGGCCGGGTGGCTTGCAATCGTTAGCGAGCTCGAGGAAGAGAGAGCCGCCCACTCCTTGATGAGGTCCGAGCTGCGCGCCTCCAAGGTGCGACTTGCCAATGCTCGCACAGAGGCCGCCGGCCTTAAGTATGAGGGCGGAGTTCTCCGCCTGAAGATCGAGCAGCTCGAGGCTCGGGAGAAGAAGGCACTCGAGCAAGCCCAGAATGCCGTGGAGCTCTTCAAGGAGTCGGAGGAGTTCCGCGACATGCTGGAGGAGAAGACCGTGGACGGGTTCCTCCGGGGCTTCGAGAACTTTCGGAGGCAGATGGCGCGGTTCTGCCCCCAGCTCGACCTTTCTGGGATCCAGCCGAGATCGAGGGTCGGCGAGGAAAGCGAGTTCGACCTGCCCTCGCCGCTTGAAGAGGAGGAGGCCGAGGCTGAAGTCGAGGTCGTCGGGACCGAGGCCGTTGAGGCCGATCCAGCGGCTCGAGCAACTCTTGCTAGGAAAACATCCGAGGCCGCCGGCGAAGCTGCACCTACGCCCGCCGTGGAAGGTCCCGAGCCAGTTCCCGCCAAGGACCCTCAAGTGATCATCGTGGATGATCCCAGTGTCGATGAAGTCACAGCCTCCTAAAACTCACCATCTCTTTTTATTTTTTCTTTTTGTTGTAAGCGAGGTCGGCCTCCAAACTTACTGTAGGGCCGACTTCCAATTTTGTACTTCAGCCTTCGGGCTTTTATTAATGAAACAATTCTTTTTCACAAATTTGCACTCGCTTTTTTCCTGTTGTGTAATGAGTAGGCTTTTACTTCGATCGCTCAAGTTGAACTCTTTCTAATGAATCCCTCTAAGTGTTCGGGCTCGGCTAAGTCCATAGACTTAGGCTCGAATCACGTTTACTAAGCTATCAAGCTTGGGTCCAACAAGGATGGCATTTAGGCGCTAGATTTAGACCTTAGAAAAATTTGCTGAGTTTTCGAGCTCGGCTAGGTTTGCAGATTTAAGTCCCGTAGACTTAAGTTCCGACCTCGTTCATCAAGTTCAATTCTCCTCAACAAGTTTCTCCAAGTCTTCGGTCATGACCAAGTTCGCAGACTTAGGTTCCGTAGACTTAGGTCTTGACAGTGTTTGCTAAGGAAGGCTCCAAGTTCAGATTTTAGAAGAATCCACTAAGTCTTCGAGCTCGGATTCGAGTCTTGCTAAGCCCTCGGGCTCGACTCTCGAACTACTGGAGCATCGAGCTCAGACCCCGGAACCCGAAGGGTTTTTGCTAGGCCTTCAAACTTATTTTCCGGAATGTTTGGCCAAGTTTTCGAGCTTGGCTTTCCGGACATAGTCTTACAAAAGGTTTTTGGGGTCAGTCTCCGAGGAGGTCATGGCCCCGAATCAAGTTGCCATCACGGCGGCCGTTCTCGGGCTCGGCCGAAGCACCGATAAGTAGAATAAGAATTTATGGTGGGTGCTTTGGCACCTTCGAGTTCGACCAAAGTATCAAGGGTCGAGGTCGTTGCTGCAGATTAACGATGGGGAAGGCGTGCCTGGGTTAGAGGAGACCCTGGCTCTTAGTTGACTTGGAGAAACATCCAGACTTTGGTCGAAGGAAGTCCTGAGCTTGATCAGGAATTTGCCGGCAATATAAGTAAATAAATGCAATGGAGCAGGTGCCAGGTAGAATGCACCTCTTGCACTGTCGGAGTTAGGCGCCCCATGCCGAGGTGAGCAACTTTGCTTTTTGGCTAGCTTTTGAGGGCGATCTTTTGCCTGGGATCCGCTTCAGGGATGCCGGCATATTGGGTGACATAGTTGTCGTTGGAGATCTATGTAGACGTTGCTCTGTTGTCGTTCTCGAACATTTTGGGGGCCGCGAATGTACTATCCCGTCTTTCCGAGGTCGAGGGAGCTTGGGCTCACTGTCGACTTATCGGGGCATCTCGACCTTAGTCGAGGAGGCGCTACGGGGGGCCACGAAGGTACTACCTCGTTGTCGATGTCGAGCGCCACGGAGGGCCGCGAAGGTACTATCCCATCTTTCTGAGGTCGAGGGAGCTTGGGCTCACTGTCGACTTATCGGGGCATCTCGACCTTAGTCGAGAGATCGTACGCAAGGTCTAGGGGTCTGAAAACGTACTGTCGACCTGCGATGCTTTTCGAGATCGAAGGATCTGGGTACGCACTATCGATACTCGGAGCATCCCAAACTTAGTCGGGGAGGCGCTATGGGGGGCCGCGAAGGTACTACCCCGTTGTCGATGTCGAGCGCCATGGAGATCCGCAAAGGTACTATCCCGTCTTTCCGAGGTCAAGGTAGCTTGGGCTCACTGTCGACTTATCGGGGCATCTCGACCTTAGTCGAGGGATCATGCGCAAGGTCGAGGGGTCTGGGAACGTACTGTCGACCTGCGACGCTTTCCGAGGTCGAGGGATCTGGGTACGCACTATCGACACTCGAGGCATCCCAAACTTAGTCGGAGTCTTTGAGGGAGATCAAGACCGAGCTCGATGTCAGCGTGGCGGGGCATTCCAAGTTTGGCTGGGGCATCCGAACTTGGTCGGGCATCCGAGCTTGGTCGGGCATCCGAGCTAAGTCGGGCATCCGAGCTTGACCGGATAGTCTGAAGATCACAAATATTCTGATATTAGGAGAAACATAACATGATTAAGAGAGAATTGTAGATGAGTTATCATAAGGAGAAGACGAGACTCATGTTGCTGATCACCAAGGACCCCTTAGGGTTTCACTGGTAATACATCTGAAGATTTTCTGAATTCCAGCTTCGTAGGATGAGGGTCCCTTCAAGGGATTCCAGCTTGTATGCTCTGGGTTGCTGGACTCGTGCAATCCGGTAAGGTCCTTCCCAATTTGGGGCTAGCTTTTTCTGCTCGGTTGGCTGAGAAGCTTCAGCTCTTCTAAGGACGAGATCTCCTACTTTGAAAAGCTTGGCCTTGACTTTAGAGTTGTAGTACTGGGCCATCTTTTTGCTGGTATCTCGCCATACGGACTCGGGCAGTTTTCCTTGTCTCTTCGACGAGATCCAAGTTGTTTCTGAGTTGAGAGGAGTTGGAGTCGGCATTGTAATGCTCCACCCTCGGGGAGGGGAGGCCGATCTCCAAAGGGATGACAACCTATATCCCATACGCCATGTTGAAGGGGGTTTTGCCAGTGGGTAGTCGGAATGTAGTTCGGTAGGCCCAGAGAACGTTATATAAGTCCTCGACTCACTGCCCCTTGGATCGGTCGAGGTTAGCCTTGAGTCCCTGCAAGATAGTACGGTTTGTTACCTCGGTTTCTCCATTTGTCTGTGGATGGACGACCGAGGTGAAGCGGTGGTCGATGCCGAGCTCGGAGCAGAATTCTCTGAATTGGACATTGTTGAATTGATGGTCGTTGTCAGATATGAGGATGCGGGGAAGTCCTAACCTACAGATTATTGACTTCCAGACAAAATCCCGCATCTTTTGCTCGGTAATCCGAGCAACCGGCTCGGCCTCGATCCATTTGGTGAAATAGTCGATAGAGACAACCAGAAACTTTCTTTGCCCGGTTGCAAGGGGGAATAGCCCCAGAATATCAATTTCCCACTAGGCAAATGGCCAGAGGGCACTGATCGAAGTCAGCGGGGCCGAGGGTCAGCGTTGGACGTTAGCGTTTCGCTGGCATCGATCGCACTTTCGGACGAAGTCTGTTGCATCCTTCTGAAGTGTGAGCCAATAGTATCCCTGGCGGAGGATCTTGTGGGCCAGTGCTCGGCCTCCCAAATGATTTTCACAAATTTCTTCATGGACCTCTCGCATGGCATAATCCGTCTCTGACGGGCGGAGACACCTGAGGAGAGGAGAGGTGAAGGATCTCCGATAGAGCTTACCTTCACACAATACATACCGGGAGGCCAGACGCCTGATTCGGCGGGCCTCGAGCTCATCGTTGGGAAGAAATTCACTTTTCAGATAATTGATGAGCTCGTCCATCCAGCTCAGCTCAGTCTCGAGGTAGATGGCAGGTTCGGGCTCCTCGGTGCTGGGCATCTGAAGGTATTCAAGCATTGTCGTCTTCGGGAGCTCACTCATGCGGAAAGTCGCTAGCTTCGATCGTTGGTCTACTCCCAGGTTCTCTGTCCTGAAAATATGCTGAATGTTGAAGGAGCTCAAAGTAGAAGTGAGATCTCGCACCTTTTGGAGATATTTCTCCTTCACCTCCAACTTCTTTGCCAGTTTGAGCCCAACAATGAGTGCCTCGTATTCCGCCACATTGTTAGAGGCGGGAAACTCGAAGCGCAAAGCTTGTTTCGCAACTACCCATCCAGGCTGGTGAGGATAAGACCTGCTCCACTACCCCCGAGTTCGAGGAGCCGTCAACATGTAGAGTCCATGACTGCCCCCGGGTCTCCTCCGCTGGTGCGAATTCGGGCTCGAGCTTGTCCGGCATAGTGGACTCGACAATGAGGTCGGCGAGTGCCTGGGCCTTAATCGCTGGCCTCGGTCGGTACTCGAGGTCAAACTCCCCGAGCTCAACTGCCCACTTCGTGATTCTCCCAGCACGATCCGACCTCCGCAGGATTCGCTTCATAGGCTGGTCGGTCAGTATGGCCATCATGTGGGCTTGGAAATATGGCCGGGTCTTCGAGCTGAGATGACCAAGGCGAAAATGGTTTTCTCTAGTTTTGAGTATCGGGTCTCAGCGTCTCTCAGGATCCGGCTGGTATAGTACACCGGTCTTTGTAGCTTGTCCTCTTCTCAGACCAGGACTGAGCTTACCGCAATTGGGGAGACAGCCAGGTACAGATAGAGGAGTTCATCCTGCTGGAGTTTTGTAAGAAGTGGAGGGGAAGCGAGGAGATGCCTAAGGTCCTCGAAAGCCTGCTAGCATTCCTCCGTCCACAAAAAATTCTTCGGCCGCTCGAGAACTGCGAAGAAGGGGAGGCATCTCTCGGCAGACCTGAAAACGAATCTTCCCATGGCTGCAATCCGGCTAGTAAGCCGCTGTACCTCCTTGACCGTCCTTGGCGGCGCCATCTCTTGCAGTGCTCGGATCTTCTCGGGATTTGCTTCGATTCCGCGCTGGGTGACTATGAAATCAAGAAATTTTTTCGAGGTGACTCTGAATGCACACTTAGCAGGGTTGAGCTTCATACGATATTTTCTGAGGGTGGAGAAAGTCTCATTGAGGTCGGCCACGTGGTCTTCTACTGCTCGGCTCTTCACCAGTATGTCGTCCACATAGACCTCCATATTTTGGCCTATCTGGCTCTTGAAGATCTGGCTGACTAGCCTTTGGTAGGTTGCTCCAGCATTTTTCAGGCCGAAAGGCATCACTTTATAGCGGTGGGTACCTCTATCAGTGATGAAGGCCGTCTTCTCCTCGTCTTCTGGCGCCATCTGAATTTGGTTATATCCCGAGAAGGCGTCCATGAACGTCAGCAGCTGGTGCCCCAAGGTGGAGTCCATGAGCTGGTCGATACTGGGGAGTGAAAAGCTGTCCTTTGGACAAGCTCTATTCAAGTCGGTGTAGTCCACACACATGCGCTACTTTTCGTTGGCTTTCTTGACGAGGACCACGTTGGCAAGCCAATCTGGATAGGAGACCTCTCAGATGAAGCCGGCCTCGAGGATTTTGTCCACCTCCTCAGCTGTCGCCTGCTACCGTTCCGGGGCAAAACTTCGCTTCTTCTGCCGCACGGGCCTGCAGGTCGGTTTTACCTGAAGTCGGTGAACCATGACCTCTGGGTCTATCCCCGTCATGTCAGCGGGCGACCAGGCGAAGACGTCTATGTTGGCCCGCAGGAACTCGATCAGGTGTCCTCTTTCGCGGGCGTCCAGGCCGGAGCCAACCTGCACGGTTAGCTCAGGGCAATCTTCTTGTAAGGAAATCTGGGTAAGAAGCTCACCAGGCTCTACCTGCTCCTTTCGTAGGCCATCCCATGCTTCCAAAGTTTCGATGGAGAGCGCCTGGTCTGTTGTCGGAGTTGATGCCTTGGCTGATCGCTCCTCTTGGTTCAACGCCTTGGTCGGTCGCCTCGTTTTGTGGGTTGCCATGTAGCACCGCTTTGCTACCGACTGGTCCTCACGAACTTCACCTACTCCTTGGTTGGTGGGGAACCGCATGAGCAGGTGGCAGGTCGAGACCATGGCTCGGAGGGTGTTGAGCCCTGGTCGTCCAAGGATGGCGTCGTAGGCCAAGGGCAGACGGACCACGAGAAAATCCATCCTTATGGTACTTTTTCGAGGGGCGAGCCCGACCGTGACTAGGAGGCCGATTTTGCCCTCAACGGGGACTGAATTCCCAGTAAATCCAACCAGGGGAGCATTCATTCTTCGAAGTTGGTCTTCTGTCATCCCCATTTTTCGATAGGCGTCATAATACAAAACATTCGCCGAACTTTCATTGTCTACTAAAACACACTTTACATCAAATTTGTTTACAATCATGGAGATGACCACAGCGTCATCATGAGGAGTCTCAACTCCTTCCAAGTCCTCATCCGAGAACGAGATGGCTTCAAAGGTGCGCGAGCACTTTGGGGGAACCCTTTCCTCGGCTGGTCCTCCGACCGAGGTTCCACCTCCAATGGTGTTGATGGTGCCGACAATGGGTATGTTGGAATTTGGGTCTTCGGACTGCGCGGCATTCTCCGCTGGCCTCCTTTCCTCGCGCCGGATCCGCACAAACCAGTTGAGTACTCCACGGTGGATGAGCACCTCGATCTCATCCCAGAGCTAGAAGCAATCCTCCGTGTCATGACCATGGTCTCGGTGGAAGTGGCAGTACTTCCTAGGATTGCGCCAAGCTCCGAGGTCCCGCATCAGGGGTGGAGGCCGAAAGTAATCCTGGCCCTGAATCTCCATTAGGATCTCTGTCCGGGGAGCATTGAGGAGAGTGTAATTCTCATACATCCCCGAGAGTACTCGTGGCCGTGCCGGAGATCCCAGTCTGGGCGGGGACCTTGGTTGGGGCTGCCCCCGCGGTCGAGGTGGACTCCTCAGTCGAGGCAGGTTCTTGTTCCGGCGAGGAGATTGGCTTTTAGGACGACCGCGCTCCTCGCAGCGTCTCTTCTACTTCTTGAAGGTCTGCTCGATCGCACTCCGCCTGGAGGCAATGGCCTCTTCGGCCTTCGCATACTTCCGAGCTCGGACGAGCATCTCTGTGAAGTCGGCGGGGAAGCTCTTCTCGATGGAGAAGAGGAACCTATAGGATCGAGCCCCAGTCTTCAGCGCCGACATGGCTACCGACTGAGCTCGCGGACCTCCCAGGTTGCGACGGTAAAACGGTCGAGATAGTCTTTGAGAGACTCTCCCTCCCTTTGTTTGATGTCAAGGAGGGAGCAGCAAAGTTGGTGGTGAACTGCCTGCCGAGCTGCTCGAAGGAAGACAATGTACCGAGCTTTAGCTCGAAAAACTAGAGCCGAGCCGCTCCCCGAAGCGTCGCTGGGAAGGCTTTGCAGAGCATAGCCTCCGAGGACCCTTACAACGCCATGAGGGCTCGGTAACTCTCCAGATGGTCGAGGGGGTCGGTCGTGCCATTGTAGGGCTCCACCTGGAGCATTTTAAATCTCGATGGGACCGGCTCATCCTCGATCTGGCAGGAAAAGGGGGACTTAGTCGTAAATTCGAAGTCACCCTCACATCTCGCCTTCCTGCTGTGGAGCGCCTCAATCTGGCGCTCGAGTTTCTCGACCTTCTTGTCGAGCTCTCCGCTCCGGGGGTCCACCACAGTAGTTTGCTCTGACGCAAGTTATCCCGGAACTGACTCGGCTTTCGATAGCTGTGGGCCGTTGCCCAGGCCCCTCGCTAAGGGTTCCCTCCGGGGGGATGCTTGGGCTGAACCCTGGCAGCAGCATCACTCCTCGTTGTTGGCCTGTGAGGAGCCGTGGTGGTTTTGGCCCTGGGGTGTCGGTCCGTTCAGAGGAGGCACTGGCAGGATCTGGGCCTGCAGAAGCGGCGCCGGTGGGGCTCCCTCACGTTGCAAACCTTGGACGGCCGCGGCCAAGGCTTGGACCTGCTGCACCAGGACGTCGAACTGTTCCGACTGAACTTGCAGGGCTGGACCAGCCGGAGGTGGTGAATTCTGGACGGAGTGTCCCGAACTTGGTGGAAGACGCCGGGAGGCATTAGAGGCTCCCTTGCATCTCAACTTCATGGTCGCGACTCGGGCCCTTCTTCTAGTGCCAACTGTTGCTGGAAATTGGATCCGGAGGCGACCGGTCAACCGAGAAGGAGGGGCTCCAGTGAACACTGGCGGGCGTCGATCCGTCTGCAGGCGGCGTCCCCTGCGGAACCTGTAAAAAAGCCGGTGGCCAGGTTTTCCGGCGCCGGCCCTCCGATGCCTAAGTCAGAGGGGGGCCAAGTGTATATGAAGAGAAATAATGTGTGTTAGGGATTTTTCCCTCCAGCCTCCTCTAAAATGGAGGGGTTCTCCTTTTATAGAGGGGCGCTGGGTTACCTGTGATGCGATGGGGCGAGGTTGCCGTACAACTAAGCACGTCGCGTGAATTGGTGCACGATCATATGAATTAATGTCTTGCCGTAGGAGATGAGGTCGGAATCAGGGAGTTGTCACGACTGACTGGACGCAGCCGAGCTGACTTGCCGTGGAGGATTGGGGATCCGTAGATACTAGTTGCCACGTGCATTAATTGTTGAGTAAGCCGGAGGTTTGCAGGAGTTATGCGTGATGATGGTTGAGTAAGC
The DNA here is from genome assembly GCA_025769935.1 of Phoenix roebelenii. Lineage (NCBI taxonomy): Eukaryota > Viridiplantae > Streptophyta > Magnoliopsida > Arecales > Arecaceae > Phoenix > Phoenix roebelenii. Next base: position 10,148,955 of record JAOXJJ010001007.1, read on the forward strand.
CGGAGATGTGCATTAATTGTTGAGTAAGCCGGAGGTCTACAGGAGCCATGCGTGATGATGGTTGAGTAAGCCGAAGATGTGCATTAATTGTGGAGCAAGCCGGAGGTCTGCAGGAACCACGCGCATTAAATGCTATGGGTGGTGGCAGGGTATGGTCTCTGATCGAGCTGCAGAAGGATGTGACCGCGGTAGGTGAATGGCGAGGTCGGACTCCCAAGGTGGCGAGCTCTGAGGTCAAGAGCTCCGAGGCCGAGCACCTGATCAGGCGCCTGGTCGGGAGCTCGGAGGTCGGGCGCATCCGAGATCGAGAGTTCCGAAGTCGGGCGCTCCTGATCACACGTTTCGTGATATGCTCACGTGCTTTGGGGCGACCTGTATTACCCCAACAATGGAGAACTCTTAGATTAGGATGAAGTTTTTTCATTCCCTCTTTTCTTAGTTTAAAATAATATTTTAAAAATTTTACCATACAAATATTATTATTTTAATGAATTAAACATCCTTTCTAAGACATTGATGTACATAAGCAGGCTGATAGAAAAAAGTCAAAAATATTGCCGGTGCTTGGCATGATTTTCTTTTTCAAATTATCATAAAACACAAGTTTTTAGAAGGATTATTATCGTTAATCCAAAATCTTATTTTTTAATACAATGGTGACTCAGACACGTATGAGTACACACAAAAAGAACACAAAGAGAAAATTAATAGAAAGAGGGAAGAAGCAGACTTGAGGCTCTTCTGAATGGTGCGCAGCATAGGACGCAACCCAGTTAACAATACTGTTTGTCTTCCGATAAATATGAATGACCCAGAAAGAAACAAATCCTTTCACGAGTTTGCAGATATCCCAAAGCAGCAAGTGCCGATCAATATGGCTATGCTGGCCCTGAATCCAATCGATCATCATGGCCGAGTCACCTTCAAGATGATACTGTCCGCACCAAGAACTAACCCGACATGGGTGATGCCCTTTCATGTAGCTTTCAGCTCTGCAAGTAAATTTTTAGATGGATGGATATTTACATGAATCAGTATTATATTTTCTACCGTTAGTTTTGAATCTAAATAAGAAACATGTATCTAAAGCCTACGTGGAAAAATCAATCCATAAGTAATAAAATTTTATGAACATATATTATGATCATATTTAATCAATAAATTAAATGGATATATCAGGAAGTGCAGTGCACTGTAGCTATCTCTTTTGAAATAACATTTTTTTTTTAAATTTTTTCCCCTCTTTTTTCATATTGACATGGCCTGGGCTAGCTGAAAGGGTGACAGACAACCAAATGTTCAAGCAATGAGCCTAGTTCTTATTTTATAGTGTGATGAGATAAATGGTGTGCGTATGGGTATGTCTGCATGATGGTAGCATCTATCACTTCCCGCCAAGAATATTCCACTTGTACGTTCGGAGGTATATGTTGACATGATTGCAGGTACAATGTCCCGCTTGGTCCACATAGTGTGACTCTTTCCACATGGGGCACATCTAAATTCTAGTCAATGTGCTTTACTGATTTTTTTTAAAAGAAATTTGGAACAACAGTGAAAAAACTCTTAATTATAATTTACATATACTAAGAATTCCAATGTGAGTAGAAGAAATATTTCTTAAGATATGCCAAAGACTTCATCATCAGAGGCCCACACTCTAGAGTCGTTGTTGTTGGTGGATGCCAGATCTTCGACACCTTAGTTCCAAGAATAGAGTTGAGGGTGGCATGGCTGGTCTGGCCATGCTCGGTGCATGCTGCGGGCTAGAGCAATCATGCTTGGGGGTGATTCGGTTAGATCCAGAGAGCACCGGCGGCATGAGTGGGTGCCATACTTTGCTTCGACACATCGGGTCCTGGCTAGCAGCGACGTAGTCTTTCAGGCTAAGTATATTTATAGAGAAGCTAACAGCACCGTGGATTGGGTGACCTCATATGTGGCCGATCATTCCGAAGGCCCTATGAGTTAAGGAGAGAAAATTGCCTAGAGCACTCCGAGACTTGCTGCTCTTTGACTTTTTTAGATGTATCCGTACTAGAATTGTATAAATCATCCCTTGTAGTAAAAAAAAAAAAAGAAGAAGTTTGAACAAAGTTCCTCCTAGATGGAATAAGAGATGTAGCTAGTAGGGTATGTAGCTTTATTTTGCTAAATTCTAGTTCATGTCCATGGGGCGCTAGGTAGGTTAGTTTAGAAGCAAATTTCAATTTCAAATAAATCATTTGGATCATTTGCATGTTTGTGTCTTTCGTAGATAGAAGTTTTTGTTATCACATAGAGAAATGTATGTCTAATGTAGGGAATAAAAATAGGTTCAATGCTGAATCTATATGGAATTAAGAAAATAGGAGGATTCGAGATTTCTAATTGACTTAGGGTGTTCTGTAAGTGAACTATGAGATTTTTCAGAGAACCTGCAAATATCCTCATAAATGGAAGAGGAAGTGTAAGAAGATGATCATAATTTCACCTCTTGTGAGTGAATTTTAGGTAGAAAAGTGCTTTGGGGTTCCTGAGTTCTGAACCTTAAAAAGATGAAATATGACATGACTTTGAATGGCAGCAATGGAGATGATCTCCAATTGTATTTAATGGAAACTCGTGAGCATTCGTAGTTGGTCCAACAGTATCATGCGATGGCACATGAGGAGGATAATGATTAAGTGAGTAGTTAAAGAGTTCAAAAAAAAAAATCCAACTACAGAAAAGTTCCAAGGAAATTATGAAATGTATGCTTTTAGAGTTCCAAAAGGAAAAAACCTACTATTAACAAAATCTAACTTAAATGAGCTTTCTATGTGTGATGTGGCAGAATTCTAGTTGAATTTTAGTGGAGCTCGGATCGAGTAATACTATTACATAGAGATATTATAGGAAATCCATACTAGATTATCTTAGATTGAAGTATTACATGAAAATATCAAGTGCTAGAGAGGGTGTTAACGGTGTCAAAGATATATATAAGTTGGAGTTCAATTCAATTTAAAAGTTTGAACTATTAAGTTTTAGGCCCAACCATTTATATTTATTTATGCCTCCCGCTAATTATTTTATGTGAGATTAAACCCCACTTGTGATCCCCAACATTCTCCCCCTTGGTGTATGAAACAATTTAGGTCCTTCCTGAGTTAAATCCACTGCTACTCTCCAATCAAGTTCCATGCCTAATCACTCTTACGTGACCTCACATGTGATTCACATCTAATTACTTTCCCATACCCTCACACATGATCCTTCAACATTCTCCCTCTTCACATGTGAACTAATTTAATTATCCACTATACTACTCCACAATCAAGCTCTTTGTCTAACTACCCTTGCATGCATCATGTGTCACTGCGCCCCTACAGGAGTTCATCCTTCTGCGAACATTGCACCCCTACAAAGTCCACTTTTCCTAGAACCATGTTCGAGCCCGAGCTCGTGCTCAAACCCTATGCCTTGCTCCATTGAGTCTACTTATCGTATCATCTTGCCCACCACAGTGATTACAACTATGTTCTACCAGCCTAGATATTATTTGTTCTTCACAGAAGCTTGACCCTTTTAGAGCTCCAAGTGTTTGCTTAGGATTGTTAGCTATTAGCTTTAATACTATTTGCCAAGGATTGTCAGTCATCGATTCTGATACTACTTATTAGGGCGAAATGAGGGCTCAAATCCTACCAAGAAGGAGCCTTGACATACAAGTCGGAATCTAATTTGACATAAAAGTTGAAACTATAAAGTTTTGGGCCCGACCATCTATATCAATCTATCTAACTTCCACTAACGGGACCAAACATCAAACGTGATCCTCAAAAGGAGTTGGGTGTAGGTTCTGAGCCAATTTTGTGAAATATAACGAACCTCTAGAAGTCAAGGATCATGATTGGCTTTTTTCCTTTTGACCAGAAACAACTTGACATAGAGCAGGTAGAAAAGGGAATGTCTTTGTCATTTATGTTTTAAATCATGAGATTGTTGATCGTTTATGCACCGATTATAGTTTTGCCAAGAAAAGTTTGGTCTGCTATCAAGGTGGTAGCCCAGTTGGAACGGGACGTTTTCTTCCAACCAAGTGGTTTCAGGTTCGAAACGTACGAGCGTCGATTAAATTTGGGGACCGGATGCCCCTAGCCTAAACACGGGGTCTGAAAGCGCTACTGGTCGGCTGGTAGCCTGGATGGTGCCAGGTGTGACGTACTCACACGGAGGGTCGGATCGGATAACCAAGCTGGCCCACGGGTGGGGAGGATATGAGTAAAACCGGCCGGGGTGCCCAACACACGGTCATTTCTTCCCGCATCGAACATTCTCCTGACGGGGTGGGAGTCCAGTGGGGGCTGCTACGCGGGGGTGGGCTTGTCCCTTCCCCCCTCTTCCCCTTTTCTTTAGTAAAAAAAAAGAAAAGAAAAAAAAAAGAAAAGTTTGGTCTAGTTAAAGAAATATCCAAATTCAAAAACAACCTACTTCAATAAAAAGGCACAAGCAAAGGGCATATTCAATATGGATGAGGAAAGCTTTTTCCTTTCCTTTTTTTATCTAGGCTCAACCCAGCAAAAAGGGTTGCATGGGGGGATATGGTTACCAACTACTTGCTCAGATCTTTCAGAATAAAAAAAACCCTCGAGCAACATCCTTTTCTTCTCTTGTAACTATCTTCCTTGGATTAGAAAAAAAGGAGAATTTTCTGCCGCCATTTGCGTCTACCTCTCCTCCCACCCCCTCTCCTATTCCAACCTCACAGCTGCCTTTTCCAAGTCTCTCCGCCCACCACTATCCTCAGCTTTTTCCTCCATGCCCTTACCGCCCTTCCATCTTCTTCAAATCCTTTATCCCTAATGAAACTGTCACGCCCCCACCTCTGCGAGGCACGTGAGGCATCTAGTACCCACGTGGGGGCCAGATATTATCCGATTCTAGGGCTTCACGCAAGCGTCCTTCACCCCTTCTCGGTTTTGTTTTCCATCCAAAACACGTCTGTAGGATTAGGAGACACCCGCCTCATATGCCCAGGCTCTGGAACGAGTCTTTCCGATGTGGAACTATTAGGCCTCACACTCTTTCCACCATCGGACAAGAGCCGTCCTCGGCTCTGATACCAAATGTCACGTCCCCGCCTCTGCGAGGCACCTAGTGCCCACATGGGGGCCACATGAGGGGGGAACACGGGGCTTCCCTGCCAGATATTGTCCAATTCTGGGGCTTCACGCAAGCGTCCTTCATCCCTCCTCGGTTTTGTTTTCCACCCAAAATACGTCTGCAGGATTAGAAGACACCCGCCTCATATGTCCAGGCTCTGGACTTTCCGATGTGGGACTATTGGGCCTCACAGAAATCCTATCCATTTCTACCCTTGCTACTCATATGGTCACCTCATCCTCCTTTGTCACCACAAGGCACTGCTTGCCGATGTGGCCACTAGTGTCAAGGCCCGGCCGCCTCCTACTCTCTCTCTCAACTACCATTCCTATGCTGCCCTCATGGCCCTACCATCCTCCTTTGACTATCGCATCTTCCTCCTCCGATGACAGTTTGGCTTACTCACTTTGCTAGCTGTCAAGGGAAAAGGCTTTGTAGCATCAGCCTTTCTAGGCTTGAGTGCCATTGCCCTAGTCATCATTGCCATCGCAGTTTGGTCATCCACCAAATTGTAGGGTAAGCAGCCTCGGTCGTGGAGGGCAGGTGGCAAGAAAAAGAGCTTTACAGTCATGGCATTTTGAGGGCTTGAGTCATCTATGTGTGATCTGATAAGAAAGAAGAAAGAAATTTTTTAAATCTACCTAACTCGAATCTCTCAAAATAATATAGAAAAAATTAAAAAAAATTAGCAAAAAGTAGTGTTTACAACCCCTTTTTTCATTGATCAATAAAAAATTGAGATATGCTGCTTCTATTTATAATAGTGGTGTCTGCCTTTATACAATTCTTGTCGGATTTCTTTTCTAGCTAAAATAAGACAACTTTCCCAAATTGATGTGACTATTAAAAATAAATAAAAAAAATTAAATATTTCAGGAAGTAGATCTTGACTCCTACATTGAATTTGACTATAAAAGCTCCACCTAGTTTTTCTTGAATTGTGATATATACCCGGTCAAAGTCTTTCCTTAAAAAGAAAATTTTTGTTTGATCATCCCATATTGAGGCTCAAACAATAGAATTTGGTCATGATCGCTCGGCGCCATGTCGTATATATTAAAAAGTTATCTGATTTGAAAAGAAGAGATGATCTCAATCGAGCATCGTACGACCAAGTTGTGGCTTTCAAAAGTTTGGCCTATAATTAGTCTTCAAAATGTGGTGGATCTCATTCCTGGACCCTGTTCAGCTCTATTGGTAGTGGTCATAGTGGTCCACGTCCAGTCTAATGGTTCTCTTAGATCGTCGTATTCTCCTCCTAGGCCTTCACCTTGGTTGTCCATGCCATCATGCATCCAATTATCCACCAACTGGTAGGGGAAGTGGCTTCGACAGTGAAGGGCCGCTAGTAAGGAAAAGGCTTCGTGCTTGTGGCCTTCTAGGGGCTTGAGTGTGCCTCCATGTCCTCCTCCCAAGCCTTCACCCTAGTTGTCACTGCTACCATCATTTGGTTGCCCATTGAATGGCATAGTAAGCGGCCCCGATAGTGAAGGGTAGTTGGTGAGAAAAGGGCTTCATGGTTGTGATGGTCTTGAATGTACCTCTGAATCCTCCTCCCAAACCTTCACTCTGGTCATCACCACCACTGTCACCCGATCATCCACCATTAGCAAGGGAAGTGACCTTGGCAGTAGAGGGCCAGGCAAGTGACTGTGATGTGTGATGCACCCCATGGATCTCCCTTGTAGCCGATGCCTCGATGGATTGCATTGATTCCCAGATCATTGACTGGGACCTAATTAGACTAACTTGGGTCACCTAATTAGTATTTTGGCTCAGACTTAATTTTAGATCAACTACCGTGACCTCGTGGGAGGTCGGAGGAGGAGAGGATCTGGACTTGGGCCTAATACTAGATGAATTAGGCTAACTCAGGTCAACTTAGTATTCTAGCCCAGACAAGTTAATTTAGATTGGCCCAATTGGGTTTCGGGTTAGGCTAGGGCTTGGGTTCGAGTAGGGCTTGGGCCTGGATTTTGTAAAGTTTTGGAAATATATCGGACAGGTCTAGATCATATTGCTTGATGCGCACAGTCTGGATTTTTTCTCAAAGCTTCAGGCCAAGCTTAGGTCCCAAAATAAAGAGATTTCAAGAAATGATTTACAAAATTTTATAATGCTAGATTGACAAAGATAACACTCTCTCAAGAAATGATTTAAAAAAGTAATAGCACTAAGCTTACGTCTCATTTTGATAGTATGGCTTCTTGATATCTTTTTATTTTGGTTGGTAGAGAAAATATTGTGAAGCTCCATAGTAGATACATCGAAACATTTTCAGAATTTACTTGCAAGTAATCATCCAAACAATTGATATTAGGACCGATGTATGCGCTCGTTTAGTCCCAGATTATGTTATGCATAGAGAGATCCTGAATACTTGTGCAAGCCGAATCAATCTAAATTTTTAATATGGTACGGTTAATCTTTTTGGGTGAAGTCTTAGGTCATGGAATCAGAACGGATCTAGCCTATTAGCCATATTTAACTAAAGGATATTGCAGCATGGGCTCATTTGAGACTGACTATAAGCTGATCATAGAGTTTGCGAATAGATTTGATTGAATCTATTTCCTTAGCTTCGCGAGAACGTCAGGAATTAACAGTATGGATAATATGAAGACCTGTATGAGAACGTATTTAGTCCAACATCTATTATACCCTAAGTAGATTTTGGATTAAAAAAATTCAGATAATATCTTTTGTCAAGCATTTCTGAAAAGATCTTAGGCCTTATGCAAGGCATTTGGGAGGGAGGTATTTTTAATGGATAACTATGATTCCATAGACGTAAAGAGTTTTTTTCTCTCACTTGTGCGCATAAGTCAATCCTCTCTTCTTTGCAGTTGGGCCCATTTCTTATTTCTTTTTTTTTTTTCAAAACTACGGTTGGTGCGCTTTCTTGTTGGACAAAGGTGAAGTCGAGGTTTGGAAGGCTGGAGAAAGATTGGGCCAAAAAAAAAGGGAAAAAATAGGAAATATGAGAACAAGAAATTGAACTTTAGCCATTAATTCAATCGCTGCATCCCTTGGTGCGAGAAGTTAAGGGTACATAACCGCAGCCACATGGAGTTTCATACAGTTTGCCACCGCGACTAGCAAGAGGCAGAAAGCCTTCGGCCACCCGCCTGCGTCGTCGCTTACACCTGGTTGGCCCCCGAGTTCTGGGGCGCCTTCTTCTCCGTCTTCTCGGTGCCGTTCATCTGGGTCTTGGCTTTGCTCATTTCCACCGAGTCATCCTCGCCGGTGGCTGCTCCCTTGTGGTTCCTGTAGATGGCGTACAAGATGAGCTGCATTGCTCCGAGGGCGCTCCCACACCCGTTAGGCACCTGCACCAGCAAAAACCATTGCAGCTAAAATTTATTAAGCAGGGCTTGTGGGACTTTCAAGGCTTGGTTCAAGTCTAGAGCTAGGCACTAATCTTGGGGGGGAATGATGGGAGTTGACAGAAATGATGGAAGATTACCACCTAAGATTCTACCTTAGAACTTCTTCCAGGTAGAGAAGATAAGATGTGCAACTTAATTTTGGACCATATATTATTTTGTTTTGTGCTGGTGTTCTTAACATGTGCTTGTGTTATGAATGCCTCCAGCAAAACAGCTGCATCTGTACAAACGCAATGTCACGGGCACCCAACGGGACCCAAACTTGAGACATGTGAAGAAATGACAGGCGCCAACCATTTGGCTTACTCCTTGGCCAGCATTCACACACACGCCAGCTTTAAAGATTTTGGTGGTTGTTTAGTATGAAGTTGAGGTACCATGGGCATGTTGGTAACTACAAAATTTTTCTGTTTGGATGATTGAAAATAGATCATGGATCCTCACTTTGTTTGATGGTCGTCATGGAGGAGAATACATGTTTCAACCTTGGTCGTAGGTTTAATAGGGATACACTTTTTGCATCATCTCTATTTTTTTGAATTAATTTTGCATAATTTCTTTGAAGTGATTTATGGCACTAAAACTATTATTTTGAAAAAAAAGGGAAAAAAAAACCACAATGCAACAAGCATGCAAAATTAGGGCATCACAAGGTTAAGAAATATAGGTTACCACAAGAAAAAGATCATGACCAAGTAGTCCGAAGATGAACCAAGATGTTCCACATAAGAACACAAACAATGATAGGAAAAAAGGCATGAACTCCACGCTTTTGGTTCGGATCACCAACCTCTGCATCAAACATTAGAGCTTATTAAGAAATAAACTTAATTTTTCCTTTGAAAAAACTAAACATATTATTTTTTTGGGAAGAAGAAAACTATTAACTTACACTACGAGCAAATTTCATGAGCTAGCTAGCATATATACATATATATATATATATATATATATGTCATCAGATGTTTTTTGAGAACCATTTAGCACCAGAAGCAACTCGAATATCAAACACCTAGTGAATTCAAATTCCTAGAAGCCTAACGGAGAAGGCTTCACCATGCTTACTGTTAAGTGGAATAATTATTAAGGGGCAAAAAATAGTGTTGGATCAGTTCCAACACTACTTTGGATTCCTCTTTCTGAGTTTGTCTGCTTGTTTTAAAACTCTTCTTTTTTATTTTTCACTTGCTCGCTCAAATGGTATCCTGTGGTAGGGTAACAAAAGAAAAAAAAAGAAAAACAGACAGATGGCAACCATCTTTTCTCTTCTAGTTTTTTCTAAAGCAAAACGTAGCTTACCAGACGAAACACTGATTTGTTTTTCATATATATATATGTTTCTTAAAAAGCATTTTTCACACTAAATCATAACCTAGTCCACAAGGTCAATAGCGTTTCACCCATAGTCTCATATAGTAAACAGGAAAAAAAAAGAAGAAAAGGAGAAGGAAGGTACGTAGAGGTTTTTTTACCATGACGGAGAGCGGCGAGGCATACATGCAGAAGGAGAAAATGGCGGCGGCAAAGCCGCAGAAGAGTCTGCGGTTCTGGCCATGGAGGATGAGGAGGGAGACGAGGGCGACTGCGGCGAAAACAGTGACCACGAGGGCGAAGAGGCCCAGCATCTTGGATCTCACCTTCTGGGGCGCGTAGATGATGAAGACCACCACATACACCGCCTCGATCACCGCCCCCGCGCCGTTGATCGTCGACACCAGGATGTTGTTGGGCGACACGAACGGCAGCCCATACCTTTCACACGAAGAAGTCGAAATTGTTGGAGTTTAATTAAAAATATTTTAAATTTTTTTATCTCCTAAATTTTTGTTATTTTAAATATTTTATTTTATTTTGAGATATTTTTTTTAAAAGAGTTGTGACTTTTTGAAAGTGAAGATTGATTTCTGAAAAAATATGGTGTTTTTGGGGCGCTTGAGGCATCTAGTGAGGTTATAACCAAGGCGCGTCAATTGCTAGGTAAAAACTATTTCCAACGGAAATGAAGTCAGGGAAGAGGAAGTAGCCATCTACCCTCCTCCTTCACATGAAAGTTGGTCAACAACTTGCAAAGAGACCAGCCTTTAGGTTGTCTGGAATCAGTTTGGTTTTATTCAGGCTGTTTGAATTTGTGCAACAAGCTATTTGAACAAGCAGATTTTGCAGTTGTATCTTGAGCATAGATCTTTTGGACTGCAATTTTAATGGACGGCTATCAAACGAGATGATCTATAATATAGTTCATGAGCGTGCACCATATCATTTATGACATGCATTGTTTGATAGCCATCGATTTTATAGTGGCGGTCATCAAGGGCTGAACAACATTCTATAATACAACCTATCCATCGTTGGATCACCCACCGCATAGATCTCAAAATGATTGATAGATGATCCAATAGTGGATGCGGGACAAGCAAAATGATTCGCACCACAGATGCACCACAAAATAGGGATGTAAAGTTTTTTTTTTTTATGAACTGACTATTGTTTAGGCTCAATTCCTCAACAAAAGAAAGTGTTTTGAATTTGATTTTCAATTGAATGGTTTCATTGAGCCACCTAGGCAAACTTTAACTACTTTCTCTATCAAAAAAATAAAAAGAACAAAAACAAGAAAGTATGCTCAGCGTTAATCTAGGCATCTACAAGCGTTTTGTCTTGCACATACCCAAACTATGGTCCCATTCAATAAATGGCACAGCTCTGACAAACCAAGCTAGTTACAACTCAGTGCTATTTCATGTGAGTAGTAAAAAGTTTGTCCATCTTTACCTTATTCGTTTTTTGGCAATTGCAATCATTGGCACATACAACCTAGATCAGAGGCCATATTCCATTCATCCACATAAGCTCACATATAACGTACCAAAATCTAGCCCTGTTTGTGTGTGATAAGTACTTTGAATATATTTCTTTAATAAAAAAAAGGCTAAAGAAAACCACCCGAATTATATATTTTCCATGGCAGTTGACAGGCTATAATTGCAGCTCAGAGGAAATGGCCAAGCTCATGTGAAGCAAGCCTGCTGTACGTCCAAATCCCCACTTGCTGTGCTTGTCGGGTAATTAATGTATCGTTTTTCTATATCCGTTTCTTTATCTTTTTTCATTAGATATTTCGATAGATTTTAGGATGAAAACAAGCTTACCAAGCGGAGAGGAGGCAATTGAGCAGGGTCATGTTGTACGGTACCCCTGAAAAATCCTCTGTTAATTTCTTTTTTATAATCCTCCGGAATGTGACACTGGAACAAACATGGTTCAAGAATGTTAAGGATTCCCATCTAATCATATAATCTATGAGGAAAAGAAAGAAGAAAAGCCAGTTATTGTTGTTAAAATCTATGTATATGATCTATTTAAGAGCATTTTGTCATCATCATCATCATCAAAAAAAGAAAAAAAAAAAGTAAAAAAATCCATCCAAGAGCCTTACTCAAAACTAATCAAAAAAGAAAGATGAACCATGGAAAGAGGAAGGAAAAAGGTAGGCGAAGATTTTGCTCCGATGCAAGCAAATACATCAAATGTGCAAGAAAACGATACTCATCTTCGAAGAAAACCAAACGGAGACCGAGCAAAGGTAGGAAGGTTGGATTATTGGAATGAATGGGTAACAAAACAAGAAGAACAAGAAAATGAGAAAGAACACTGGGAAAAAAAAAACAGGGGAAAAGAGATTGAATACTTACATGGGAGACAAGAAGAGGAAAAGAGCAGTCGCATTCCCTGCGCAAAGTTACATAAATCACATAGATCACACTCTATAATGCCAAAAGTTAGAAAGAAAAGAAAAAAAAAGAGCAGTTATGATCACTAAAAAGGGCAGAAGGAGGGAGAAGAAAAAGAGAAGACCCACCAAAGATCCCAAACAAGAAATGCAGCACGCTCATCTTGCAAGGGTGAAGACTTAACCACAGAACTATAGCGAACTTTTTTGGTGGTGCTTTTAACTTCTCTTGGTGGAGTTCATAACTATAGCGACAGGGAGCTTGTTATTGAATAAGTTCTCATCCATAATAACCAGTGGATATATTGTAATTTCCTTAGAAAGGATTACAGCTCTGCGCAGTGAATGCGTTTTGTTTTCTTGCCTGTTTTCTTTTCTGAAAAAAAAAAATTGTGGTAAGACCTTCTTTCAACTGCTACAGGGGAGAAACAGTGTGTAAACCAGAAGCGTTTCCATGTACCGGCGATGCAATACCGAGAAACAGAGCTAACCCAGAACGATTTCCAAATACCTGCAATGTAATTTTTGTACCTTTCTTTATCTTTTGTTTTTTAGGCATAAGGGTGAAGGCTACACCTAGAGGTGCTGAGGAGGTGTGGTTTGGGAATCCTTGCGGAGTGCGGGGCTTGCAGTGCAGAGGAGTCAGTGGACCATGTGCTATTCCAGTGCACATGGGCAAAGCCAACATGGCAGTGGACAGAGATCCCGGAGGAGGCTCGGCATGAGAGGCCACTTTTCCTTCAGATGATACGACAGTGGTTGGCCAGTTCTTGAACATATCAGGAGGCTATCAGAGCGACTTGCACAGTCCATCAGATCTAGCTGGCAAGGAACGCTCGCACCTTCGGCGAGCGCAGGATGTCACCGAGGTTTGTTGCGGAGACCGCTCGAGTACTGGCAATGGAATTCAGACCCACCCTTCCTTCAGATATACCTTTGATAGCTCAGGACACCTGGGGTTCCCTCTCTGCTCAGGCAGCTTCTCGGACGGTGTTTTTCACCTGGGAGCCCCCACACCCAAGCTTTCTCAAGGTCAACTTTGACAGATCAGTGTTGGATGGAGGTACGCGAGGCAGTGCAGTCTTTGTTATACGGAACCCTCACTCCAGGATAATGGCAGCAGGTGGCTGCCAGTTGTTCGACATATCAGTTTCGGAGGCGGAGTTGCGAGCTGCCTGGGCAAGTCTTTGCCATGCGTGGCAGGTGCTGCAGGCCGGTTTAATCATCCTGGAGGGCGATTCGGCTACGATCATTAGGTGGATTCGGAGGGGTCCGAGTGGTGAGAGCACAGACCACCCCCTAATCCAGGACATTAGGATGATGATGAGGGATGGGGTGGCCTTCGAGGTCAAGCATGTATTTAGAGAGGCCAGCGGGGCGGCTGACTGGGTGGCTGCCTATGCGGCCCATCACTCAGGATACACCCTGTGGTCAGGAGAGGGGGAGTTGCTACTGGCACTTCGCGAGCTTGTGTTTTTTGATTTTCTTGGGTGTATTCGTACGCGCATTGTATGAAGAACCCGTCAATGCAAAAAAAAGGCTACACCTAAGAATATTACAAGGTCGGGAAATCAGACTCGGTGTCACTTGTTATTAGGCCTGGGATACATCCTTTACATTTTTAAAATACCATATTTTTTTATAGATGAAAAACATAAATTACATTTTTTTTAGAAGTTTAGGTGTATTATACCTACATCTAATAGTTTATAAAATATACATTTACACTTAGTTAAATTAATGATGCCAGTAAAAATATTTATCTCATGTGAAAAATTAAAATCGCTTTTGGATGGAGAGAAAGATGCACACATCTTCTTATGTTTTTTAGTGGTTGTTATATTACTTAAGATTAGTTTAATTATTATTATTTTTTGATGTGGCATTTGAATTTTATTTAGAATTAACGGTTTGACTAATGTTCTATTAAGTAGTAGGTTGAAGTGTTGGATAAAAATAAATTTTAAAGAGTTAAGTATAGGTTTTTCAAACTATTAGGTGTAGGTTTAATATATCTCTAATTTCAAGTGAATTTTTATAATTTACTTAAAAAATCAAATCATGTATCTTTTATAATTAATTCTCTCTATTTATCCTGTCTTTTGATGAGTTATTTGCAAGGAGGGATATTGTGAGTGAAATGGCCTTGTGCTTGATGTGATGTGAGCCCCATTGTAGAGGCAATTACTAAACCAACGTACATAAAACTATCAACAAAAAATTACTTATTTGCCATAGCTATACATATTACTATTTCTACTAATATAAACAAAGCAAAGACCGAGCATAAGGCTGAACACCAAATGGATACAGATTGGATATGGATATATCCATATTTATATACATATTTGCTTATAACTTATAGGCATATAAGTCGAACATCAGTTATATATACATACACACATACATACATACATACATACATACATACATACATACATACATACATACATACATACATATATATATATATATATA
>JAOXJJ010001007.1:10173272-10194426 GCA_025769935.1 Phoenix roebelenii
GACCCGACCCGATCCGTTTTTCAACCGGGTCGGGTCTGGGTCCAAAATTAGGACCCGAACATGCAACCGGGTCGGATCGGGGTCACCTAGGACCCGACCCGACCCGACCCATTTGCAGCCCTAGATGTTCCACGCCCTTGGTAGCACCAAACGCGTTGGTTAAGGGCCAGTTGCAGCAGACTATAGTCCAACTCTCCCAAAGCAGTCGAACCAACAACGACGCCTATGCGCGTTTCTTAATTGGTCGCCTGAGAACAATCCGCAAATGTATGCAGATTCGAACCTAGATCTCTCATATGGAAACATGGGTGCCAACCAGCTCTTAGCGATACACCACCAAATCATAAAAACTGTGATAAATGAGAATTGGTTGATGGAAAGGAGGGGGCAGACGATATCAAATCAGACCACCTATCATCTAACTTTGTCAAGATGGATGGGACTTTATCTGTTGAGAAGAAAGCAAAAGCACTAAAGAATGATAAACTCATTGGCAGTAGTATACAAAGAGAGAAATCCCAGCCCTCACTCTTGTTCTTAACCTCCAAGCCGCTTTCCTCGCTACGAATTAATACGCCCTTCACTCACGGTCCAACAGTCGGCTATGAAGAGTAAGCATAGCGGAAATTCTTGATCAGCAAAGTCGTGGATTGGGTCTTCCTTGCTCCTAATAGCAGTAATAAACTTAGGCAATAATGATTAGCGGAAACTTTCGATCAACAAATGTACATCAATTGTAATTTCCTTCTTTTCAATAGTATAATATACTGAAATATATAATGATGATTAGGAAACCATGTCGAAAACCACAACTGTTTGTCCATTGCATCTTCATCCATCCATGAAGCTGACTTTCACGACAACGAGAGGCATCAAGAGACCTAAAAATTGTTGGAACTGCACATAAAGATCCACTCCATAGGTTTACAAAACACCGATCACTCATAATTATTAACAGCAAACATAGTACAGTTGCTGATAGAGAAGTTTCAAGTCCCCATTACCAGCAACTCCTAGATGTAACAACAGATAATCAAGCTGACTCTAGACTTAATAGGACATGAGACAAATAAGAGATTGTCAATTTTTTAGGAATCCATGTGTGGCAAAACGAGGTAAGAAAAATGTACCCTTCATGGAGATATTTGAATCAATCAAGCGATCAGCCACCTGAGATGGGTCGGAGAGCCTGCAGAGGATGCAAAGAGAACCACACATTGCTTTTCTACTAATGAGGGCACAAGCTGAAATCGCCCTTTGTTATAATCTCAACTGCATTCTTTGAACTCCTATTTACTTTCTTGATTTGTTTTCTCATCGGAGATAAGCATAATCAGCTACAAAAATTATTATGGCACTCGGCTTGATGATTCATTTGACTAGCTCCAAGTGATTCTTGCAAGAGATAAATAGTTTCATCTTCCGCTTCACAAACAGGACGGCAGAGATCTCAGATCTTCCAACTAATAAATATATAAGAAAGAATAACAATTGGTTACTGTAAGTATGAAAATAAAAATATTTTAATAAGCAAGCACATGGGAAAGGCAAATGCCAAGACAATAGATAAAGAAGTGTAAATATATACCTCTAAAAACAGTGTCGATCCATCGCCAACCATATCAGTTCCCACTGAAAGGGGATCATTTATGACAGCAGTAGTGGCACTACCAATGGAAAAGGCATGATCATGCGTGTTATTCAAATTCAGGGAACCTGGATTTTCAACCAGTGGATACTGCTCAAACAGATCATCCAGCATGACAAAGTCGGAAGGATCACTTTCCTGGAGAAAACAAAAATCATCCAGCTCCACATATTGTTCACTGCCGAGTTCTGATAGCATAGGCTGCAATTCATATTCCCTGTTCGTGGTGCCAGAGAAATTGAAATTGTCATTTATTACTCCCTCAGCAGACAGGTCCTCCAGTTCATCATATATTCCTGTCTCTACACCAGAGACTTCATTGATATGTTTATCCAGAACAGCCGAACTAGATATCTGTTGGACAACCCAACAAAAAAGTTAAACATTCCATAAATAATGGTGCAACTGCAATAAAACAATCAGTAAAAATAAACCAGGAGTACCTTGTCATGGGCATTTTCTGAATGGAGCGGAGAGTCATTGAGAAACTCTGCGAGCTGCTCTAATAGCATTCCATTAGCATCTGGAAGATCAGGAGTAGAAGACACCTCGCAAACACCAGAAGCTAGAGATTGTTGGCAAATAGGCTCCAACAAGACAGGCTGATCATCCAATGGTTTGGGAGTAGGTGCAGGATACAAAAAGGCATTCTCAACAATTGTGTCATCTTCCCAATCCTCTTCATTGAATGGGGCACCATACTGTTCACCAATTTTAGGACCTGGACCACTTTTTTGGAAGATCTTACAGAGGACATACATGCCCTGCAACAGTAGATCAAAAACATAAACTCGGTTCACAATAAACATATCCAAAATATAGTATGGCAAACTGATGAAATCTTCCAATAAAAAACAATTGGTATGAACAAGCAACAATACAAACACAAACATCACAGTCAAAATAAAATGCAACATATGGAAAAGCAGCTTTGGCATGGTAATTTGAGGCTTGACAAAAATTCTCTCACAAATTTACCAAACTCCTTTAGGTTATCTCATATGCCCATTCTTCAAGACCTTTTGACCAATGACTCAAATCCCGTGAAACGGGCTGTCCCAGTTTTCTGTGGAATGGGCTGTTCCGCCATCCTGTCCTATCCCAACATTTGGGATGGGAGATATCTCAGACACACCGAATGGGATGCTAGAACGACAGTGCCCCATCCCATTGTCCCGCCATCCCAGCGGGACTTGGATCCTCGCCTTTGACACAAACATGGATCCTATCATTGCCAGACCCATCAAACCTTCTTTCATTTTATTCAAACCAAATCAATCAGCTCTCCATCATTTCAATACCTATGCTTCTTTGAACAAGGTACACCATCTCGATACTGTACCCCCTACCGGCGCCATTCTGTTACTGTGTCAGTATGCCCGGTATGGGGCCAATTCAGCATACCGAGCGTCGTTATACCCCATTATACCCTCCATACCATGTACCTATTCGGTACTGTATGCCTCGTACCGTCCAGTTCACTACAGTATGGCGTATCTTGCTTGAATATAATCAGTCCTTTTCCCCAGCATTTGCTTCAGCATTTTTGCTTTACCTTGATAGCCTGGAATCTTGCTCTGGCCATTACAACTGCCTACAGGATTTTTCCATGACTCTAGAAGGAATGTCATTATCATACAAGAATCTACCATGCACTTCATCCACCTTGCTCAGTCCTTGTTATTACCATTGTTTACATCCTCTCCTGTATTGATCAACTATAACAGAAACAATCACATCAAGGTATCTCTTGGCACAATTATTAGTAAATTCTAAACATTACAGATTTCACATCAATTGGATATATCTCATCATAGATTAATTCTAAGTTCTAAAATTCTCATATCATTTAATGGCAAATAGAGCAATCAAATGACTAGGATACACCTGAAGATGTTTGGTCCACTGACTATATTCCATAAGCCTTGTATATCTCTTAGTCCGCCCATTGCTGGGAGAGACATTACAAGTATTTCAAATTCCTGAAAAAAACAATAACAGAACACCAGCAGTATCTATTGCTTTTCTGATAAGAAAGTATAAAAGTTAATAGTAGTCTCAAGAGAAACAGAACATAAAGGAGTGCGCGTGGGTCAGCCCCACACTACAAGTCCACTAGCCAGAACAACTGCAAGACAAGCTTGGAATCTACCAGAACCAATCAAACCAAGATGGGAATGACACAGCCAACAATTGGACTGTAAGAATACCCGTGCAGTCTACTACACTATACCCAACTCTCATGAAAGAGACAAGTATGAGATCTCTAGGGTTTAAACATGTAACCGGACATTAAAACAGCTACGAGCACCACATAAACCAAACAAAATCTTTCTACAGGTCATTGTTATTTCCAATTTATCCACATGTATTTTGAAGATTTAATCACTATTTCAGTAAGCTAGTAACTTTTTTTAGTGCTTTTAAAAACCTACATTATTGGCAGCCCCATTAACAATATGGAGATGCTTTGCCGTTGGGATCTTGACTTGTTGTAGAGGATCAAAAGGAGAGGAATTATAGATAATTATTTTCCAATGATTATCTTCCTTAAATTGTAACTTGATATTATAACATAACTGAGATCAATGAACCCTATCTCCAAATTGTCTTCAGTCAATACTTTACGTTACAATGAATCAAACAATAAGTCATGATTGACCTACTTCTTTTGGTGTCTTTACATAAAATTCCAGCTCAACCTGTTTTCTATCATGTCAGAGAACCTCATCTCAATCCTGGTATAACTGATGATCACGACTGTCAGGTGATGGGTGCTAATATTGGACTTAATATTGGAGTCTATCAGGCTTTGGACATTGAGCACAATATTACTCAATCCAAATATGTCATTATCTAAGCACAGGACGTAGTCTTATAAAGAAGGTTGTGGCTAAGAAAAACATCATATTGCTCTAGATGGGATTATGTGCACCATTATAATTTGCATATTCAGAATCTTTAGATGTTGTCAGCAAAGAAACCTTATCTGATGATATCTTGAGCGGTTATGTATCTAGGCCCCCTGACGCAGATGGATGTGTCTATACTCCATACAGATGACTTCTCAATATAATTTCTTTCTAATTTAGTATACAATAATAAACAGATGATACAAGTGCACAGCTATCCACATTAGAATACAAGAAGAAAGAGAGATGCATACAGCAAGAACAGAGACACTTGCAAGACTGGGTGTAAGGGAGCATCTACAAGATATCAAGTGTTTTCTACCATCTAAGATTATGTATATTGTAAACAAATCTAAATTTGAAAGGAATTACAAGTTTTTTTTGTCTTACTGAGTTTTGGATACTCTTAAATATTCTCAAGGCACGGGAGGCTCTTAAAAATTAGCATTTGATAGATTTATGTGTCCGATCCATAATCTGCCATTAACAACAGATGGTATCGAATAAGCAATACAAAACATTACGAATCATGAATCTACTACCAAAAAATGGTCAACTTATCCACGTAATGTTGTTCCACGTAATGCTCAACCTATTGATGTGATCATACGCATTCACCAATTAGTCCAATAGGGTCAATGTGAGAGTTAATTATGCTCCTCTGAATTACCTCTTTCTTTTTTATTCCAGATCCCCAAATTCAACAAGAAAATGCACTGTACAGAACAAAGCCATGCCAAATGACAATATTCTGGAATTTCTTAAGTCATCATTGACAAGAGGTTGGATATATTAACAACATAGCCAACACCAGATTAG
This sequence comes from Phoenix roebelenii, assembly GCA_025769935.1. NCBI lineage: Eukaryota > Viridiplantae > Streptophyta > Magnoliopsida > Arecales > Arecaceae > Phoenix > Phoenix roebelenii. The sequence goes on from JAOXJJ010001007.1 coordinate 10,178,652, forward strand.
CATTTAATGCATAGCCTTAACATAAGCTGTCGATGTTCATAATAGCTAATTATATGCAGCAAACCCTCCCTACAGTATACAACCACAAGAAACTTGATAATGTTTAAAACCCCCTACTTTTGCCAACAATGTAGATAATGAAGAAAGGCCATTGCAGATAAACAACAGCTCATTCAAGAGAAGATTATACAGCAGGAAAAATTTCCATATATAACCTCACAGCATGTAATCCATAAGTTGTTATGAATAGAAAGTCACAAACACAAGAAGATGCACTAAAAACCCACTCCCACCCCGCTGGCTCTCAAACCTATCCATGCCCATGCAAACATGTGAACAGGCATCCAAAACAAAAAGATGGTTGATGAAAGAATACTTTGCCACCTGAGCTCAAACAAATATATCAATGATTTTTGAGTAATTGGAGGTAAGATCGTGTAAAGGAACCTCTGACATGCATTATATAAGCATTCACTGACATGGCCTCCACAAGAATACTTCATTCATATAGCGTACCAAACACTGTCTAGAAGAACATGCAAGTTGCGTACCCAGAAATGAATATCCACTTTCTTCTTTAATTATTAAAAAGGAAATAGACATTAAAATGCATCTAAAGGAATATGATATTCAGTATATGATTTAATTGACAGTTCTACGAATATCTGCACATCCAAACACAATAAGCACTGATTGCATGCTATACCAGGACAAATGTCTCTGCATGTGTCTTTGCAAGCGATAGTGAGTCAGCGGGTACAACATCAGGGGGTAATGCAAAAGCCTTCTTATTATTACAAAAACAGGCAAACAGAGTAGGGATTTAATCCTTAAAGGCTATAACAACATCAGCATTTTTAGCAAACGCACTCTGAAGCATTGTTTGCCTATTAAAATACTCTTGCAATAGTTTCCATGCTTAGCATCTATCATGAAGACAATATTAAAAAATAAGAGGGGCTCTCAAAATTCACAAACCTCAAAGCATTGCAGATTTTTTAAAAATAATATAAGCATGTTATCCATATATGGAAAGAAAATAAGCCTTACTTGTGAGTATCCAGCAACAGCCAATTCCTTGTCCTCTAGCCTGTACTCGTACATCACCCAATCAGTCCTATTGCCTCGTGGTGCCTTGCCTACATGGAAGATCAGAGTCCTTTTCATTCCCACAGTATGAGAGTTATGGATAATAGCTCTATCGTTTCCAGTGGTCTTCCAGTAACCAATTTCAGTGGCACGATTTGTCCTAGACCCATTTGGATATTTTCTATCTTGAAGGCAAAAGAAATACCACTCTAGATCTTTGCTTCGCAAACAAGATTTGTCTGCATAAACATAAAGGAGAAAAAAAAAAAAACAAAGCCGATAAGAAACATGGGAAATGAAAAGGGGGGACATAAATTTTGATGGAAAGATAAATAGGATATTTATCAGAAATTTTGAGGAAAAATGGTCCCTCAAATGATCAACAATTAGTTTCATAAAAGAATCTCAAATTCATTATTAGAACAACATCATTAGCTTAATGATATCCTAGTAAAATTGAAGAAAAAAATGTTCAAGTTTCAAAAAATTGCAGGTGGGGTGTGTGTGTGTAAAGACACACATATGTATACATCTTCAATTGCAAGTTTCAAATGAAAAACTTTTCCTTGGATCAATGATTACAGAAAGAAGATACAAAATGAATGATCCCAACAAAAGTATTTGTTTTTACTTTTTTAAGAAAAGAATAACACACGTCCCAAGATAAAATGTGCAAAAGAGATCACAAGCATACTAAGGAAAGTTTGGGAAGTTCCCACTGGATCCAGTGGGCTTGGAGCAGAAGAAGAGTGTGGCAGAAGGAGAAAGGGAGGGAGCAGGAGCAGGAGCAGGAGAGGGAGAGGACAAGGGGGTTGCAGTGCCTGATCCCCACCGAATTAGAAAAAAGGACCTCATGAAGTCTTCTCCCTTTTAATCCAGCCAGGATCGATAGCACAACTCCACGATCTTCTTCTCTCCCCCTCCCACTACCTCCCTCTCTTCCAATCCTGCCAAATCTGGTGGGGACTTCCCATACATGCCCTAAAAGAAAAGGAGGTTACCTGGAAGTTCCCAAGGAGCAAATTTGTACAGCTCGATTTCAGAAATAGCCTCAAGCTGAAAAGACTTTCCTGTTACCTTTCTCTTCAAGTAGTAGCAAACAAGTTCAACATCAGTCGGATGAAAGCGGAAGCCCGGTGGGAGCAAGGTCTTGGCCATCATAATGGAAGAACTTTCCTTTCTATAATACTAAAATGAGATCCAAATTTGGTTAGTCCAAAAGCAAGAAAAATTATATCTGCACTTATCAGAATTATCCTCAAATTTATTGCAATAGCAACCTCTTTAAACTCGAAACTGGAAAATTATAACCCAAAAATCCACAAACCCTTTGAAATATCTACCAAGTCCAGTGCCGAGACAAAACTTTTATGCCTATCAAGTCCAGTGCCGAAACAATATACGAGGAGAACACCACAACCGACTACGGCATATGAACCAAAAGTTACACCAAAGAAACCAAGGGTAATCCTTTCTGATGTCAAAAGACATTTGAGGTGCAAGCAGAATCCTGTATGCAGCAATTTAACATTACAAGAAGTTCAAAAATTAGACCACTTTACACTATCCCGTTATGCCAGTCAACTATAAAAACAAAAAGGAAAGCACAAAAAAGAACTGCGAAGGAATGCAAGACATGACAACACCAGCATGAGTAGTGTAAATACAAAAGTGTAATAAGAAAGATCCTACAAGATAAGAGGAGAGGAACATCCTCAAGAGAATGCACTAAACAGTAATAACTTCGGAAAAATGAGATGCTTGGTCATATAAGATGGAGTCAAATCAAACTAAGAACAAAAATCATTATTTAATCCTGCATGACCCAAAAAAGAGAATCCATCTCACTGTGAGAGGATGGACGATAAAAAATGTAAACCTTTGTGCCTAACATGGAGCAGTGAAAGACCTCCTGACAGTAGGCAGACTTCGTCCACAATCTCGAGCAGTGGAGACTGCTCGGATGTAATCATAACATTAACCAAATACTAAGTTTTCAAAAGGTCCCAATGCCGATAGATGATACTCCATCTCAGGATTATGATGCGCCGTTACATAACGTGCTATATACCATGTGTAACAAGCAACAATCCACTACATATCAGTCACAGTGTGCAAACTTTAGAATTCAATAGTAAAAATCAAACCTTTATAATCTAGAGACGAAACTAAACAAATTCACTGCAAGTATGTATATCTGATGAACAAAAGCACTAAAGAATATGAATCAAATATAGTTACTGATCATGAGCCTTTAAAAAAAAAAAGTAAAAGAAAATAACAAGAGCAAAGAAGACGCAGGTAAGGATCATCACGACCTAAGATCTGATTAAATGCCCCAAAAAAAATCAATTTTGCAAAAGTGAGGAAGACAGAGAAGTTGAATCCAACCAGTTGATAAGCTAAAAAAAAAATATTGGCATATAATTTATCCCTGATCTAAAATAGATCTACAGAAACACAGGATTTCTGAAGAACAAACTGAATTAAAATTAAATCATCAAAGTCCGGAGAAAATAGAACATCATCACAGTCATAAAACTATAGATTAAGGTAGACCTGACGCTACCTATTTCTGAAGAACTAACAAATGAAAATTTTCCTATATAATCTACCTATGATCTAAATAGATCCAAAAACGCAAGATTTCCCCAAGAATATAAGTCAAGTTATCAAAAAACCACGCAGAAAATTAAAGTCCTAGATCTAATCACAGCTATAAAACCCTAGTTCAGGATTAGAGTCATCAACGCTTCATCCAAGTAGAGACTCAACTAAATCGAAGAGATCGCAGATAGATCGAAGCAATTAATAGAAACCCTAGATGACGGAGATTTAGGGATCAAGAGCTTACACGGAAGAGAGGAGAGGCGATGGAGAAATAACAAGCCGTCGCGCAAAAGTAGGGATGGGAGAAAGAAACAGGCAAGCGAGAAGGGGGTTTTATATATAGAGAGAGCGGAGTACTGAGGGACACGCTTGCGGTATCTTTCCCGCTTAAAGGCGAAGCTTTCGCAGCACACCTCGTCTTCTGATTGGCCCGGCGACAATAAGGAAATTGGCAAGTCCTTGGGTTTGGTGCCACTTTTTTCCATAGTCTACGTCACGCATTGCGTCATCAAATCTATAAAATTGTGGCTATCCGAGCATTGCGTTGGGACGTTGGTCAATTGTGGCTGTTGGTGCAATGTGTTGGGACGTTGGCAAGCATGTAGGTTGGGAGGGAGCAGCCTAATGACATTTGAGGTGAGTATCAAATTATTAAGGCCTCATTAGGCATGGTTTGTGATTGAGGTTTCGGATATCATACTCGGAGGCATTTGATTATGCTATTTTTTTGTTTAATAATATGTATAGATCATACAATTCTAGTATATGTATATCCACATAAGTTAGTAAATATAATGAGACGGAAAAGAAAAGAGTAGCCTAAAGTCTATCTCACAAACAATAAGTAAAATAGTGAGTCACGTAGGAGGGGAACTAGTCGGTCGTCTTGTTCGCCTTCTGATATATATAGTTAACTCGGAAGGCGGCATAACCCATCACCTGCCTGCAGATTTCCCACTACAATGGATGCTTGTCACTTGTTTCTGTCGGAATTTGTATCCAGCCAACCACCGTCGCTGAGTCCTCCTCAAGTTGGATGCTGCCAGCTCTCAATATATTTCTTACATAAGTGATGCGCTCTCATACAATCCTCAGCTTCACTTCAGAAATTGAGACATTATAAATGTGCTTGGATTATGCTAGTTTAAGAGTCGAGTCCAAGCATACTCGCATCAATAGTTGTCACAGGTTGGTTTAGTTTTTGGTCTATACTACATTTTGGCATAATTTTGTAATTATTTATTTTTAAAAGAGGAACAAAAAGGTGATCTCTCTAGATCTACTTATCTAAATTCAAATACTAAGAAATGTACTATCTAAGATCCAAACTTGAAATTTCTTTCTCTTATGCAAAGGACGTGACCAAAATGCACATTTTAGTAACAAATCCCATATATAATATTATGATTATGCGGTATCCATATAACTAGTATGGCGGTCCATTCGGCATACTGAGACTTAGTACATCTCCTATATTTAGTCTTGATCCAATATCGATATGGCACATTATGTTCAATATGAAAATTATGGACGTGACTATTGAGATTAGTCCCACTTCATCACGACTTTGCAAACTCAATTTTTTATTTTAAAAATCTTAAACTTATAACATGTAAACTCATATTGGTACAAAACGTACAAAATGGTGTCATCTTCCTCCCCCATTTTTCTTCTCTCTCCCTCTCTCTCTCTCTCTTCCTCCTCCCCCCTCGTCCGCCCCTCAGCCTCCGCTTGCAGGTGCCATTTATTTCATACCTCTTTCTAGCTTAAGCATGCGACTAATCGCAAGTTAGCGGTTGTAATCCACCACACCTGGGTTTCCCCATGCATAATCATGGCATCATGGCTTCGTTTTAGAAATTGTGAGGACCATGCGAGCGTGTGTTTAGTCCTACATCGGTTATTCGTTGGATAGATCTTGGATACTTATACAGGAACAAGGAACCCAAATAATACCTTCCGGCTAGCCATTTTAGATGAGGTCCTGGGTTGTTACAGGAATGATAAGCAACTACCGCTACGAACTTCATGAAATATTATGCTTTTAATGATAGGCAAAAGGAATTGTACTCGCATTTCCCAATTAATAATTGGAGAAATCTTCATGTGATGCATGCCAAGCCTAATATTTTTTATTAAAATAATAGAAATCTTCGGTCAAGCCAAATAAAGAGAATGTTTCTTTTTTTTTTTCGCAAAATGATCAATTAAACGATTGATACAATTTTCACCGGACAATTATACACCTATAGCTTTTCTTATCCAATTGTAACTTATAATCCGAATTCCTTTCCATTCAATGAATTGTTTAATTTTCAAGCCCGTGCCTGTTTACGTTTTAAAATCCAAGATTTGATAAACTATGTGAGGTAAGGATCATGCTTACTTTAAGATAGATAGCAAGATGATGATTAGATTAAACTGTATCTCTTTGTGTTATAATTGTATCGTGGTTGCAAGTGAATTAAGACTTGACCCAGCGGTCAAACAGCCCAGCTTAAAAACCAGAGGTTTTCAAAACGAGCATTGGATAGCGCATCCCAAGTATTAGGACCTATGTAATTTTAATATGGATGGATCTCTCTTCTTTTCTCTAAAAAAGAGACTTTCAGAATGCAATATAGTAACAATGGGATGTAAATGATAAAATTTTTCTAGATTCTTCAAATTCAACATCAGAAAACTTGTCACCAACTGAAGAGCATTGAAGCATAACAAAGAAACTTACGAAAACATAGATGCACGATTTAAATTTTATGAATAGATATTTATTGTATATGAACTTTGAAGTGTGCATAAATAATTAATCAAATCTCTCTAATTTTGTGCTATAGTAACATTTTGAATTTCTAACAAGATATACACAACGAAAGATCATTAACCGAAAGCTTTTTTAACATATGCAGATGTTACTCTGTTGCATGAAAACTTTGCTATATAGATGATATCCTATTTTAGTTAATCAATTTTTTTATATTCTTGACTTTAGATCTGATTAGGATTGAAAATTGGCTAAGCTTGGTCAGACCACCTTGCTTAAGCTCAACCTAATTAAATTAAATGAAGCTTTGGATCTGGCCTAAGTTTAGGAGGCCAAGCTCGACTCAGAGCCCAAATAGTCTAATTTCTTATCAATTAATTAAAGAAAATGGAGAAAAAAAAAAGCAAGTTCTAATCAAATATGGAGAATGGTAGAAAGATTTATGTCCATGTCATGGGGGAAAAAAAGAAAGAGAAGAAAAGGATTTAATAGTTGCATGCAAATGATCCTAGTAGTGTAGTTTGTTGTAGATTAATCTAAAGGTTCTCACATCTAGTCGTCTTCACCAATGTTTTAAAAAGCAGAAGAGGTGTGTGTGGTTAAAAAATACTAAAAGTTTAGAATAAAATAAAAATAAATATAGATATTTCTGTTTACTAATTAGTAAGTAGTAAATTGAACAAGAATGACAGCATCAGTAATAAATTAGTAATTAGAAACTACTTATTAGGGGAAAATAATTTGAAACTACTTACCACTGCTTGCTAGTTATTGAAATTGGTTAGTGCAGCAATATCAATATTAGCAATTGAACATCAATAAAGTTAACTAACTATAATGTACAATAATAATATCAAATAGAATAAAAAACTAAAATCAAAGTATCAATATCCTACTATCAAAAACCAAGCTATAGTTGAAAGCATGCAATCCAAAAATTTAAAACCAAGTTAAAATAAAATTATAATACTAGAATTAAGCATAAAAACCAGTCTGAATCTACTCTGATTACATAAATATGAAGTTGTGTGGACCACATATACAGCTAGTATGTAGCCAATTGCTTATTGGGACTGCATACCTATATGTACCCACTTGCATCAATATTAATTTGCAGCCTCATTCTAATTTTAATATACTACTCTTCACCTTTATGTTGAGGAAAAATGGTGGCACCAATCCACTCTCCAATCTTCGAGGAGATTTGTAGTTGTTGAGGGGAGTATCAAAGGATAAAGTTGGCCGGATAGGAGAGCCGTAGAATAAGGATACCAAACTAAGAAAAGAAGTGCAGCCAGTAGCACTAAGACTGCATTTTTTTTTCATGAATAAATCCAAAAGCATATTTGAATAACTTTATTTGAATAGGTACTTATTTCTTATTAATTAGTTAAAACTATTTTGCCTCTCCCCTTTAATAGTTTTCACCAAGTTAAAACTAAATAAATAACAATAAAGTAATTTCAAAATTTTCTGAAATCTCAAAGGTGCCCCTTAACTTTGGGGCATTATTCAAGAGTCAAAAAAGATATTTTGGTGAATGAACCTGAATAAACTTGAAAAATAAACACATTTAGATTTTCTTCTAACTATCTAGGAACTTAATAGAGTCTCAAAGAACAAGAGATGGAGGTAGCTATATCCACACCTATGAGGCAAACAAAAGCAAAGTCATCAATATCAAGACTCGAGAGAAAAGAGGCAAAGGTTGGTAGTACAGTAGAAAAAGTGCTTGGTATTTCTTATAAAACAAAGCTCCATTTAACTATTAAAGAAAAAAAAGTGCTTTCTAGAAAAAACTGATATTTAGTAATATTACAAAACACGTGCTTCCACAAGAAGAAAAATTCAAAAAAGTATTTCCATGGAGAAGCTAGAAAATGTGCCTTCTAGCTCCCTTTTTTTTTTGGTTACAATGAATGACTCATACAATTATAGTATTAATACATCCAAAAAGGTCAAAATATAATAAGTCATGGAGCGCTCTAGGCAACTCTTCCTCGCCAGTCTAGAGAACTCTTTTGGAATGGTTAGCCATAAAAAAAACCATCTAGTCCGTAGCTCCATTAACCTCTATAGAAAAATAAGAATATGTGAGAAAACAATATTGAAGAAGGATTATGTTGAGCTTGAGTGAAGCAGGTGGGCTCGACAGGAATAGTGGAAGCCACAAATGCTAATAAATATTTTGTGCTAAAACGACGTGGCTTGAGCATGCCATCTTTGGAGCATATGACCATATGATGACCACCAATGTGACAAGAAGAAATCACCAGTTCAGAAGCAACAGGTTCAGTAGTGGCTATAGAATGTTGGTCAAATGTCTTGGTTGGATCATTATCATATGTTTGTAAAGAACTAAGCTGAGTCTAAGGACTTAGGGCTGAAGATACGAGTGGATCAATGTGGGTTTATGTTGATGGATCATTAGGCTTGGGTGTAAACCATGGTAAAGAAAAGACATTAGGAATGCTACTGGTTAACTTGGGAGTGTCACTAGAAAAGTTCTGTGCATAAGAAAATACTGTCTCATTAAAGATAACATCACGAGAAATGAAAATACGCCTAGAAAAAGGATGATAGTATTAGTACCCATGAAAACCTATAGGATAACCAAGTACGACACATGGAAGAGAACGATATTCTAATTTATTTTTATTATAGGAATGAAGACAAAAAAAATATAAGGAGCCAAAAACACAAAGAAAATTATAATGTGGCTTTTTATTAAACAATTTTTTCCAGGGTGAAATAAAATGGAGTGCATGTGTGGGTAAATGATTAATGAAACAAATAGTTGTTTCAAAGGACCTATCCCAAAATTTAGAAGGAAGATTAGATTAGGCAAGAAGAGCAAGGCCTACTTCTACAATATGGTTGTGTTTGTGCTCTACAATCCCATTTTGTTAGGAGGTGTGCGGGCATGACAAGCGATGACCAATTTGATAATCATTCAATTCTTGTTGAAATGGTTGCGATTGAAACTCACGTGCACAATCAATTTGAAAAAAATTAATTTTATATTGTAAAATATTTTCAATATGCAGCCAAAAAATACGAAAGATATGATAAATATCAAAATAATTTTTTAATAGATAATACCAAAATAAACAGCTATAATCATCTAGAAAATGTATATAGTACCGATATCCAACATGCGACATAATAAGAGAAGGTCCCCAAATATCTGTAAATATAAGTTCAAGAGGAGAAGAGATCTAAAATGAGAGTGTGAAAAGGGTAAAGAGACACTCTTCCTTAATTGACATGCAGAGCAAATTGAAACTTTATTATTGTTATAAAAATTCAAACACGATTTATTAAGAATTCTAGAAATAAGGGGCATAGAAGCATGACCAAGTGGTTGATGCCAAAGAAATCAAGAAACATTAGTTGATGCAGCATATGTAGCATAAGTCTTCTAGGTGACACTCCCAGGTAAGAAGTAAACTCTATCCTTAAGCATGCCCTTGAGGAGGGTTTGAGTGGAGGTGAGGTCCTTCACACAAAAATGCTCATAGTGAAACTCAAAATAATAGGAATTATCAAGTATAAATTGAGATATAAATAAAATATTTTTGGTGATTTGAGGGACATGTGAAATATTTTTAAGTTAGAAAGGATGCGTAAAAGTGTGTAAAAAAGAGTGACCAATAGTTTTTATAGCCAAACCTGAACCATCTTCTATAGTAACCTGGTCAGGACCACTGTAGTCGGAGCTAAAATGAAGATTAAACAAATCTGAAGTCATATGATGAGAGGCACATGTGTCTGTATACATGTTGAATCATTCACGGCAGCAACATTTGCTTGTGGAGAATCAGCTTCTATTTGATATGATTGATCGAAACGATCATACACTTCAAGATTGTGTGCCCATATTTGCAGCAGACTTGACAACGTACCTTTTTTTGAGTTTGGCCATTAGTAGTATTTAGAGGTCTTAAGTTACGACCTTTTTGGTAGTAAGATTCATGTGGAGAAAAAAATAAAATGCTCCATCATTAGAGAAATTATGTGTTGGCTGATCGGTCGTTGTGGCGGACCTCGTTGGCTATCATTTTGCACATAATTTGCAGTGGGTGAATCCTACCCATAGCCAAATAAGTTTTGGAAGTTTGGAGTCTCAGTCGGGGATCATGTTATAGATGAATGCTATGTAGTTTTTCAAAAGTAGCAGCAATCCCTATGGCAAGAAGTGTAGAGACAAGGTGTTTGTACTCTGGACAAAGGCCAAGCAAGATTTGATGGGGTAAATTGGTAGGCGATACTGGTCTATTAATGGAAGCCTAGTTGTTAGATATCTTATTTGCCTCTTGCAGATAATCCTTTATAGAGAGCAAGCCCTTGTTAAGAGCATAGAAATCCGTCATAAGAATATTGTAGCGTTCTTCACTCTGGATGGCATAAAGTCGTTCAAGGGCAAGCCAAACATCTTGTGCTTGTGGTAATCCGACAACATGAAACATTATCACGAAGAAGCTATGACTCATAGGCTGGGTTAAAGATTGGCTTCTCTATTCTTTCATTATCTGGAGTTATAACAATCATTGGAAGTAAAGGCGAGGTCATGCCATCTATAAGATCCCATAGTTGGTTGGCTATTAAGAGAGGTTAGATACGTGCCCTCCTGGTAATAAATTTTTTTCTGGTAAGTTGAACAGCAACTGAAGCCAGAGTGGTAGGCGTAGGCATGGAGTTTGTGCAAGATGCCATAGAGATAGCAAGGGTTGAATGCTCTGATACTATGTAGGAAAATAAGAATATGCAGGAAAGAAAATATTGGGGAGAATTTTTCTACCGATCTCAGAGGTAGTCATCATGTATATGTATGGTTGAAAATGTATAAGAGATTACAATCAGGATGGTACCCTAGGATCAATCCTAAATTTATGTTATTTAAAATTCAAAATTTCTAGAATCATGGATCCTTGATATGTGGCTTGATACGGGGCTTTGATGTTATTTGAAATTCAAAATTCAAATTTCGAAATTCCTAAAATCATGGATTCTTGATATGTGGCTTAATATGGGGCTAAGATGAAGGTACTGCCAATAGCCTCGGAAGGCAATGTCCCTGCTTGCCATGCCCCAGATGTTCCGGAACAGGGGATGGCAGCCATCCATGTCACTAGCGTACCCTGAGATCCAGCCGATCACAGTAGCAAGTCACCTTCGAGCAGGCTTGTGTTGGCCAGTAGCACATGCCGTGCATGACACAGACCAGCCCAAGTTGTCCTCGGTTCCACCGTAGAGACAGAAATGTCGAAGAGCAAATGGGCGTAGATTAGAAATTTGGAATTGGGGTTTCTGCATTATTTTAAGTGGTGCGGTGTATAAGTCCCGGCCATCTGTTAAAAAATGATTGATGTCCAGGAAAATTGGGGTTTCATGCTTTCAGCCAAGCTCCTATTAAACCAAAGTTAATCCAACTTTGTTAATCTAATGGCCGAAGAGTCATTACCCTAAGATCTATCAGCCAAATCTGAAGTATACATTATTTTAAGAAGATCTAACAACAATCTACTCACTGTCAAATCCATTTCAACGACAAATCTTCTGAATCAATCCTGATGGCACTAGGTGCAGAGTCAGATCTAATTTTGTTCTGGAAGCTCACCTCATGGTGAGATAGCTTGTTCTAATGGCTTTACGATTACTTTCTTATTTTAGTTGCTGTCTGAGAATAGTCAATCAATGAATTTGCTCTCTCTTGAGTACACGTTCACTTGTGGTTGCTCTTAACAATTCTCTTTATATAGTGAATTCTGCACAGGCTCTGATGAAATCCCCTGGTAGATTCCTGAGATTGGTGATATGGTTAGTTGGTAAAGTCCTTGGTAGTGGCACTCTTTGAAGGAGCTGGTACATTATGGTGATGATGGAGCCCTCTCGGTGGTGAGGTAAACAGTAATATGTTATCCTTAGGTAATATTTAGTTTATTTAGATATATTTCGCCCTTAGTTTTAAAAAAACTCATATTTGTTTTCTCAGTATTAGTTTAATTTCTTACTTAGGGTAGTTTAATCTTCTACTATTGGCACGGAAGCTCGTGCTAAGCTTCCCAACCTATGTCAGGTGGCCGAGTTATGGAGCTAAACAATATAAATAAGAGGGTCCTTGCAAAATGGCATTGGAGGTTACCATACTTATAATTGTTTTGGGCCACAAGCAAGAAGGAAGCATCATACCTCTTTGATTTGGAATAATATCTACCTCCTTGTACTGGATCCATTTTGGTATAGACTTTCCTTTATTCTCAGGAGTTCCTTTATTAGATTTTGGGAGGACAATTGTCCTTATACTGTTTCTTTCCTTGCCTCTGTGAAGCTATACTAAAGCTGAATATCACTGGTAGTTCACTATGGAGAAGGTAACTTGGTCTGTTGGATAATCAAACTGAAAATTTTGTTTAGAGGAGCAGGGAGATTGGATCAATCAGGAAAATCTTATTGCCACATTAGGTGGAAGATGCATTTTTCTTACTTCTGTTTAACTACTATTCTCTTTTGAACAAGGAAGAGTCCTCTATCCATTCTCTCCAACTCTTTGGGGAATGATGGCACTTGAAAACGTTCTCACAGTTTCATGTGGCAAGCTATCAAGAACTAGCTTCACACTAGCAAGATCCTCATCAAGAAAAGGATGATTGGTCCATGCAAGCTTTTCTTTTGCAATAGAAACAATAAGATGGCCAGCCACATATTATCAAACCCCTCCGTCATTGTTTATAGAGAAGGACCATAGGCAAGTGGTTACAAAATAGGGGACGGCCCTTCCCCAGATACCCAAGCCCCCAAAACACAGTAAAGACTTTACTAGCTTGATAAGCTAACATCTATTCTTATCCTATTCTTTGCAAGATATATTTGAAAGCCAATTTGCCTTTCTTCACTTCAAAGGTCAACCTGCTTTTCTGCTTTCCCTATGGATTGTTTGGAGAAGATGTAGAGTTAAGCAAAGGTTGGGCACTTGCTTGGAACCAACTTATCCTGGCTGTCTACTTGAGCATCTGAAGAGTGCATAACCTTCGCATCTTCCTCAACGAAGCAGATACCAATTATACAATCTTTATTACGATGCAAGGTCTTTTTAAGGACCAATTTGTACCTGGCTTTGCCAAATTCAAGAACCTCCATGTAGTTTGCGATTTATTTGTTTGTCAACCTTGACTTCGATCTTTCTCCCCCATGTTTTTATTGCCTCACTCATTTCCTTTATTCTCTCACACTCCTTATAATTTTGCATTTTTTTTCAAATAAATTGGTAGTTTACCTTCCTTCTCAAAAAACTTATATTTTGTTCTTGGGCTAGATCTTTCTGAAATCTTCTTCATTGTTTGCCATACTCAATGACTCCTTATTCTCTAGAAGGTTTCTTCATTAAACTTTTTGCACTTCCATTTTATCCTATATAAAGAACAAATGCAAGATGGAATGTACATCTCATTTCTTTTTCCAATAAAGTATAACATAGATAGAAGTAGTGAAAAAGGATATGAAGAAGCTTGAAATAACATAGAGAAAAGGTCTAAATAGACTGTTTAACAAATTGGGTTTCGAAAAAGCCAACTCAAATGGCGGAGATAGTATAACGTAGATAGAAGTAGTGAAAAAGGATATGACGAAGCTTGAAATAACATAGAGAAAAGGTCTAAATAGACTGTTGAACAAATGGGGATTCGAAAAGCCAACTCAAATGGCTGAGATAAAGGCTTAATAGTTATTGTTATAGTTATGGTGCTAGGTAGCCTGAAAATATGTTTCTTGATATTTTCTGTTCGGTTCTGAATACTTAATGTATATTATTTAACAGTTTAAGGTCCCAATGAACCTCTCTCGTGTGGAGCAGGATGGTCCAAATGTAGTTAGCCTTGTAAGGTCTAAAGATCCTTCTTGTATTATCTTATCATCAATTATTTTTATTTAACCCGGTATACGGAATCAAGAGAGTATATCCTGCCACACGTACTATAAAATGCCATTCAGTAAAATATGGGTCAAACTTCTAGCTTGTTCATTTAACCCAGTATATGAAATGCTATGATGTACTGGATGATGAACAGCCACCAAGCTTAGCCATTCATTCAATATGTGTTTGCCTCCCCACAATAGAGTCGCAGAACTTCACCACTGGGCATCCACTTTCCTAACAAGACATCCTTGTAATAAAAAAGCTTTACATATACAACAATATGAAATTAACTATTCAATCTACAGCAATATGAAATTATCAACATACATCAGTTGTTTATAGGTGAATGTGCTCCTTAGTTTCTGTCTTATATTGCTCATTCTAATTCTAATTGTCGCATGAGATGCCTTAGACTAGGCATGGCATGATGATGATGATGAAGAAAGGTGGGGGGAGAGAGAGAAAGAGAGCAGAACTAGACATTCATTGTAATAGGGTCAAACCCACATACAGCAAATATTTCCTTATAAAGATTCAAAGATTTTGATTGACTCAAGTAACTACATATCAAAAGCACCTATCAAAAAAAATTAGATAGTGCTGCCGTGCAGAGCCATGTTATCACTCCCCCTTATCTCTTCAAAGGCTACAAAAAAGAAGGCACAGCTAAAACAAACTAAATAACTATATCTGTTGGAAGTAACCTATCTATCCTTCACTGAAGAACCCGACACCTTTCGTCAAAATAAGTAGCCAGTAAGGAAGCCTGCAGAAGAGTTCCCTTGTTCTCATTTGCATCTATCTCCTCTTCAGACTCCTCCAAACTGATGGCATCAAAGATGTAAGCCTTCACCTTTCGAAACCTCTCCTCGGAGAGAGACACCTCAGACAAGAGCCTCCATGCGTAGGCCTCTGATGCCTCTTCGAAGTCTTTCTTTCGTTTCAGCACCATGTGCCCACTGATCTCCCACACAGCAGGGTTCACTTGAGTATCCAATAGCTCCTGGCTCACTTGACCAAGAGCCTGTTTCTCAGCATAGCACTGCATGTTCATCAAACAGGGCAATTTAGTACAACTAGTTAGCGATATCATGATACAAGAGCACAGGTTATTACATTTGTTTTCTTCTTGTCGATAGGCAAAAGAAATGTCATTATACAAGGACTAAATACAAGGAGAGAACCGTCTTCCTATAAGAGGGAAAGCAGTCAAGATGAAGCAGTTCCAACTAACAAGTGACTGCTATGTACCTGTAACCCCTAATCCCAACTCTTTAGCAACAGATTAATATTTCATAAAAGAGAAAGATGGTCTTGCCAAGATATGGAGAACACAGCAGAAAATGGAATAGCAACCATACTATTTAAGTGCTTTTGACAAATCAATTATTTCAGATATA
>JAOXJJ010001007.1:10194479-10213380 GCA_025769935.1 Phoenix roebelenii
GTCCCTAGAATAAATAAAATTCAAGTACAATGCCACAAACCAAAAAAGTTCATATCATGTCAAAAATATATTTTTCTTATTAAATCAAAGAAAAATTAGTTGTTACCTTTTCAAATTCTTTAAAATAAGGATAGGCTTTTCCATTGAAATTTGATGAACTCACACACCTAAAATAAATTATCTAATTTTGGACATGCCATTAGGAACAGGTGCGAGATTCTTCTCTATGAAATTATTCTCCCTGAAAATGTATAAGATTTGACAGAGGTTCCCCATTAATTATGTGCCAAGCCCAACACCAAAATAAACATTGGTAAGTTATGATGTATTTTTAAAGTTATATTCCTTGTAGTATACAAAGCAAGAAGTCTCTCCTATTATGTGCCAAGCCCACACATTGCTGCCGGTTTCCACCAGATTTTTCCTACATAGGCCTCATTATCACATACAATATTTGTTGCTAACAGTCATTAATTTCTATGAATCAAGGGTCTTGGAAACCTAAAATTATTTAGTATGATAAGTTAGTAGCAGATACAAGGTTTTGGAGCTGTTCATGATAGACTTTTAAATTGTTCCATGGAAACTAAAAAAGAGACCACTGCATTTTCTAAAAAGACCAGGCAATTATATCATGTAAGCTACTAATCTTTGTAGCTGTAACTTGCATCCCTTATTCGTAAAGTGAGAATAACAGCAAACTAAGATAAACTACCTCTATTATTAAATCAGACTCTTTAAAAACCTAGAAATGGCAGACTCTTGCATCAGAGTTCTAGAGGAAATTCAGTAATATGAGCAGCATGAGTAATAAGAGCAAGATTATTGACGTTTGATACCTGTGGAAAGAGGAAGATCCTCCTGCCGGAATCAGAAATAAGCACATTGAATGGGATATTATTTTCTTCAAGACATATGCAGGAGCTAGCAACTACATCAGATAAATCCTTTAAGGTGTTCCCGCCTTTAAAGAGCAGGCCTCTGACAGGATAATTCAACAATTCTGAAACCTTCACACCACTCTCCAACCGACCTTTTATCGGTATCCTTCGTGTCGGAGCCTTCTCTACAGGAAAAGGCATTGCCAAGTAATAAGCCTGCACCACAGAAACAAAACATTCTTTTAACATATATAGCTAACCCAGATTAGTAAAACATGTTCATGAAGTACCGAAACCAAAGTTAGACCTGGAAGTGGAGGTGATTGATGGTGGCAAAAGCACCCAAACTGTTGTAGCCCAGTCTGAAGTAAGGGCTTCCTGCTTCTGCAGCCATGTGCAGAGCAAGCAAGAAGCTCTCATGATCATTCCTTTGAGGCAGGCATTCGAGCACCCGGGGAATCAGCAGCACATGGCCATACTCTATAGGGCTCACCTATAATCATTGAAAACACCACAAATCTATATGAAAATGTACAACAAAGATCACAACAATTCAATGATATGAAAGGATAGTTTTCTTACATTGATTGCGACGACATTGGGAGGCTCGCTAGCACCGACAGGGGCGCTTTCGAAGAAGTGAGACCTGGTATCACCACCTGCCTCAAAGCGGAAGAGCACCTCCTCCTGCCCCACCTTGGTGAAGTTGAACTTGTTGGAGTCGAAGGGCTGGAGAACACGGTCAACCCGGAACTCGGTGGGCCGCTTCTTGAGGTGCCTGCCCTCATTCAATTGAGCTATAAATCCAAGCTCTCCAGGGATCACCTTGGTCTCGCAGGCTGTCACGTCGTATCGAAACAGGCCCTGGCTCATTCGATCCTCCCACTACCAATCCCACATACAAAATCCCATAGAATCACACAATTCCAGCAGAGAAAACAACCAATCAATCAAAAAGAAGGGATTTTTAGCATCAATTCATGAACAAATACCTCACAAAGCACCAGCGATTGGAGAAAAAAGTTCGACGAAGGATCCTCTGAGTTGGAAGAAGACCCACTGGCCGATGTAGAATCGCGCTTGAAGGCATAAAGGGGAAGTTTCGAGACTGCAGACAATAACACGAACCAAAAATCAATACATTCATCTAAAAACTACCCAAGAAATCTAAAAACACATTTAAAACAAAGGAAAATCCGTGGAAAAGGAACGACTTTGGACGGAGAATTCCACATACCAGGCAAGCAGCAGTTGCCGAGGCAGTTGCGGCCGCAGCCAAGGGGCTCGGCATCCTCCTCCTGGTAATTGGAGAGGACCGTCGGAACCCTCTTGATGGTGAGCATCTCTCTTTTTAATCTATACACGTATATATATAAAGAGAACAGAGGGGCTCGCTAGAGGTAATCACGAGAGGAGAGAAGGATTGAGGGAGCCACCGCCCGGCGAGGAAGAGAAGGTCGGAGTGGCTGCCGCCGGCGGAGGGGAGGGCGCCGCTTCTTGTCCAAGAGGAGGCGGTGGCCGCCTCCGATGCTGGTGGTCGCGAGCTTCTCCACTCGGGCTTGTTGGAGAATTGCCGTGAGAGCTGGGGGCTTTTTATAGGGGGGAGCGGAGGGAGGGGAGGAATATGGGGGGAAAGGCAGTTGGAGTCCGGGTGGGAAACGGTTTATACTGTTGGATGGGAATTGGCCATAGTGCCCCCCTCTTCTTGTGTTCTTTGATTTGGTTCAGGGCTTCTCTGTTTCGTTAGCGGTGGTGTTTGATTCTTAAGAGACTTGGAATCTGGACCGTCCAATTCGTCTGATTCAATCTTTAAAGTGCCTGTGTACTGGATCTTTGCACATGTTATGTACAAGATACATTTGGTGAGGAGAATTTGATGGAGATTGTGATTTCTGTCTCAAGATTATGTTAGTCGATTTGATAAATTTATGGTTTTATTCACTTTCGACGTTGAGGATGGTTGGTGCTTGCTTTGTAATGGGGGAGATTGGGAGTTCCTTTGATTTATTTTTTTTTTCCTGGCACATTGGTCCGATTAGGGTTGCAATGGTTGAGACTCTAGTTTGCTGGGCTTCATCAATTTGTCTTTGGGAATTGGGACTAAACCTGACCTATTTATTATATGGGTTAGGTTGGGCAAATTCTTTTCAAACTTGAATGCTTGAACGGGCTTGACTTGGGTTGTTGAATCAATTTTGTTAGGTCATCTTTATGTTTGATCGAACTATGTTTCATCCAGTAAAAATCATATTTGATTTGGTTAGAGTTTGGATCTTAGCTTGCAACCATATTGCACCAATGTCCTTAAACTTTGAGAATGGATTGGGTCCAAGCTTCGCTTGTGTGCTAGTTCGGATGTAGGGGTTGTCCCTCCAAATCTTCCTCAATTTGACAAGCCAAACGATTGATTTGACCGAGTCCAGACATTTGATACTACCAAGTGCAACTTTTTTAGATCTAAATATTGTTCCCTGTGCATGGATAAAATAGGATCGACTTTTACTTTTTGAATACATATGTACTTGGTATAGTTACTGAAATTTTAGATCAATAATTTGCAATTACCAAGAATTTCATCCAATTTATTTGATGCCCTTTCTTCTATTTATTTATTTATTGATTTTAGTTAAGTTAGATTAGACAATTTTATATATACCAAATAATATCTGGTACAATTAACTGATAGAAAGAAACCTTTCTTTCACTCTCTCATAAAAAAGAAACAGGAAAAAATAAAAATAAAGAAGCCTTCCAAATTATTCTTATATTCCTTTGGAGTATTGAAAGTTCTTGAGGCCTTCCAATCCGTATATATTCTTATTGGTTGGCCAAGTGCACCTCACATCATTGGAATGCAAGAATACGGACAATTATGCTGCAGTTTTCACAAGTTGTATTTCGATCATTACAGATCAAAACACAACTTGTGCTTTGTGCCGTACATCCAGAGAAAATCCACCACCGTTTATTTGAGTGTTCTCATGCTGCCCGAACGGGATTGAATTGCATTGCCATTTGCCAATACTAGAATATTTCTTTAGTTACATCCATTCAGTTGCCTATTGGATTATGCAATGAATGCTTTATTAATGAATTCCCCAGCACACTCATATCCTGCAAAGCTTGGGCAATTTGGAACTGCAAAAATGAGTACCTATTCCAAAACAAAGATTTCAATCCCTCCAGAGCTTACAATCTAGCTCATCACCTTGCAGAGGAATAACTTAGCTATATGTCGAAGTCGGCAGAAATCAGGGGTCTACAGAACTGGGATATCGGCAGCTCGGTAAGCTCTATTAAACCCTTATCCATGATTGGTTTCATAGGTAAACTTTGATGCTTCTTGGAATGAACTCACTTCAGGGATTGGACTATATTATCAGAAATTATGAAGGTGAGGTAATACATGCTGGATCTAGGAGAGCTATTAGTATGGCAGCCACCACCTTAGCTTCAAACCAATATGGCTGGGAAGGAGACTCCGCTGTAGTCATCAAATGGATCTCTGATATTGCTCAACATTTCTCAGGGCATGCAGAACTGGAGCACATTCACCCCCTTCGGGCAATATCAATCACTGCTTGTCGTCATTCGATTTTTTTTTTTCCTCAGTGATTCGTTGTTCCAGAGAAGCAAAACCGCCTGTGGATAGATCAGTGAGATTGCTAGATAACGTAGATTCATTAAATAAGAACTCCGGCTTGGGCGGATACAGCCGTAGTTCATTTCCCATGTTTGTAGGTTTTGGTCTTTTAGGAGCTTTGACCCCACCTTTGTATCTTTAACTCCTCTAAAAAATAAACAAAATATTATAGTTATTTCTCTCTCATGATCATTTTAAAACATGAAATGTAGAATTCTATTTGAAATATGAAGAGATTAATGAACAAATCCAATCAGGTTGAATCATTTGTTCATATCAATATTCTCTTTTCTTCACTTCTCTCTATTTTTCCTCGTACATGTGTTCATGTACATCTCAATCTTCTGGATTAAATTTTTGGTAGCTATGCCCCAGATGTTAAACTTGCTAGTATGTCATGTTCTTTCATGTTTCTTTTCCATTTCACATCTTCATTCAAGATTTAATTTTTATTTACATAGGAATTACATTGTTCATTGTGTTCAAAGTAAGGTAACTCCTAATTATAATAGCATGCCTAATTCGAGTAGAAATTCCATTCACCATTCTATTGCGAAAATATTAGCTATTATAATATTTTATTAAAATAATAATATCATATTATAATAATATAATATTATATTTATTATTATATTGATAATAAAGATAAAATTTATCATTTACTATATTATTTGATTAAAAAACAAATAAATATTCCATAATAATAATTATAATAATACATATGGTTAGAAAATAGAAAGTACTATGTAATATTTTTTATTATCATTTTCTCATATTAACAACATTATTTCTTGAAGTTTCTCGGCATTTTATAAATATAGTTATCACACACCAAACTATTTTTTCATTAAAAATTCTATTAGCAAAAGCTCTACCATCCAAATTCCATACACAAAAAACTCTACTACATGCAGCAATACTACACTAGGTCTAAAAAGCCTGAATAAAAAATGCAAATTAAGCAGTTGAATAGCAGATTGCCTGCAACATATGATAACACATTCTAAACTAATACACTGCAGACAAATCTCAAAAATAAAGGATTTCTGCATAATTAACTGCACTTAGGGATGGCAGGTCCTTGTAAGAAGAATTTTAGGGGCGCTAACCCCTGACCATTCAGACTGGTTATCTGTATGGGTATTAGTTAGCATTGCTCGTTTACACTTCATAGCCACTCCAGTCACAGTATGCAACTATATTTTTCTTGTTAACCACCAACGACGTAAAATGTCGATTTACATGACATTACAAGGCAATGAATACATAGCATTCTTCTGTTGGTTTAAAGGTTATTCAGTGGAGGGGGGCGAATTCCCAATTACTAATGGGAAATGTCCTTTTATTTCACATAAGGAAGCATTGCATAAAAAAAAAAATCAAATAGTATACTTGTATAAAGAAACATATTCCACAATGGGGTAAAAACAGCTCACATTAACTTGAATAGAAGTGAGGTAACAAGTATTAGAACACATTTTAATTGGATGTGTAAGAAGCAAAACAACAGTTTCTGTACTGAGAAAATTGAATAAAACATGACAGATGACTCCGGAGACTCTAATATTACCTATCCATGCTGCAGTGAATTGTGGTGCCGGCAGGCATATGCCTCCTCAAAATAAATATCCGAGCAAAACTTCAGCACCAGGTCCGGTTGTTAGAGATCCAACTAAGCTGCAGCCCAATTTCATTTTGAAAACATTAGGTCAAAGGTACATGACCCTAGAGATCGTTTAACATGCTAGTCTTTCAAAATTGTAGGAGAGAAGCATAAGTATAAACATCTAACAGATGAAATAAGATCTTGTTTAGCATGATAAACTATCTTCTGCTTCCAATCCACAGATCAAGCATTTGAATACCAGGAAAAATGGAGTTGGTGGAAAGGAATACAGCTCTAATTGCCAAAATAGATCGATACACTCAGGATGGTTAGGCTGCTTTTAAATAAACACAGCTTAAAACACTAGATATCAACCGTATGCAGCATAATGGACCAACTGCCCCCAAAAATTGGCAAGAAATGTGTTTTGTTCTTTTTTGGTACGAAGATTTACAACACAAATATGCTTGCCTGCTTGCATAGTGTGACTGTCCATGATTCCTTAGGCACATATCCACCCACATCATTTGGCTGACACTGGTATATTCAATCTTAACGACCATTAAATTGCCATATAGCCCTCAAATTGCAAGACAGCCTCCTTTGATCCTTCCCTCAGGGGCATCTAGAAGTTCTACAAAATCATTGTCAATCACTGCCCCACCCCCCTCATCCTTAGAACATGGACCCAATGATATAGCCCAAGTTATCATTCCCCTTGCTGGGAAAGCCACCACTTCCTCCTTGACATTTTATACCTCCACCCCTTTGTACAATGACTGAGCCTAAAAAACAACCTGAGGTGCTTTCATCGTTCTCTCCCACAAAATTATGCAGGTCTTATGGCACATGCACCCCCATTTGCTATAGTCCACCATCTATAAAATGGAAAAGCACCAGAAAGGTTACAAAACCAAATGCATACAACTGCCACCTTTCCTCAACACAAGGTCAGGCATAACACATCATAGATAAGATCATCAACCCTCCAATGATATTTGGATAATACAATCATCAAACAAAAGTCCATCATAGGTATCAGAAGACAAAAACATGGTTCACTCCCCCCTCTCTCTCCACAACTTACAAGAATCTATCACGCATGCATGCAAAATCTTATAACAAGGTTATAATTGTCAACCTTCTTCCTTTCAAGAGTTCTTACTCTGTTAGCAAACTACCAACATGAAATAATATTTGGAATTTTTTTCATAGTATCCACTTCCTTTCGATCAAGTCAATTGAACATTCTTTTCAATCACCTGATTCTAGCATGACATAACAGTTTTACACTCTTTACAACTTCCCATCCTGTTCAGCTGACTGGAGTTGGTTCACTCATCGATGTTGTACCAATCCCCGTACTTTTCATCTAAGAATCCTGCTGCTCATCAGATTCAAAAAATTTTCCACCCTCCCCCAACAACCATCTTCCCACGATCTGTCCCACTCACCAAACCTACTTGATTATTGATAAGTGTTCATTCAAACCCATAGCTTAATTGAGGAATGCATTAGTATTAACAAGAACTCCACATTCCTTTAATAACAGTTGCTAATGATCTAACAGAAAAACTGTAACATTTAACCAGAGTGCCCCACCCTTAAAAAATAACAGTATATATTGTATAGTGCAGATCATTATTCTCTAGGACCACATCCTTCCATTAAAGTCATCATCTCAAACAACACTTTGGGGTATGAAACCTAAGTAGGGTAATTATCATGCAGAGCGGCTGTTGGTTTCTTACCTTTGAACCTGAATTATTAGGGTTTAAAACTTAAGCACTTCATCTCCATTTTCATGTTCAAAAAGAGAAAGGTGATACTGATTCAGTCAAAGTGTTGCTTAATTACCTTTGCTAGAAGGCTCATCTTGAGGCTTCATGGCAGGAAAGAGAAGAACTTCCTGCATTCACGTAATTCAATATATCCACTGTGTTATTTAACTATTATTAGCACCTATAAACATTCAGAAGTCAAGAAATTAACATGACAAATATGAAAACAGCCAACCTTTATATTTTGAGAATCTGTAAACAACATTGCAAGCCGATCTATCCCCAACCCCCAACCTCCAGTTGGTGGCAGCCCATATTCAAGAGCCGTGCAAAATGTTTCATCTAAAGCCATTGCCTCATCATCACCTGATTGCCGATCCTGCAACCATTGCTGCCAGGTTAGAACTACAGGTAATAGACAATTTCATGTACCAACAAGCAAGAATCTGAAGTGCGAAATCAATTAACTAAACTACCATATTATTTCAGACATTTCCTTTTTCAAAATTTATAACTCAAATGTAGAACAGTACCTTCAGCTGTTCAGCAAAACGTTCACGTTGTACAACAGGATCATTCAATTCCGTGTATGCATTACATACCTGAATATTATATATAGATAGCATTAGTCATGAATAAAAGTGAAGAATGAGTTTGCAAGCACAAAAAAAGAAAAAATTAACATCACAAACCTCATGTTTGTTAACGAACAATTCAAACCGCTCAGTCAAGCCTGGTCTTGATCTATGCCACTTGGCTAATGGACTCATTATCTCTGGATGGTTAATAATAAAGGTTGGATTTACACAAGTCTCCTCCAAAAAATGCCCAACAAGCTGCCAATTGAATACAAGCAGAATTTTACTCTTTGTTTAGATCGATAAATAGGAGCACTACAAATAAGGCAAATCAATTTATCAAAATTTAATGAATAAACAGCAAATTACTCTCTTATAGAAATGGAGATTTTCCTTACTCATTCAAGAATATAAGATTTAATATATGAACCATGTATACATGGGTTTCTTGTATCTTTTGTTAAGGTTGTGCCCTTTTTTCACTCAACCCCTTCAGAAGAAAAAAAATGTGGCATAATTACAGTGCAAATACTTCGACAGCTCAGATAAATCCTTTCTTTACAGTTGTTCATTATCACTCGGAATCTCAAATTTTCTATTGCTATAGTAAAGCTAATCATGATTGGGATGTGGAGATAACAAAGCTTAAAGTATAGACCTTGTCCAACAGCCTTGCAGTAGTCTGAGGAGGGGGGCATTTGACCTCGAATTTTTCACATGCATCCAACAAATATTTGTTTGCTGCTTCACTTGAAATATCTTTTGGTATACTGAGGTTGGCCATAGATTCCAATCCTTCAATCATGTCGATTCGTCTGATGAAAACAGCATCAATCACTTCATATTTAGATGACACTTATATGTGTTGATTTAACCTGGAATTATAATAATATATGTGGTTACAAGGCATACCTGAAGGGAGGAGTAAAATCAATCTCTATTGGATCCTTGTCCACCCCATTTGCATGATATTTCATTTTATAACTACCTGTTAGCTCTTTGACCATTCCTGTTTGGAATTTTCTGAATAAGTAAACCATAACAGTAGTGCCACAGAAGTTAACCTATTCACAGTGAATTAGAGCACAGTTTTCGAGGCTACTATTGCAAACTGCATGATGCCCTAGTGGCAAAAATACCCCTCCATTTGGAGGAGCTTCCAGGTCCAAGTCTCGGACGGTGCATCCACAATATATTAGAAAAGAAAAATAGAGAAAAGAAAAAGACTTATAGTGCTTACCAGATAACATTTGTTCCGTGAGTGTCATCAAATCATTGTAGTCTGCAAAAGCCATATAAAACTCGCAGGTAGTAAATTCAGGATTATGAGTTAAATCAATCCCCTCATTCCTAAACTGTTTTCCAATTTCATAAACACGGTCCAGCCCACCAACAACCAACTCCTTTAGGTAAAGCTCCGGCGCAATACGCATGTACAACTTCATGTTCAGTTCATTGTGATGAGTAACAAAAGGCCTTGCAGCTGCTCCACCAGCAATCATGTTCATCATCGGTGTTTCCACCTGACAATACAAGAAAAATGTTTTAAAACTGGACACAAGACTGAAAAGTACAGATGATATCAAGACAAGAAAATGTAGGTCCAGAACATAACCTCCAAGAAACCAAGATTGTCAAGGAAACTTCGGATGTAAGAGATAATCTTTGCTCGGGTCTTAAATATTTGCCTAACCTCATGGTTCAACATCAGATCCAGATACCGTTGACGATATCTTGTTTCCTACATCAAAGAGAGTAGATATTTAAATGGAAGTCAACCAATAAGCATTGATTAACTATGCAACTGAATTGTACGTCAAAGATGATATTCCCCTGGAATTCAGAAATTCTAAATCGTGCTTGAATAATTAGTCAAAACAGTGAGACTCCAGTAGTAATTGGCAGTTCCTAAAACAGCATGAAAAAAAAAATCAAAGAAACTGAAAGAAGCATCACTAATGTAATGTAGATGGATGAACATTTTCTCATGCATAATATAGGATCACTAAGAAACTATTGATATAGAGTTTGGAGAGAATATGATAAAGAAGGCAAACTGATCAAGTTGTTGCACATGATACATTTGACCTGATATTTAAAGACTTCAATATACTACGGATTGACTTTAGTCATCATATAATGAGAAAAAGTTACACCAGGAAGTGTGATTGTAAAAAAACATTTATTAAAAAAAAATATCCAAAAACATCTTCGCTATACATGGTGCCTCTTCCCATCTCTTGGGAAGACAATCTAGAATACCATGACTGGTGTTCAAAATAACAAAGAAAATTATTCTTCCAAAGCAGAAAAAGCTTCTTAGCATGATCTCCATTATGCTGTCAGAATTTTACAGTCCACTTTCTAGAGCATCTAATAACAAATCTAACTTCATAAGACTATTCACAACGTGTGATATGCTTTCTTCAGACTCCTGACAATTTCATACAGCTTAGTCTTTAATTCACTAGTCATATTTGACTCAGCCAGGACAGGGGGAAAAAATCTCACAGTAAAGTTTTCCAAGCACTGCAAGTCTATTTGAGTTTTCACAACAAACATGTCGTAAGAAATAACCATATCTGACAAGTTTTGTCCCACTGATTTGAATCAATTTGGTAAAATCAACAATGTTTGCCATTCTATTATAATGTTGGGCCTTATCTTCAGTCTCATAAATTATCAGATGCCCTTCCTACTAACTTCCATGCAGGTCTTCTTATACTTCAATCAGAATCAAGTTTATCTTGATTTTGATATTTTGAGAACTTCTTCAATCCTCTATCAGCTCTCCATCTCATTATATTTCTATTGGTGCAACTCCAATGCTATCTTGCATTTTAACATCTACAACTTTTTTCATGGGAGTATATTTCTTGCTATTCCATCTTATCTAATATACAACTTCCATCTCTCTTATTGTCCCATGTTATGCAATTCAAAACTCTCTTCATTGTCCAAGCTTCCCGATCAGCTAAACATATCAAGTCTCGACAAAAAATCTAGAACTACTCAATCTTTAGTTTCATACTTATTAAAAAAGTAAAAAATAAAACTGCAGTATGGTGGCAAGGACATTGCATTCAAGAAGTGCATTACCACCTCATCAAGCCAAGCCTTATCCTTTAAATTTGTCTGAACTATTTTATGCTAATAAAATAACTTTCATATTTTACAAGCTTACCTCAATCTTAAGATTGCAAGCAGTTAAAATTTCAAATATACAACTTTTTTACTGCATCTTATAAGATAAAGTGATTAGGGTTATATTATGTACTATGAATAATAAGGTCAACATTACACCCAAGAATTGTGTTACAACCTTATCCAACCTTTCTAACTTCTTAGGATGGCTTCACCTATTCCAAGCACAATAACCTTTTTTTACTGCGATGAATGATTTAAAGACCTTAAGATTTAACTTAATGTGGACAATAAATGACATCAATAAATTCAAAAGAACGGCAAAATCAAAAAATTCGCACTGAAAATAATTGGTGGAATACCGGTGTCAAAAATAACTTGGCCAGTCTTTTCTTAGGGAAAAGCATACAGTACCATTACAAAAGTGAGGCATAATCCTGATATTCAAACCCTTAAAAGAGAGCCAACGTTCCAAGAGTGGGAGGCCAAAAGAAAACCCCCCCCCCACCCAAAAAAAAAAAAAAGAAAGAAAAGAAAAGAAAGCAAACACAAGGCCGTGAAACAAACACAAAAACATGCAAACAAGGATTAAGCATATGTTCTAACTAAATTGATTAAGAGGACGCATTCAGAGATCATTGGGCCAGAAATTCTGTGCAACCTGAAAACAAGAACCAACATGTACCAGACACCTTGTGAACTTAAGAATGTTTAATATTTGGTTCCTATAAACAGCCCCTAAATGGTACAAATTGTGAGAATACTGAAATTACATGGAAAATATAGTTGAAGTGCCGTGCCAAATTTTTCGAGAATAAGTATTTTAAATGAAAAGGTGGTATCACAACTCTTCATTAAGAAATAGACACAGTGTCACAAGCTTTCATCTGCAGTCTATCATGCTGTCCAGTATCATAATCTAAAGAGCCAGTGGCAGAAACAGAAGCAAGAGGACAAATAAAATTCCCCGGAGGGTGAAAGGTTTTGCATTCCTCACAGTCAAATGAAGCAACAGGAATAGGAGAAGGGCAGAAGTGAGTACAATTATGGAATGGGTTTGACATTGTTAAGTTCATGATCCCTAATTATCAACACAAATGTAGTCATAAGTAAAAAAAAAAAAAGGCATTCCTGTGCACAAGGCTTCCACCAATGAGGGATTTGGGGAGAGCTAGATGCATGCAGCCTTACCCCCACATGCGGAAAGGCTATTTCCATATTTTAAACCCATGATGCCCCAGTTACAATGGAGCAACCTTATCATTGCACCAAGGACCGGCCTCTATAATAAATAGAGGATGTTATATCTATGTCATAATTCAGTGCATTATTATAGGAGACTTTTCAAGCAAACAAGGAAGACTATAAGAGTTACCTGATCTTTCAAGACATATGTTTCAGGATTCCGTGTCATTCCCGGAACCCACACATTTGATGTTGTTTTCCCTTCATTTTTCTGTAAACCAAGTTGAAATCATTTGTATAAAAAGAAAGGATTATCCACGTGACAACTAAGTCCATTAAGCAATATAAAATGCTAGCATGAAGGTTTTCATATTTACATATTTTGCACCTTTGCAGCAGCATTATCAGCACTGAGGGCAGATTTCTGTCTTGGCATCATATGAAGGCATGGGGATAGGACAATAAACTTCTTTGGAAAGATACTAAGCTCTCCTCTTTTACTCTTTCCTGTAGCATAAGAAAGAAGACCCTAAGTCAAATGACAACAGAGCATGTTTCTTTGGAGAAGATAGCATAACTCTTAAATACCCAAAAAAAAAAAGAAGAATTCCTGCACTGATCAGTTAATGGTCCATCCTAGAGTCGCCTAGTCTATCGCTCCAGCACTAATGGTGGCCGCAGTTACTATATTTTTCACTTCCCTAATCTATTACTAGCAAATTGAAAAATCCTTTTCACCCATATTATGTGCCACGTACATAACATGTGAAGGTCAAGTTATTCATATAATAAGTAATAGCTGCTGACATGGCAACTAGGCTAGTGTATAAAGTCAATTAAGACTAATCTATTCACCAGAATATTAGGCTATAGCTTAGCCAATTACTTCAATGTTACATGTGTCATATTTCTCTCCTACTCCTCAACCTATGAAGCCAATAAGACGTGTAAAAAAGGTTAAACTAATTCTACATAGCATACTTATTGTGTATTTGCACTTACAAAAGTATATCAATTAAAACATTGTGATCGACGGAGAAATAAATCACAGACATAGCTTGGCCTAACTGGTTAAGATGTCAAAATTTCATTAGAATGATTTACACTATCAGAATTACTAGTTTCCTTTGTAACTTTAATTTATTACAAATCCAGTAGCATCTGTGTTTGCCAAAAGAAAATGAAGACGAAATTCGTCACTTAATAGTCTTCTGACTGCATAAACAAATAACAGACACAACATATGGAGATGTCAAAAGACTGGCATGGTATCTTCTGATTGGAGATCCATAATATGGTGGTACCCTCGTCCCCTTCTTTGCTGCTGAAAGAAATCCTTAGAATAATCTTAAACTATGCCAGAATATAGACAAAGGAATTGAAGATGGATATATAACACACCAGGCAATTACATGCTACTGCGTTAATCAGAAAAAACCTACCCCACCTTCGATTAAGGTTTACATTACAGTATTTGAATCATCTCCTCATTTCTGGGCTTCATCATTAG
Source organism: Phoenix roebelenii (assembly GCA_025769935.1). Classification (NCBI taxonomy): domain Eukaryota; kingdom Viridiplantae; phylum Streptophyta; class Magnoliopsida; order Arecales; family Arecaceae; genus Phoenix; species Phoenix roebelenii. The sequence goes on from JAOXJJ010001007.1 coordinate 10,208,808, forward strand.
GCCCTTACGTTGTTCACAAACAAGAATTTCTATCCACATTGGTAGAATGGCAAACAAGAAGAGAAGGCTACTAGAAGAATCAAAAATGGCCAAAGGAACTAGCTTAATGCAAAAAGATAGAAATAGTTCCTCAGAATTTAATCATAATATGGTGCACTTAGATAAGCCATAGACATCTTATCAATCTTATGTCCAAAAAACCAACTCCACCTAAGCCTATTACCTCCCACACAATTGTCAGAGAACTGCTACATAATGCACTTGAAACTTGCCATCCACTCAAAATAAGAAAGAGGCAAACTGAAGATTACCAGATTATCCAAACTGTTCCCAAGAGGGGCAAGAATATATTAAGGATGAAAAATAAGATCAACGCCTTTATATGATTTGGAAAGATTATCCAAATCTTTCCCTCTCCTACACAATCTAAAACTAGTATCAATCAATATTTTACCCCATGAGAAAAGGCAAAATCCATTGCTAGAATAATAATAACTCTGTAGAAATACTAATATCTTTAGATGCGAATTTAGAAACCAAAATATAAGTGTTTATCCATGATAATCTCGCTTGTGATTAACCAAAACCAGCTTAACATTGTGATGCACTTTTAGATTTCTAACAAGGAAAAGGAAAAATAAATCCAGCATTGGCGATCGCAATTGAACATTAATACATTCTATAGCATCAACAATGAAGAATCTTACCATAGCAACAAAATAAAAATATAGAAGTTAGCTAACATCAAAGAATCTACTTTTTTATATATTTTATGATCTTTTAATGCTTTCGCAGCCGCAAACAGAAAACAAGAATGTGTCATAAGAAAACGATCAAAAGCTGGGAGAAGAGCCAAATGCATGCAAACTTGCACTGTCAGAGGTCTATTATCACGAACTCCAATCAAAGAGCAGAGAATGCAGTCTAAGCTACGTATATAAACTGTCTAAGAGTTGTTTCAACTTCACATGTAAGCCTACCTAAATTCCCTAGGAGTTAGGAATTACTTTTTTTTGAACTTGAGAATTTTACAATCAAATAGACCTATCTTACTTTGACATATGTGCACATCCCCAAACAGCTTTGCAAGTTATTGTCAGTGTGATAATAGAACAATTAATCAACATATCTGGAAATTCATATATGCAAAATCCCTTACAAACTATCTTTATCTATTGCATGGAAAGTAAATATGTATGATATCTATTGCTACAGAACCACAATGCCAAATCTACAATTGCATTATGAATTTCATCATCAGCAAATTTTAAAGTTCAAAATGGATTCTCTACGCCAAACTTTATGCATAATTCCTTTTCTCCTACATGTTGTAACCAGAAAAAATTGTTTTTATATACCAAAAATGAAGCCACAATAGTATCATAAGTATTGAATCAACATGTTACTGTGTACTAAAATGATAGTGATTATACAGGACACGTGGATGTAAGAATGTAATTGCAAACTCACAAACCTGGATATCCACATATACCAACAATATCACCACGTTTCACACCAGAATGGTATCTAGCAAATTCAACCTCATCCATGTCTGAGTCCCTAATTAACATAAAGCCAATATGGTTAACATTCATATGTAAGAGAAAAGCAAGCATTCAGATAACTTTTTTTTTTCCATATAGCAACCTACACTAATTGGATTCTAAAAGGTGAATCAACATCCATTTTGTAAGTTATATTTGCAGGAAAACATAATATAGTCACATAGAAAAGCACGGCCTGTAGTGTTAATAAAGTAATAATTTCAAAATACACAACAAAACCAACAATTGAATATTTACAGCAAAAGAAGTGAGTTATAAAGCAAAAGTGACCGTATAGCATGCATGTAATTCAAATAATAGTTTCACTTGTGGTTTATACCATTAGACTTCTTCGCAAATAACATTACCAATAACATTGTTATCGCTAAAATGGACACAGGAGAGGGTAAAACAATGAAGGGCTAAATATTTGACTAACGTCCAAATGTAACATCAAATGTTGCATGTCAATCTTCCTATAGAAACACTTAAGGCAACCTTGTTGAACTAATCCAATGTGTTATGGGAACCACATATACCTGATAAAAGTGCTGATGCCTTTAAACTCAAGATGCTTTTTTTATGTAGTCAAGGGGGAAAAAATCTTGTTTTGATGGCTAAGAGGAGTTGGGACAGAAAAGAATCATCAAGCAAGTTTAAAATATTGTATTTTCTGCTAATAAATGATTAAAACTAAACTTGAGGTTCTAATTGGGGTTATTTGCTAACATTGGGTTCTTAGAATTTAGACGATAGAGGTTTAAGCTTACAAGTTGTGATGGTCATTGTTTATAGCGTGCACTGGCTTTTAATCATGGGATCACAATTATAGGCCCTCTTATGTCTGCAATTCTTTGTGGCAGATCAAAAGAGATAAATTATACTGGCCAAACTCTTGTTTTTCCCCATTTTCTTGTCTGTGAGCCCCTGATGAAATCTTTTCCTCATTTACCTGATCTTGTCTTTTTTTCTTACGAAAATTATAGGAAGAGACCATCTGTCCATGTTCGGTGGGCCATAATTGTTATATCTTTTTTCTGGAAACAACAATTAGATGCCTCTTCACACCTTTGATTGGTCTTTTAAATCTTTACCTCATTCTTGAGCTGAGGAGTTGCACTAACTTGTGGAAATTCAGCACAAAAAAAGAAAAATTAGATTTATGATAATCTTTCATAAGATTGGGATATTAAAACACTCTAGTATGAAAGAAATCATGATCTTGATCTTTGAACTCGAGCTGCATTAGTTTTTCATGTTGAACTAAAGGTAACCGCGATGCTATGGTTCCGAAAACTATAAACTAGCTTGTCACATATGTTAATACAATATTCAAAATTTGCTAAATGATTGTATATACTAGCACAACAACTGCTAAACATGTTATTCATTCATCAAGCTGAACGGGCAAGATGCACTTTCTATTTGAAGTAAATGTATTTTAAGAGACCAACATGAGTAGGAAAATGATATCTGTGTAACTTTGGAAATGGTATATAAGCAAGGGGCAGAAGTAGCAATTATAAACAATAATGCAAGATGAGTTACAGAAAGTAGTATGATTGGCACACAGGTAATTCCAAAAAAGAGGTTTGTTCTAATGACATTTAGTACTTAGATTCATGATATCACAACACAAATGTACAGATGAAAAAAAAAAAACATACAGATGAATTTATCTTGGTCATTCATACCTAGCATCAGCCATGACTTGAACTTTAACACCACCACCAAATAAGTCATAAAAGTAAAGCTTGGACGAAGAAGTACGCTTGTTAATAATTCTCCCTAACATCAGGCAAAGCTTTTTCATTAGCATTGCATAAAATTATATATATAACAGATGGAGGTAGCAAAGCAAACAAGTTTCTAAGTAAATATTCCATGAAAAACGTACCCGCTAAACTGACTTCAACATCCTTGAGGTGCTCCCCATCGCTCAAACTTCCATACTTCTCAACATACTCCACAACGGACATGGATGCATGAAACTTATGAGGGTACGGATTCACTCCACCTGCCTTCAGGGATGCAAGGACCTTCAGCCTATTCTCATAGTATTGCTGCAATCAAACCGTAGGACAATTTAAATCCCCATTCTATCAGACCGAAAGAACTCCTTTAAACTCTCATCATCATCACCATTAAAAAAGAAAAAAAAAAGTTCCCAAATTCTCCCAGAGAACAGAAAGAAAGTGCAGCAAAACAAACCGTAGGGTCCATATCTTCATCTTCTGCAGCAGATGGCTTTTGAGATTGCGAATCCGCCAAAACCGCGGCCTAAAAAATAGCAAGAAACAGCAGCACCGAGTGAAATTCTGGAGAAAAATCGGTAGAACTATATAAAAGTAGCCTAGCAAGGATTAAAAATTTTGAGGGGCATTCGATCGCATGAAATCGTGAACTAAAGAAGGAAAGGAGATATTTTTATTAGAGTAATGTTATCAAGAAGAGCTAAGGAGGGACCTTCTTCTTCTTCTCTTCCTCTTTGAGCCGCTTCTCCTCTTCCTTCTGCTTCTTCTTCAACTCCTTCTTGAGAGCGCTGAAAGGGGCAGAGAAAGAATGCAGGAATAAGAGATGGAAATGGATGGAAGAAGAGCTCTATAGAGAAGAAGACGGCGACAAAGGCGATACCTCTTGCTGGGGGCTCCGGCCGTAGATGAGTCCATGGAGAGGCCGGCAACGCTTTCCGCCGCTGCTTCGACTCCGTCCGCCATCAGAGATCGAGAGACAGCCGAAGGCTTAGGTTCGTGGAAAAGAGAGAGAAGGGTGGCGTTTGCTTTAGGTTTCGGAGGGTTTTGACGTTCTGCCCTCGTGGATGCTTCAGGGGGGTTGATTTGCGGCTAGAGTCCATCCTAGCCGTTCAAAGTGTCATTACCATTTACAGGAACCAGCTTCTCCAAATTGTTTAAAAACTAGGTATTCTCATGTTCAATATTTTGCTTATAGATTAAGGTTTTGGAGAGATACAGCTACATCACAGCTATTATATAATCATGTTCATCACATTAGTTTGTATAGCCTTTAAG
>JAOXJJ010001007.1:10213480-10250458 GCA_025769935.1 Phoenix roebelenii
TTTTTTTTTACAAAAAAAAAAAAAAAAAAAAAAAAAAAAAAAAAAAAAGAAGAAGAAGAAAAAGATTATGAAGAAGAAGGAGGAGGAGAAGAGGGGAGGAAGGGACAAGCTCATCCACGCATAGCAGCCTCCACTGGGCCTCCACCCCTCCAGAAAAATGTTCGATGCCGGCTTGATCAACCCTTATCGATCTCGAGGGATATATGAGCATTATATATTTCTCCGTAGTTATTCACCCTTCTCTATATTTTTTAAAAAATATATATTTAGAATTTGAGAGGAAAACATGCTAACTCTAGATATCTATCTATGAAAGATTATTTTGTGCGCTTTTTTTTTCCAAATAGAGGTCGAGTATGCGCATTTTTTTTAAAACAAAAAAATAAAAGATCAAAAAGTCAAAAGAGAGTTTAATACTTGGAAACTAACTATGATTATTGTGCATCAAAAAATAATTAGTATTAAATGTACATTACTCGAGCAATGTATTTTTTTCGAGAGTTTCATCTTTAAAGAGTTCGGTACGAATACACTTTTCTAGAGTCAAAATAATTGCTTCTTCCGCAAGCTAGAAGATAGAAGGTCCAGAATGTTAGACGCTAATGAGGTACTTGTAATTTCTTTTTTTGAAAATTTTTTGTGACTTTAAAACTACCAGAATTGCCATAAAAGTTTTGCAAACCAAATGTAATTTGGAATATATAACCAATATTGAGTATTTTTTCAATAACAAAAGGAAGAGTAAATATATCGGATCTTCCATCCATAGCAAGGTTAATTGTCATAATACCAATTAATTATTGGGCCAATTTGCTGAATATTACAAATTCGTAGTACTGGTATTATCTTCAACAATTGCATTTAACTTGTACCTATATGTAAGTTAATAGAAATATATTAATCTTACGTTGGATTATTTATTTTTTAAAAAAAAATAAAGGAAGAAGAAGAACAAACATGGTGTTACCATGCTATGGGAGGCTGATCGTTTTTGCTGCATTGATTACACTAGAAATCATTTCCATAAACCTTTAACATGTTTTATACCATCAACCGTAGCTACTATCAATTATTTTTAAAACATCTTTGCATGTAAATTTCACTCTTTGAAAAAAAATACTTTTTTATTTCTTTTAAAATAAAATATAACACTTGGATTGTATTGAAAAAAAAAATCAGATTGACCGAAGGTAACTATTTTATGGTTTGAAATGTCAAAGCATTTACAATTTTTTTTTTTTGCTGTTACATATCACACCTGAAATTTTTGCACATCAAGTTTCAATAAATCTTTTATTTCTTTTCTATTAGTCACTGGTTCCTCACAGGAATCAAAAGCGACTTCTCCCTCCCGTGCCATGTATATAATCGGAGAAACTTGTATTCCCAATCTACTTATTGTTACGTATTTATATTCATGCAAAAGAAGGAACATGCTTTATATATTTTGAATAGTGAACAAAAGTATTTTGTTGTAACCTGTTTCAATAATCGATAGTTTTTTTAATTTTTGAATTCATATAATATTTTGATGCAGAAGTAGCGGATAAATAATCTTTTTCTAAATATAAACGAAATTACATAAAAATTTTACTATCAAGAAATCTAACCACAATTTTTTTTGGACCAAAAAAGTATTAAAAAAGTTATCTTTATATGTTCTTACAATCATGCCGATCAAGGTAATTATGACAGCTCTTTCTTTTTCATTTTCGTGATCAATAGCTTCATCAAATTCTTGAGCTAATTGACCCCATAAAGTAATAGCTATCTTTTTGTTTCTGCTAGTCAAGTAGAGTTTGGTAGCATGATGCAAAAGAGATGGAAACAATCTAAAGAAGTACTAATATTTATGTAAAAAAAGAACTTAAAGCAGCCTACTTTAAGTTTTTAATTTTTAGATTCTTTTGTAAACTAATTTTTCTCTGATATATAACTAGTCAAGAGACCCGGCTACCATGAAATGGCCAATAACATCTTCAAAAAAAAGGGAGGGGGGATGCTATATAATTGTATTTTTGTCCATATTTGTTAAGAATAAAATAGTTATTTTGCAAGCATACCTATCAAATAAATGTCATTATATTTTCTTGCTGGAATTTCACTAAAATCAATAAAATTAAAATTGTTCAAAGGTATAACATCGATGTGGCTGTCCATATGTTGTGTAATCGTCTATTTATTTATGTAAATCATATATTAATGAACAATTGTCTTAAAATTTTTTCTATTCTATGCTATATTATTATTTTTTAAACAACATACATGCCCTTTGACAAGAAGGCTTCTAAATCAACTAGCATCTTCTTTCTATATAGATGCTTGAATAGAAATTTCCTATATACAGAAGAAATATATCATTGATATATACATAACAATTTGATGTAGAAAATATCATGTAGAAATTTGAATAGGCTCTTCGTCAAGGAATATATAATCAACGTTGATCAATTGATTTTCCATGTACGGGTTTGTAGAATCTCAAATTCTTGAAAACCTTACTTTTATTTTCCAATTACGTTTTTCTAGTGCCAATGCAGATAACAAAATGTACTCCATTTTTTTATCAACCTGCTTTTACTGAAAATAGCACTTAATCAAACAACTATAATAAATAGTGAAAGTTATTTCTTTTATACATATAAATTAAAATATATATATATATATATATTTTCTATAAAAGAATAGTACTTGAAGGTAGATCAGTAAAAAAAATTATAAACAACATTCCTTGTATAATTGTCCAAAATTATAGAATTATTTTCAATCAAAATGTTCAATCTTTGTCGTGATTTTGCTCTAGAGAGCAACATATAATTGTCCATGAAAGAATCCAAGTTTAGGCAAGTAAACTCCAACATGTTTCAAAGTTTGGCCTTGACTTTTATTGATTGTCGTTGTATAATAAAGTTTCACCGAAAATTATCTTTTTTAAATAATAAAATGGCCATTTTGTTTTAGAAACTTGTATTACAATATGGAGAATACATACTTTGATACCAATATGATTATCAACGATGGTTGCATCTTCAATTACTTTTTAAGTCAATTAAGTGATTATCAATCTGGTACCATTATAGAGGCCTGCACTTTGATTGATATTTCATAGAAGTGTTATAGAATAACCTATTTTCAACCACAAGTCATGATGCGGGATCCCTCTAAATTTTAAAAAATTTAAAAATTCGATAGAATAAAGAATATTGTAAGAATCAATTATCGATGAATATTTACATATGGTATCAAAGCTTAAATATATCTTTCTTTACCAAGAACTAAAGAAAGTATGTGTAATTTAATAACATCAAATATTTCATTTGTAGAAGTGACAATAGCTCGCTCTTTTAAATACCAAGGGTCATCAAAATTTTTTTTGAAATTTTGATAAATTACCTGCACAATATGTTGAACAGAGTTTTGGCAACTTTTTATAAGCAAATCATCTGAAATTTATATCCAATCTGCCTCTTCGTCTTCATGAACTGCAATGGAAGGAACTGCCCCATTGCCAATATCCAAAATCCATTCAGTAAACTCAGATAACAAATTTTTCGATGCATCAGTCGTCATACTATTTAAGAATCACATATTTTTTTAAAAAGAAAATTTTTCGTGTCTCCAACTCTAGAAAGACGACTAATAACAGCATTCAAATATATAGCATTCCTTTCCGGAATCAACTCAAATAAAGCCATTGCCTGCCGCCATCTCACCGCATGCCATGTATGCTCTAATCATAGAATTACAGGAAACCACATCTCTTTGATGCATATTATCGAAAATTTGATGGGCCACGGCCGCCAACCACTACATCTGGTGCAGACACTGAAAAAGGGCATTTTGAACAAAGATATTCTAGACGGCTAAGATCATCAACTACATCACTAAGTTCATCTAAGATGGTCGGGGACATCTGGGACCCCCACTCGGCAGCTTCAGGATCAGCTTTAGCTCCCAGGTTGCTTCTTATCTCTTAGGAGTCTCCACCCCCCGGGTATCTAAAGGTGAACTTCGATGGTAGTGGCCCAGGAGCAAGTGGTAGAGGCAGTATGGGTTTTGTGATCCGAGGCCACAACTCACAATTGATTGTTGCTAGTGGGCGATGGGCCGATGGGCTTTCAGTTACAGGACTGGAGCTCAAGGCAGCTTGGAAGGGGGTCTCCTATGAGAGATGGAGGTTAGGAGCCGAGCGCATTATCTTGGAGGGAGACTCGGCCACAATGATCGATTAAATACAGGAGAAGGAATAGAGGGGGGATGACAGTCCCCTACTGAGTGACATAAGGCTGATGTTGAGAGTTGCAGCGCCTTCTAGGTGGTGCACGTGTATTAGGAGGCGAATAGGACCGCGGACTGGATTGCATCCTATGCTTCGCAACATTCTGAAGATGTACTTTGGCCACACCGGGGGCTCCTTCCTCGCATCTGAGCCAGGTTTTAGTCTACACTAGAGTAGGATGAGCAGCCGTTATACCAAAAAAAAAAAACAAAGATATATCTGTGCATGGATCCCTTTGATTCACTCCAAAGGCTCAAGGACTCAGGCTTTAAGGAGGATGGTGAAGGAGAAATTATTGAGAAAAATTCCCACAGCCCTCATCTTATTGCAAGTTGAAAAGGCCTTCATTTTGATACCCCTCCTCAATGAAGCATTTGATCATTGTGTTGAAGACCACAGCATGTGGAGATTTGAATGGCAAGTGATGAGAGCACAAAAGTGCAATCATCATACCATCTTAATTAGTATTATAGCTAATCATTAATAATAAAATTGACTAATTAATGTTGTATTTTTGTTTGAGTGCAAGTAATCCAAGAAACTAATTAACATTGGGTTTGAGCCCAATGCCCGGCAACCCGAGCTCAAGTCAAGCCAACATCTTCACGTGATGGAGCTCAGCCTGCGATGCAGCCAGCTTTCCAGAATCACCTTCTATCCACGCGCTCGTTCCATGCACGTGGCTTCCAGATGCAACATCTCAAGCCATCTGTGAGGAGTTTTCCCAACACAATAGATCCCTTCATCCCGTCTCAGCACCAACTTGCTCGTGCCAGCCGCATGCCAGCTTCTGTGCCAGGTCGTCCGCGTCTTCAGCGCGTCCCCACCGTGCCTCATAGCCATCCAGCCAGTTTCCCAATCCTCCACGCCATCAACGCGATCGATGCAGCGTCCCAGATTTCCTTCAATCCCAGGCGCTCGTTTTGAATGCAGCCCAGCCATCTCGGAGCCGTATCGCGCACGTACCAGCCTTCCATATTCGTCCGCATCGCTGCCAGTTCCGTCCCAGCTCTTCCCCAGGTATTCCGCCATCAGCAGAGTCCCAGCCGTCCGCGTGTCCCAAGCGCATCCCCAGCGCGTCTCCAGCCATCCGTGCCTTCCGCATCAGGCGTCCAGCGATCTCGTGTCCATGGTCCAAAGAAGGAAATCGTCCGGAGCGATCTGCCCACCATTTCCTCCTCCGTTTCAGCATCCCGGATGACACGCCTTCCTCCCAGCGATCCTGCAGCGTCCAGCCGTCCGTGATCAACGTTCCCAGCGTCTCCCACCGGATCCACCTTCCAGCATCCTGGTGACACGCCTTCATCCCATCGATCATGCACCCCGGATGTTCCCTCTTCCGCATCTCACCCCAAGCATCTGCAATCGGCCGCCCGTGATTCCTTCCCAAATTTCAGCACCCCACGACTATAAGAGGAGGGGAGGAGAGGCCATCCAGGGGGGAGGTGCTCGGCTGTTTCAAAGGAAGAGTTCGCAGCTAGGTGGAGGCCAAGAAATAGAGAGGAGGGAGGAGAGATTCTCGGCTCGGTTGGAGGAAGAAGAAAGCTCTGTTCAAAAGAAACAGGGAGAGCTCTGTTTGAAGAGAAAAAAGAAAAAAAAAAGAGTATTTTATTTATTTTGGAAGTTCTACCGAGAGGGGAGAAGAAAGCTATGTTTTGAAAAAGAAAGAGAGGGAATTTGGGAGAGAATGCCTTGCTCTATTTTCAACAAAGTTTGAAAACAGTGCATTGTGTTTTTTTGTTGAGTTTTAATTGAAAGTCTTATGTTAAGAGGTTTTGTTTTAAGTTTTAATTTTAGAGAGTTTTATTTTGGTGGAGAGTTTTACTTTTAAGTTTTTTTTTTATGCTGCAATTTTTCTTCTTTTATTCTGTTCTGCAGATTCTGTAATTTTTCTTTTTATGTAATAAATTAAATTTTCTTTTATGCAATTTATATTCCAGGCTTTGATCTTCTTAGCACTGTTTTCATCCATTTTAATTTATGCCAAAGCTCTTTTTTGATTAGTTAAATATATAAATGCTCTTTGAATCTAAGTACTTGCTTTTTGTTAATTTTAAATAACAAAATATTTTCTGGTAAACCAGAGAATCATTAACATCCTCAAAGTAATGTTTTTTTTTTGTCATTCAAAAATCGATTTCGAATCCGAGTGAATATTTTAATTTTTATGCAACTCTAATCGCAGTAGAAAAAATAAAAGTATAATTAAATTAAACTTTGTTTGTCGGTTCTAACAGCAATCTGTTTAGCATATTTTTAGATAAACAAAAATTTGTCAACAATCAGGGAAGGCCAAAGAGAGATCCATCAGCTTGCGTTGCATCCTCCAAGCTGTCCATGGACTCGGATTTGGAGATGGGTTTGTTTTTTTTAAAGGACTTCAATCATCTTCTGCTCCGTATTCAGTACTTTGACATAAAATTCCTCTAAGCGAGCAGGCGTTTTCGTAATTTTATTATATGACGGGAGTATTTGAGTAATGGTCCACTGCTTTGAGCCCGCGGGCTGGCGGTACATAAGAAGAGTAGCAGTAGAGCTTCACTACCCTCAATGGTGGTCAGTATCACTGAAATGCCACCCAAGGCAGCTTTTTGGAGGCAGCTCCATGCTTTGTACGTAATCAGAGGAACCCAGGAGCCCTTGAAATGGACTAGACTCATCAAAGGCTACCTTTCTTATGGCTTTGCAGAGGAAGCTCTCCTCATATACACCCAAAATCTCCCTGATAGGATCCACCAACCCATACTACCGTTTGTTCTCAAAGTTTGTGCCTCCCACTCCCTCCTTTCACTTGGGCAATCCCTGCATGCAGAGTGTATCAAACTTGGGATGGTCCATGAGCTATTCGTGGGTACCACATTTGTCTCCATGTACTGTAAATGTCATCGGCCCGCTGTTGCTCGTAAGTTATTCGATGAAATGCCTGAGAGGAATGTGGTGACATACAATGCGATGATTGGAGGGTACTGTATGAATGGTGACATGGAGTTGGCTTCAATTCTCTTTGACCAGATGTGTTCGCGGACCCCTGTGACTTGGGCATTGACGATTGAAGGGTTTGCTAAGGTGGGGGATACTGTGGCTGCGAGGAGGTTGTTCGACAGGGCCCCACCAGAGATGAGAACCGTGGTGACATGGACTGTTATGGTCCATGGTTATACTGTAAATGGTGAGATGGAAACTGCAAGGGAATTGTTTGACCGCATGCTAGTTCGGAATTTCTTCGTGTGGTCATCCATGATCACTGGGTATTTCAAGAAGGGTGATGCTGAGGAGGCTAGAGCAATTTTCGACCAAATGCCGGTCCGGAACTTGGTGAATTGGAATGCATTGATAGCTGGGTATACACAAATTGGATGTTGCAAGGAGGCTTTGGAGGCTTTTAGGCAAATGCTGGAGTATGGCTTCGAACCTGATGAGTTTACAATAGCGAGTGTTTTATCAGCTTGCTCCCAATTCGGTTCGCTAGGTTGTGGCAAGAAAATCCATGAATTGATCAATCACAAAAAAATAAAGACAAATCATTTTGTTTTAAATGGTTTGGTTGACATGTACGCAAAATGTGGTGATCTTGAAAGAGCAAAAAAAATCTTTGATGGGATGAGAAGAAGGAACAGTGTATGTTGGAATTCAATGATCTCGGGCCTTGCTAGTCATGGTCAGAGTGAAGAGGCCCTCAAGCTCTTTGATCAAATGGAGGAGTCAGAAGAAAAACCTAATGAGATAACCTTTCTTGTGATCCTTTCAGCCTGCACACATGGAGGATTTGTTAAAGAAGGACTAGAATTTTTTGAGAAGATGGACAAGTACGGATTGGTTGCAGGCGTGGAGCACCATGGATGTTTGGTCGATCTATTGGGCCGAGCAGGAAGGCTAGCTGAAGCCTATGATGTGATCAAGAAGATGCCAATGAAACCAAATGAGGTGGTATGGGGAGCTCTGCTAGGAGCGTGTAGAGTACACATGGATATGGAAATCGCGGACAAAGTGGTGCATGAGATTGGAACCTTGAATTCTGGTGCTGGATCCACTAATGATGCACAATATGTAGTGCTATCAAATATTTATGCTGCTTCAGAAAAATGGGAAGAAGCAGAGAGGATAAGGAGGAGTATGGTGGAAAATGGAATACAAAAAATACCTGGTTGCAGTTCCATTATGGTAGGTAACACAGACTATCAGTTCCATGCTGGGGCAATTGTAGATTCTCAAGCACATATGCTATGTGGAGCCTAGGATTAGACATTTTAAGTATTAGGATCATGAGAATCGGCGGACGCTGGCATTGTTGGATGTTTCCAAACTCAAACAGTTCAGAGAAAAAATATTCAAGTTGCACAAGAAACATTTGCTTTGAGAATTTTGTAGTTTTTATTCAGTACTGAGCTTAGGATATGAGCTGAAGCAAGGAAGAATGTATTGGCTCTCCCTTAGACTAATTTTGATGGTAGATCACTGGATAAACCAGGATACCAAGCAATGAGCTGAGATGAGATCAAAAAGTTTAATATTGTTTACACACAACGAGCAAATACAGTAATGAAACTGGTAAGGGTGTAAAGATATACTAGTTCTTATTCAAGATTGAAGCACAGTAAACAAGGTTTAACCAAGCACAGATTCCAGTCAACAAGAGGCAGTCTTCAAAAATTTGGCCATAATGCATCGCATTGTAATGACTTGTTTTGATACTGGCACTTTGGAAAGTCATTCAAAATTAGCATGTTAAATTATTGTACTTTTCCTTCTTTTGTTGTATACTGCAGTTGCTGTTAATTTCAGTCATATTATCTCAGTGCTGAACACATGGGAAGGTCTATGAGAACTATTTCAGAACTCTGCCCACCCCCTTCTCCCTCCCTCCCTCCCTCACTTTTATCTTCAAGAAACATTCATTAATTTATCCTCCATAATTAGAGCTTCTGTTTTCATATTTAAGCCACAATTGTTTGCTACATGAAGTATATGATGATGGGATTACTTGAATAGAACATTTTAGAGCTTCTGTTTTATGTCCTTATAAGAAAAATATATGTTAAAAAAAAAACACTTTTACACAACCAGCCACTCTTATTATTCTCTTGCATCTTAAGCCACCATATTCAACAATGTATTTTACCCTTTCGTATCACCCATTCATCATTGCTTTTTGGTTGTGCAAATACTCTATACTCTTTATAACAGAACCTATATCCTCTTGTTAACATCCTAGAATTTAACATTATCATTATCTTGTAATAAACATCGCATAATTGTTAGGCATTAAAATAATAATGATTATAATGATTGTTATTTACCATTAAATATGAAATAATGATCGATAATGAAAAATTAAAGCAACTATTTGTCGAAGTTACTGTTCACTAATAAAATATTAGTTTTAGCTATTGACTGAATGAAATTTATTTTTAGTTAAAAGTTAAATTAAAAAAGCTATATTTAATGACACTACTAATGTTAAATATAAGTATTTTTGTTGTGTAATAGCTGAAGAATTTTACTATCTCGATAGGCCAGGACAAAAATTTTCTTAAAAATGAAAAAGCTAGTACTGTAAGATTAACAAACGGGTACTTTTGTAATTTAATGAGTTAAAAGAGTAAAATGGACCTTCTATTGAGACTGATCACAAAAGATGCAAGAAAACAGGAACAAGTACCCAACTGCGTAAAAGCAACATTTTGACTATTTTTTATATACATGAAATACAGATTGTGGATTTTGCATAAAAAATCAACTTAATTGTTGGTTGTGCAAGCAAAAATCAAATTTATTTTTCTTTTTTCCTTAGAATGATACATATTTAAGGTTCCTTAAGAATTTTACCCCTAGATCTAACTATGAGAGGGGTGGTAACCTAAATAAATTTGTATTGAATATTTAAACTATGTACATCTGGTATTCAGCCAATGTATATGGAGCATTTTAGATTTGAATATCACCCACCCTGTACTTAGACATAACTGCAAAATCATCCACATACCTTTAGACTTATATCATTCAGAGAAAGTAATAAAACCAACCTTTTCTTGCAAAATCAATTATTGAGTGGATTTTTTCATACCAATTCATTATATGGAAGTGGAATTGAAGAAAAACTTATCTTTTGCTTAAGAAAAAATAAAACTTTAGTAGTACGCTTTTGTTGAGAGGTAATTACAAATAATTCATCAAGATTATATGACCTATTTCACATATTAGATTAAACATAATTTTACTCAGAAAATGTACAATACTAATATATATGTTATTCTACACCAAGGTTGCAATTTTGAATCTTGGAAATGTTTGTTCCCTTTCTTTTTCCATCTTTATTTGTTCATAAAATTAATTTCTCTAGTTTAATATGTTCACAAGTATGTTAGGCTAAATTGCTTCCTTGTTGGTCATAATAAAATTAAAAACTTGGTTTCAACACTTTATCATGCCTTTTGCTAGTAACTCTCTAGAATTATGATAGCTTGTAGATAACCTAAGTCATTCCCATGCCAGATATTACAAAGGTGTAATTTTGTATTACATGCTACCACTCAAAAAAGAATCCAACATATACATAGCAAATACATGGATACGTACATATACAAATATACGTACATATACAAATATATATACATACATATATACATACACATACGTGTGTGCATGCATATACATACATACATACATACATACATACATACATACATACATACATAATATGTAGGTCTACTTTTCTTCCAGAAGGATTGAGACCTCAACTCTACCAATACAAAATCAATGGCAGAAATGTCATATGGAGGATCAATACCATAGGTTATAATCTACATCATAAAACTATCACAAAATCTAAAATCATGTTATAGAGGTCATATACCCATGCATCAAATGGTTCAAAAAATATTATTTTAATTGTTTAATATTGATGTTTTGAATGATTTATGGTTTAGAAGCATCCAAATTTATTGAATTTTGGTTTCTACGTATTTTTATAATATCCAAATCATGATCAATAGTCTAGCTTGGGACACTAATTTAGTATCACCATGAATTTTTGTTCTCACTTGATGCATGAGTAGAAAGTCTTAAAACACGATTTTTTGTATCTTAAGTTTTTGTTATATAGATCAAATTCAATAGTATCGATTCTAAATTCGAAATGTTCATCAATAATTTTTGTCTGTAGGATTGAGGTCTCAATCCTTTCAAAAGAAGAGGTGACTATCACTATATGTGTGTATATATACATACATACATATGTATGTTTGCATGTGTATATATGCATGTATGTTTGTATGCATGCAAGCATGAATGCATGCATGTATGTATATATGTATGTATGTATGAATGTACAAATGCATCATGAATATATATGTATATGTATATACGCATATATGTGTATAAGAATATGTATATAAGTGAAAGTGGGTGTCAACTGCATTTGTCAATAACCGCATTTGTCACACCTCCGACCTGAGATCGCGAGTTAGGGGTCGCGTCAACCGCCGCATGCTCATAGAAACCTCTCTACATAAGCATGCAAGGCATCTCAACATGATATCATAAATATGCAATAGAATAATTTAACTAATAATATGCAAACTTTATTTCTTTAACTAACTCAACTACAATGTCTCACAATTCTAATATTAGTCCAGATGCGGCGGCGCGCACGAACATTCAGTGTTCTAAGAGGAAAAACAACAAAATCTCCAGCGAAGAGCTCTGATCAAGGTTGGACCTCCAGTGGAGGAATGGGGAGGAGCTTAAATAGACCGAAGACTAAATTCTAGTCTTTGGTAGAGTCCGAGGAGAAGGAGGACTCGTTTTCCTCCGCCGTGCTCAATGAGGGCTCTGCCCTAGTTTTGGTTCGGACGGGCCTTTGGGCTGTGTTCGGAAGCTGGGCCGGGCCTCACAACATTTCTCAATCCTTAAAATTTTACAAATGCATGGAAGATGAGAAAGACATATTTCATACTCATGGTAATAAATAGGGTGTAAATGGATTTGATTGACTAGTTTCTAAGCTAAATCCGATTAGAAATAGATCTAGTTCAACCCGAATCAAAGTTATTTAGATTGATCTTGGATTCAAAATCATGACTCTTTTTGAATATGGATTGGCTTTCAGATTACTATATTTCCAATTTGAATCAAACTAAATCAAACCAATCCTAAACTAATACATACATACATTAAATTCCTCCTTGATTATAAGAAATCAGTTTTCTTTTTGTCATATAGTTAGTCAATAATGTGTTGTTAATTGTTACTATATGTGATTGCAATCAAATCTTATATAAATATTTTGATAATGTTTACATTTTGCATACTTTTATTATAAATATAATATATTTATGCTACAATTAGGTAATAAATTTATACATATTGATTATGGATTGTGTTAAGATTATTGCTCACCCAATTTGACTCGAAATTTTGATGGATTGATAAAATTAATATTAAATTCAATCCAATCCAACTCGAATGGAATTGAATTAGGTTTGAGTTCAATTTCTTGGCATTATTCAAATATTGACTGGGTTTGGATTCTGCCAATCCCCAATCCAACCCAGCCACTTGCAACCCTAGTAATAAAGCAAAATTATTTAAATATGTGTAAGGTTTGATTTAACAAACAAGTGAAAATAATATTATATGCTTTATGGTTAAAAGCAAAATTTTTTAGATGAGTATAAGGCATGTTTATGAAAAAAATAAAAATGTAAATTTGCCCACTAGCAAAGCAAAACTATTTAAATTTGGATATAGTTTGATTTAACAAATAACTGAAAAATATATGTGGGTTTGGGGTAAAATGCAAAATTAGTTAGATGAATATACGCTTTCTTTATGAAAAGGAAAACTTTTGCCCCCATGCAGGATCGAACTACAGACCTTCAGTTTACAAGACTGACGCTCTACCACTGAGCTATAGGGGCTGTGCTTTTCAAATTTCACCGTCTTATTAGAAAGGAAAATAGCTGCAGAACGAGGTGCTAATGACAATTAACCAGCATCTTAATTAATCCAGTGAATAAACAACTTATATTATGGCCACTTACATAAAGCTGATGGCTGACATCCAAGATGGGAACTTAGACATCAAGCCAAAGATGACATGATTCATAAACTCAAGGTGAAATTAATTAACCATCGGCCACCTATAAAAATATGTGGTTCACAGAGCATATAATTGATTTTCATTATTGTGCATCTAGAATATAGCTGACCTATGACCCAACTTGATCCCTACCAAATTCTCAATATATATTTAAATACTCGTGGATTGGGGCAGCATTCAAAAATTGGACCTAATCTAAAATTTAGATCAAATTTGATTTTGTATTGCTCAACTTGACCCAACCAAACCCATATATCATCCAAATTTACTTTGGATCGATAAATATAGACTCGATCGAACCGGAACCCAATTTGACCTCATCTAAAATTGGAATCATATAAACCTCCTTCTCCTCCTTCACTATAAATATCTCTCGTAATCAATAGAATGACCTCTCACCCAAACTAATCCTCCTCTTTTTATCTCAATAACCATATCTGCTCTCATCTATCTCCATTTACTTATACTCATCTGTTGATTATTACTGACTTGATGTGACTCAAATTTGGATGGATTGATAAAATCAATAGTAAATCTAATTTCATCCCACTTGAATGGAATTGGACTATATTTGAATTCAATTTTTGACCATATTTAGATACGGATTGAATTTAGACTATGCCAATCCCTAATCCAACCCGACCCCCTAGCAATCCTAGTAATAAAGCAAAATAATTTAAATATATGTTCAGGGCAATGCAATAGCTTCATGCTTTAATATAGCCGAAGAAGGAACTTACCATAAGAGAAATGTTCTAACTTCGAAGCTGCAAGTAAAATATTTTTTTTTGTGATAAAAACGACATTTCATATATCTCTAACGTGAGTACATCCAGCCATATTAAAAGAAAGAAAAGAGTACAAAGTAGAAGGTATCTCTTCTATCGATGTCCATAAAATCTCTCTGGAGTGCCTAGCAACATAAGAGGCAACCTAGTCTGCTGCATTGTTTGCCTCCCAAAAAACGTGTAAAGCCTAAAAATCGCTCAGCTCCTAAGGCAACCTAGTCTGCTGCATTGTTTGCCTCCCGAAAAACGTGTAAAGCCTAAAAATCGCTCAGCTCCTGAGCCAACCTACGAGTGTCACGGATAAGAGGATGACCATCACCATTTTTTCTATCCAATCTTTGAACCCAGTCAAACACCACAGAGGAGTCCCCCTCAAGGCATAGACGCTCAACACCCAGTACCTGCCTGACAAAGGATATCCCTTCCCAAGCTGCCCGCAACTCCATCCCAACAGCAGTAAGTCCAGGTGTACGACGGCCACCAGTTGCTATCATCCTCCCGAGATGATCTCTGATCACAAAACCAACACCTCCGAACAATCCGCCCACCGACATACTACCATCGAAGTTCACTTTGAGATAACTGGAGGATGGGGGTACCCAAGAAACAAGGATGAACCTGGGCGCTGTGACAGCGAAAAGAGTACCCCAAATGTCCCCAACCATCCTAGAAGAGAAACTCGCAGCAGCTGTGGTGATCTCCCTCGCATGACGTATCGCTTTGTCCGCCACCATCCTCGATGGTAACCTCCTACCCTTGAACAAGCCAGCATTCCTATCCAACCAAATATAATAAGCCAAATATGCCCAGCGAATCCCTGCCTCAGCAGTACTAGGCCTCCACATGAAAACCCTCAACCAATGAATCAAATCCTGTACCAACTCGACTGCGTGAGGCAATAGGTCCGGTGATCTCCAAATCTCTCTAGTTCTGGGACATTGCAGTAGAACATGATCAATAGTCTCCTCGGTATCTATGCACACCTTACAACCCCGAGTGACCCTCATCCCACGCCGTGCTAAAAAGTTCCTAATCGGTAGGCAGCCCCATGTCACCTTCCAGATTAAAAGCACCATACGCGGGTGAATCCGCATCCTCCAAATCCATCCCCCTCTATCTGCCGGCCTGGCTCTCGGCTCATCAACAGGTAAATATCCCTGGCACGTACCTGTAACCTCCCTGTTGGCACCCAGACTAGTCTGTCTGGCCTCTCTCGGGCAAGAACTAGTAGAGCCAGAACTCTTGAACTCTCTTGCTCCCTGCACATTGCCAGTTGAAGTTGAAGCAGTAAATACAGACCATCTAGGGTGATGCCTTACTGTAAAGTCTACGCAGAAAAAAAAAAGCATATTTATTGCCTGAAATTCCAGTAGCAAAAAAGAAACCTAGTTCCAATATTTCATTTGGAATTAATCATCAGTCAAATACCCCTTCCTCTTGAATCAATCACATGTGATGAATTTACCATGCACAATCTTATGACACATTGTTTCTAATTTGTTAGATTTTTCTGAAGTAACATGATAACGGACAGCATTCAGATGTATGAATCAGATCCAGGCGGAAAGGCACAGCATGTGATTTCAGTTAGTATGGGCAGAATCCAAACAATGAAACCACTCCAGGTTTCACAATCCACTTCTTTGAGATGCAATCTCTCCTTGATTTAGGTTTATACAGAAACTATGCAGTCAAAAGCAAGATAAATCAAGACTTCATACGCTGCAGAGCATCAGAAGCATACATGATTGCCTTTATATCACAGCAGCTGATAACCTGTCTTAAGACAGCAAGCCCAAATCCACAGCAGCATATTCTCATGCGGAGGCTGGCGCATATTTGTATACATACTATAGGCCAAATTTCAAGTTCCACCATATAATAGAAGATGCGACATGGCTCAAATCCACAGCAAAATCAGGCACACATTTATCCAACAAATTTGTTGAGAAAATCTCTGAATTTATATGTGCACAAACAAAGTATAGACAAACTTGAGCTCATTACATACCCCTACAGGGTAATCATCACCAAGAAGGTGACACTTGTTTGGAAGAAATCATAGGTTAGTGCGAAAGGAGCCCTTTATAACTTTGAGAACTTTTCTGGTGTTTCAGAAGTCCCCATTGCATGGATTGGCCCATTGCAATCATGAGAAAAACTGGCATGCAGAAGAATGGCATACTGTTAGATGCATGAGAATGGCATATGCCACAACATTTGAAAAAAATGTATGACAGCAGGTTTACAGCATGCTAAAAAGAAACATATTTAAAAAGTATCTCCATCATTGTTAAAATACTAAGTATGACACCAGAGTAAAGAGATGACGGGGGTTGGATTGTTCTAACCAAAATATGCCATTTATGCTTCTCAATCAAACAGAAATAAAAGATTGGACTGAGGATGTTTTGGTTATTGAACATGAGTAATACCCTTGCTCCTGTGGGTAAAATAAAAGTTATGTTAGATCACCGCAACAAGAGTATCGATAACAAGATTAAAGACAATTTTAGAGATTAGCAAACTAGTCATAGTAAAGTCACATATGATACTCACATTACACATGTATCAACTAAATTATTTTAAAAACATTTTACTCAGCATATTTTCCAAAACTCAAGCAACAATACCCGTATTTATAACATTTCTGGATTACATATTACTTATCATATTATCTGAAAATACTATAAATATTAGATAAACAACAACCCTAAAACAACGTCTCCTAATCATAAAAAAAACTTCTGGCTTACCCATAATGGACAAAGGAGTTTGACTTAAAATATGATTCCTAACCAACAAAAGCCTCCATTAAAGTCGTAACTCCATTGGGTTCCACATGAAAGACCAACAAAATCTTTCCAAATCACAATCCTAATGAGTCTAGAACATTCCTAACTTAACCTAGACCAAAAATAGAGCCTTTAGATTATAATCCTTCTCATAAAAGGACTCAGAAATGCACTAAGAAAATATCTCTAAATGTAGTACGAGAATTGTAAGAAAATAAGAAATACCTACCTCTTAAGACCCAATACAACCAGCAAATTAACTAAGCCTAATTTAGACCTCAACCACACCAATCTTCAAATTTTTTAAGCGGACGACCCCTGTTTCGAACAAAACAAGGTTCGACTGCTTAAGCGGCCTTCTTCTCCGGCGCCGGCCCCCTTGCAGCCTCCGCCGGCTTCCACCAGGCTCCGCCACCGTCCGCCAGCGTCCCTCCCTCCCTCCCCCGCTCTCTCTCGCTCTTTTTCTCTCTCGTTTTGCCTCTCCTAGGGTTCTTTCTTCTCCAGCGCCGGCCTCCACTAGGCTTCGCTGGTCCTCCGCCGGCGTCCGCTCTCTCTCCCTCCCCCGCTCTCTCTTTTCTTCTCCTTCGTCTCCGGGATGGCATCCAGTTTTCTGAGTCGGAACCGTACTGGTGAGCCACCGGTATGGTTTGAAACGGGCGGAACCGGCCGGTTTCGCCGACGTTGATGGTGAGTAAGAACTATGATACATCTTGACAGTTCTAGGGCATTCATTATTAAGGTCCACATTTTTTACCACTTGGGGATTCAACGTTGGTTGCTAAGCTAGAATTAGAATTCTAGTATAACCACTCAACAATTTTAAAAGGCCAATTTTCCCAAAACCGGCACTACTAAAAGTTTTAGCTCTCTTGAAGAAAAAAAGATTAAAACACACATTAAACATTTTATCTTTGTTAAAGATTTAAAGCTTCAAAATCAACGATAGACCCTTGAAATTGACGACGCACACCATTAATTGTGATATGCACCCCTAACATTTTAAAAAACCAAAAATCAAATGTTCTAGTGGTCTCTCATTTATCATCAACTAGGTGCCAAAATGGACAACTTTAATAATATAATAAAATGTTATGCAATGATTGAAGGATCGAAATTCATTTATTGGAAAAATTACTTGAAACCCCTTAACTTTGGGTCATTTTTACTTGTACCCATAGAGTTTAAGAGTTTCAATATGGTCTCTGAAGTTAGTTAAGTGGTTCAGTATGGCCCCGAGCCCCACTCGACATCCATTATTGTTAAGATATAGTCTAAATTCTAAAAGGTCATAATTACCCCTCATCTCTTCTTTTCTTTGTTTCTTCCCAAAATACATCCCTCCTCTCCCAAGTTCCCTCTCTCTCCTTTCTCACCATCCCTCTATGAGATGAGATCCTATCCCCCATCTCCACCAAGTGCTGAGAGTCGGCGGCATTAAATGCAGTCCCATTGAGCACAAATCTATCAATTCTTTCCACTTGCCATCGGATTACCATAGTCCTCTTCCTCCACCTATCCTCCGCCGATGGCAAAGTAGACCTCCTCTCCTTGTCCTGGGTCCGGAAGCTCCTGGACACCTTCCTCAATTGCCCAGAAGAGTTCTTGATCCTTTTCAACAAGGGGATCCCCCCACGCACCCCTCTCAACTACCTCATCTTTGACTTCCTCGAGTGAGGAATCAAAAGCCCTCGATGTCTGCAATGCTATTAGGGATGGGATCGACCAAATCCGACAATGAAAGCACTCGAGATTCTCCTTGTCACCCTTGATCCTTCCCACAAGACACTCCATGTGGGCCATCTCCGCTGTACCCTCAAGGTCCTCACCAACCTGATCACGGAGGAAAACAAGGGAGGGAATTTTTCCTAGGTTGGCTTCTAGTAGGATTTTTTTTCTAGGTCGACTTCTAGAAGGAGGCCAGCTCTGTCCTCAATCTACTTGTAACCATTGTTAGATCGAAAGAAGAAGACAATGACAAGCAAGGGATTCTTTTCCTAGGTCGGCTTCTAGTAGGATTTTTCTTCCTCTTCCTCTTCTTCTTCTTGTTGCTATCTTTTTCTTGGATTTTTGGGCTTCCTCCTCCTCTATGTGGATAATAGCTTCAAGGGCATTTTAGCCCTGAATATGTCACATGACCATCACCTGATGGAATCCAATGAGCTTAAATAAATAGAGATAAATGGAGTGACCACATAGAACCACTTAACTAATTTCAAAGACCAAATTATAACTCAAGGGGTACTAAGTGAAAATGATCCTAAGCTGAGGGGGTGTTCGGGTAATTTTTCCTCTTTTTTTCCAATTTATACTTGTTTCAAGATGCATGGATCATTTTCGTCAAAAAAAAAGATATATAGATCATGATTAAAACAAAAAGGATTCTCAATTTAAATGCCTTATCATATGTTTTAGCACACCAACACAATGGACATCATCCATTCTTGCACCTGCTTGATGCATAGCTTAGAGATTTCCAAAAGATAAGACTTTTCTTAGCATTTTTGAAGCTGTGGATCAACATCAATAGTGAGCACCTCAGATCTAGATGATCCATTTTTTATTTAGAACTATCAGATCTTTTACTTAAGATTTAATGTTTAGTATATAGTTCAGCAAAAAAGAAAATTAAGTCAGGCATTTAAAGCAAGCAACTGACCAAGCTGAACTGTTCTTCTAGCTACTTATAATAATACAGCTGACTTGAAGTAGTCTAAATTAATGGCAGTACAAGTTGCTGATATAAATACTCCATGTGTTTAATAGACTACAAGTTGCTGATAACCACGGAATCTATGCATGCTAACAAATCAACAATTCCTATACATGTTAAATCTCTAGATGACAAACTCCAAACTTACATCCAAACTGAATAAATTTCTTTACGGAAGATCTCCAAGTCTTCCAAACAAAACCATTCTTCTGTTAGCTGAAGGATAAAGAAAGAAAAAAAATAAGATACAACCTTGCTCTAATCTATGCACAAGATAAGGTACCAAGTAAGGAGATGTTTAATGTGTAAGGAGATGTTTAAAGTATAACTTACAAAGTAAGGGTATCCCTCTTGATTGAAATTCTCAGGAGCATTTTGGAGAAAGAGGTATATAAAATAAAGTACAAATGTGCCACATTCTTCACCATTTGTCTGTTGTGGCACCTGCAAAGCACTTGTGTGACAATGATTGGGAAACCATAAACTACCATAAAAGACCATAATGTGGTATCATTACCTTAGGAATTAAGAGAGGAATTTTTGATATAAAATCATCCCCCTCTTTTCTTCCCTCTGATTTATAAATGTCGAGCACAAACCTGAAAGAACAAGAAGAAGACTAACACTAGAGAGAGATAAAGAACAATTTCAATTATTTATGGTGTCTGGAGGAGCAAAAATAGAGCACAAAAGCAAACCTTCTTATGTGTGGCTCCAACCTCTTTGGTTCCGTACTTTGAAGTGAATCAAGCAGCAACATGCACGGTTTTTTTGTTTTTGATTGTTTTTTTTCTCCAAAGTTACATAAAATAAGAAGACTCCAGTGTCTCCTATTAAAATGTCAAGAAATATTAATTGTTTTTACTAGTTTTACAAGAAAGAACTTTTTTTTAGTGAATAAGAAAGAAATATTTATAAGAAAGCAAAACCCACCAACAAACAATGGGGACAAAAACGTATTTCCTTGAAAAGATCTGTTTCCTCTTAATCCACCTAAGCACCTTTTCTTTTGTCATTTTATCCTTGTACAAAGAAAACCATAAACAATCAATATATGTACAGGAGCTCCTCTTCTCTTCTGATATCCTGCTCCATAGATCCCTAGACAGGAAAAAACAACATCTTTACAGAAAGGTGGATATCATGCACAAGCTGCTTCTGTTACGGATGTGGAACTCACTCTAAGTAGGACTCAAACACATTGGTATCTAGCTTCTTGTCATTGCTGGAGTTTGTCCGCCTAACATTTTTAAGTCTTTGGGACCTCCTGTATTGAGGAAGGGAATCATAGAAAGACTCTTTGGAATTTTCAGAGCTTTCTAACATTTTAGCTGCTTGCCTTGTTATGATCTTAGAACGGCTCCGATTACATACTGCAACAACAAAAGAATGACATACACAGACATCATTAGAATGTGCCACACTGTTTTGCCTTAAAGGGTGAACTAATCTCAAATGGTGACTTCCCTCATATATCCTTATAGATAAAACAGTTCACTAGGTTCAAACCTATAAGTCAGTTTTCTGATAAGAACATTTGCAAACATGAGATCACGCAGAAACAAAAAAAAGGCATCTCAGCATTGCTATAAAAAATAAAATTGCTATCAAGATATGCTAATGTTTTTTTAACAATAAAATAAGAAATGTTAATCTTTTTATTTTGCTAACTTTATTGAACAGAAAATCACAAATCTTGAGACCCCAGCACTCTGGTAAGAGAAGGAACAAACTAAAAACTGAATAGCAACTGATGAAATCTTATCTTTGAATTTATGGAATGGAAGGCATAAATATGTTGGCTTTCTTCACAATATGTTGACCAAATTTAGTTCTGATGTAGGCCATTGTAAAAAAATTAAGATCATGGATGAGGGAATGCCAAGCTATAACTTGATGAAGAATTAGGGTTACACCAAATAACCATGGGTATTACCAAAATAGCATTACCCATGCTTTTGACATTGAATTTTATGAGTTGACCAGTTGTTCCTATCTAGGCCTACTTTTTCCATCAACCAGTGACTCTCTTATCATTCACCAATGTCCATTAAGGTGTGTCTTACGTTTTTCATGCAACTTCCACATCATACTTTATTGGACCCAAGGATGTATGGCATCATCAACATGTCCAATTACAAAGAATATGAACAATATTGCACCATGTTCTTCATACAGGCATGCTCTGGTACAGAAAGATGAGCAATTTTGTGAATGGCCAGGACAAAGGGATATTTAGACTCTAGGGCCTATCTAAATTTCTTGTAATATGTCCCTTTGAAGTGGCAAGGGCTGAGGCAGTGAGGCAAGAAGATGGAGAAGCAAGCTGGATTAGGAGGGCCATCAATCCTGCAAATTTCACTACTTTGGGTACCCTTATGTCCCAATAAAGGTGCTTTCCAGCATCTTAAAAGCCTTGAAATTGAAGAATGGCCTGCCTTTTCCCTCCTGATTCACCAACCTCTCGTCTCATGTTATCAATCCCTCCCAAGTCCCACCCATGAGGAACATGTCGCACAAATATGACGGCAGATTCTCTGAAAGGTCCCAGCTTCTGATGCAAGGTTATTTCTACTGACTATACAATCAGAAACTAATGAGATTAAAAAAAAAACCTAAATGACAAGATCAATAGATCAAATGAATCACATCATAAGATCAACAGATCAAATGAATCACATCATAAGATCAATAGATCAATAAATTAAATGTATTTCGGTGTTGATGAAGATAACTAAAGCATACTGATTATGATTTACAG
This sequence comes from Phoenix roebelenii, assembly GCA_025769935.1. NCBI lineage: Eukaryota > Viridiplantae > Streptophyta > Magnoliopsida > Arecales > Arecaceae > Phoenix > Phoenix roebelenii. The sequence continues at coordinate 10,235,914 of JAOXJJ010001007.1, forward strand.
GCACTACAAATGCGGGTACATTTGGAAGTATTACAAAATCATGATATGTGGTGATTACGTACTTCTAATTTTTTGTTTTTGAAATTACAAGTAATGATTATACAAAAGTAAAAAATGTAAAATCATATTCAATGTAATCGTAGAAGCATGGGATTCTAAATTTCTATGTTTGCATGATATTTTGTAAAATCTTAACTCTATTAATTGAAAAATATTGAATAAAGAAAAAGAATCAGGGTTTTGGATTTTTTAAAAAATCCACCTTAGAAGTTGATAACTATATGGCATTAAACCAACTGAAGTCAACTAACTTCAAGTATCAAACCACAAGCGAACATAAATTACATTGGAGGAACAACACAAAATGAAAGAATATTTCTAGCTTGGCAGGCCTCATCCTTCCCTTGGAAGAATGCCACTGTCTCAATATATTGCAAATCATTCTTCAGATTGAGCTTTTCCCACAGAGCTTATGATCCATTAATTCTCATTTAATAATTCAGTCTACATTATATCAAGTCCAGCAAAATCCTTAACTTTGCTATCTCTTGCTAGAATGCCAGAGACTTTCTTTATTCAAACCATAAGTATTATTATTGCTTTACCATGATATCCTTGAATACAACTCTATCTTTGCATAAGGGTTCATCACGGCAAATACCAAATTGTAATTATCAAGATAAGATTGCAAAACTCAGCTTTATGAAACTCTAGCAGCCAAAAAAAGGTGACACTTAGGAATAGACTACATATGCATGGAAGATCAGACGAACAAACATTCAGCTTGCAGTCCAATTTGCAGAAATAGGACAGGGGGCGAAGTTTTGTAAGTTATGATAAAAAAGAATCAAATAACATCAGTTTTTCGATCAAATTAAAAGCAAAATAGGCACACAGCAAGTTCTCTATATCAATATATTGGATATAGTGCAATTAAAGTAAAGAAAAGAGATCACATATTTAGCAAATCATAGACAGAAGAGATTCAGAGTTAAGAAGGAGGAGACAGAGGAAATGACAAGGCTGATCCTTGCTCAAATATTTTTCTTCAAACAAATAACACTACAACTTTCAAATTCTTCACTTTATATATATCCTTAATTAAAAAGGCCAAAACAACAAGAAAACATTACTTCGTACTCAAAAAAGGACTCTCAACTTACCTATTTCCAACAAGCACTTTTGGAAAATGAATCTCCTAAGCAAATCAACAATCACCCTTCTTTTTCTCTCACTAATTTGCCTCCAACTAAAATCACTTAAAATTAGGATCTAATCTTTATCTAAGAAATGCCAACTGGGAAACTTTCTGGACCCAAACTATAACTCCTAAATGAAAAGCTTTAGGCACCAGTCACTATTCAAAGTATTGCAGCATGAATAAAAGGGTATTCAATTTTGATAGACATAGAAATAAGCTTGTACGCAAAGCTTTGGGAGGGTATTCACGCAAATTCTAATATTTAGGAGGGTATGTACGCAAAAAACCCAAAAATAAAAGGGTATACATCTAACTTAGCTCAAGGTTGGAACTCCATTCAATTTTGATAGACATAGAAATAAGCTTGTCATTTTTCAGAGACAGAAATTTCCTCATATCAGCAAGCCTTCATAGGCTTAATTAGCCCAAGGTTGGACCTTCATGCATACATACTAAGCTTGAAAAGGTCTTAATAAAATCACACAGACTACAGTGATTGATGCTATATCAACTATGCTAATATTCTCTCAGTTAGAATAAAGGAAACAACTTTCTAACTAGCAAATGCCACACTATGTTATATTTTTCTGCAACATAATCACGTTCTTATTGATTATTATGAGGTAATCAAACTATACAAAGTTTTATTATATAAAAGACTCTAATTTTTTTTAAAAATTAAACATTCTACTCCATACTAAATAATCTCTACAAATCACATGAATCAAAGTAAAACAGCAGCAATTAAAAGCCACCTTCCCATGTTCTTTCCTAAGCCTTTGAGAGTACTAATTTTTTTAGTGACCATCACCACCCCAATCCCTCACCAAAAGACCACCCCTTCTCTCATCTCCCTCTGAGAAAAAAACCATAATAAAATCCATAACTACCAAATTTTTTTACTTTCTTAACCTGCCAATCGCAAACTTTCTAAGTGCTTAGTCCCCGAGCATCTGGGGAGCTCAACATGAATGACGCCCCATGAGTTCGGGGATTCGTGGACGCTTCATGTGAATGGATCCTCCAACGTCAACAAAAGTGAGGTAGGATTGACCTTAACTAGCCCGGAAGGGGTTGTAGCCGAATACGCGCTATGCTTCGGGTTCAAAGCCTCGAACAATGAGGTAAAGTATGAGGCTCTTCTGATCAGATTAAAGCTCGCCCAAAAGCTTCAGGTTCAATGCTTGAAGGTCTTCACCGATTCCCAACTAGTAGTGGAGCAAGTTCGAGGAGATTTCGAAGCAAGGTCCCAGATTATGGAAAGATACTTGCAGAAAGTCCAAAAAGCCTCCTCAGCCTTTGAAGCGCTTGAGATTTTGCAAATCTCGAGGTTAGAAAGTGCCCAAGCCAACCTGTTATCGAAGTGGGCTACCTTGGACTATCTTGACCTCCATCAAGCCACCTACCTTGAGGTGCTTAATTGCCTGAGCATTGAGGAACGGATTTCTATACTGCAGGCCGAGCTCGAGCCCAGCTGGATGGACGCGATCGTGGACAACCTTCAAGACGACAAACTTCCGCAGGAGTGGCGAGAGGCACAACGACTAAAGAGTCAAGTCACACGCTATGTCTTGCTGGAGGAAAAGCTCTATAAGAGGGCTTGAAGACACGGCTGGAGAGGCTAAAGGATTCTGAGCTGACGAGCTCTACAACATCCTCTAGGCCTACCAGACCACACCCTGAACCTCGATGAGAGAGACGCCTTTAGCTCTCACGTATTGGGTCGAGGCTGTGATCCCAGTGGAGATTGGACTACCATTGCACCAGATCGACTTCCTAGAGGTGCAGCGGAACTTAGAGCATATATGAGTCAACTTCGACATGCTGGAGGAAACCAACCAACGAGCTCAGATCCGCATGGCTGCCTACTAGCATCGAGTAGCCCGATATTACAATTCTTGGGTGAAATCTAAACTCTTCCAACCCAGGGACCTGGTATTAAGGAGGGCCGAAGTCTCCCAGCCAACCGAGAGAGCCAAACTCTCACCTAATTGTGAGAGACCACAAAATATTTGAAGTCGTCTGACCTGGAGCTTATCACCTCGAATATTTGAAGGGAACAGCCATTCCCCGAACATAGAATTCTGCCAACCTCTGGATGTACCATCAATAAAGCTTGATGGAGCGATCTTATAAGTTGAAATTATCTAATAAGATCGCTTACTCTGTCCCCTTGGAAGGAAACATTCCATGGTGGTTGCCTAAAGGCTGGCCCACGCCGAAGGCTTGGCGTGCCAACCGACCTCTCTAGGTCAAAAACAGCCCAAGCAAAAGCCCGACCTCTGCGTCGAAGTTTCGACGCGCCAACCGACCTATCTATGTCGAAAACGGTCCGAATAGAAGGCCGCCCCATATGCCAAAGGCTTGGTGTGCCAACTGATCTCTTTAGGTCAAAAATGGCCCAAGCAGAAGACTGACCCCCGCGCCGAAGACTTGGCATGCCAACCAACCTCTTTAAGTCAAAAACGGCTATAGTAGAAGATCAACCCCTGCGCCGAAGGCTTGGTGTGTCAACCGACCTCTCTAGATTAAAATGGCTCAAGCAAAAGACCGACCCTCACGCCAAAAACTTGGCATGCCAACCGACCTCTCTAGGCCGAAAACGACTTAAGCAGAACACCAGCCTCTACTTCGAAGGCTTGGCGTACAAACCGACCTCTCTAAGTTGCAAACAGCCCAAGCAGAAGACCGACACTAGCGTCGAAGGCTTGGCATGCCAATCGACTTCTCTAGGTCGAAAATGGCCAAAGCAAAAAATCGGCCCCCGTGCCGAAGGCTTAGCGTGCCAACCGACCTCTCTAGATCGAAAACAACCCAAGCAGAAGACCGACCCCCGTATCGAAAGCTCGATGTGCCAATCAACCTCTCTAGGTCGAAAACGGCCTAAGCAAAAAGCCGCCCCCCCACGCCAATGGTTTGGCATGCCAACCAACCTCTCTAGGTCAAAAACGACCCAAGCAGAAGACCGGATCCTGCATCGAAGGTTTGGTGTGCCAACCGATCTCTCTAGATCGAAAACGACACAAGTAAAAGATCGACCCCCATGCTAAAGGCTTGGCGTGCCAACTGACCCCTCTAGATTGAAAGCAACCCAAGTAGAAGACCGGCCCCAGTGCTGAAAGCTCGGTGTGCCAACTGACCTCTCTAGGTCTAAAACAGCACGAGTAGAAGACTAGCCTTTGCGTCGAACGCTCGGCATGCCAATCGACTTCTCTAGGTTGAAAACGACCCTAGCAAAAGGCCAGCCCTTGCACCGAAGGTCGAAAATGGGAGAAGCCCTGAGAAGTTAAAATCATAGCACCAGTCCTACGAGTGATCTCCCATCTGGACAGCTTGATGTCCTGATTGACAAAGACGGTGCACCAAAATGGCAGAGAACCATTCAACAGTGGACACAATCACTATACACAGAAGCACTATAAGCGCAAACAGGAATGAAAACAAAAAAAGGAGGATGAAGCAAAAGAGATAGTCTTTATTCATTGTTCTAGTTATAATGGAGGCCACAAACCAACTGGAGGCGTGTTTACACAAAAATAAAAAATCGGGTTATCTATACAAGAGCATGGGCAATCTGATCGTGACCGGACTTTTTGCGGACTACAACATCCAGAAGGAGTCTAACCATTGCTTTCCGCCACAGCTCTCTCGAAGGACGGCACGATGGTCCCCGACCGAAGTCCTTTGGCGAGGACTCGACCTTTTCACGTCTTGTGATAGTAGAAGACCTGTGTCTTAAGGAAGAAGCAGCCTTGCCCTCGTCCTCCATGGTGCACGGAGACATACTTTCCGATCCTACTGTTGACCCAAGGAGGTTATGATGCAGCTCCGCACCTTAGGTCGCTCCTACTCTCGACTCTGCCTCCATCCTCACCGAACCGATGGTCGGCCGCTAGTGGAGAACTCCTACGAGACCAAGCTACAACCTCTCCAGAGCTGGGTGAAGGCCAATAGCAAAGTACCTGCCTCGGTACAGAATTAAAAGACGGATCTCATTCCATGTATAGGCAAAGATCCACTGCAGGAATCGAAGCGTTTAAGCTCCGATTAGAGGATGTGTGTCTAACCTTTAGCCAGGCCACATTCAATTATGGGATTTCCTAAGAGCCCTTACCTGCCTCCACAACATTTGGGATTATCGCCTCACTGAAGTTCGAGCCTTGCTAAGGAAAGACGCATTGGACCCTAGCCATAGGTCAACATGATGACGCACAGCTTTCTAAGAAAACACTGGACCCTACCCTACAACAACTACTGAATAGGAATCATCGTGTCACCGAGGTGGGAACCTCGACAAACATCCCGAGAAACGAAAGGCAACTACCAAGCAGGAACCGCTATGTCATCAAAGTGGAAACCTCGACAATCATCCCGAGAAATAAAGGGCGTAATAGCAAGATTACCGGGCATCCCTATACCTAACCGAATAACCTTTCCGACGAAAAGTACATCGATTCAAATGAAGCCATCAAGTAAACAAAAAGACAAGCAAACTTTCATTTCATTCATCGGGAAAAGAAAGAGAAGTACGGAATAATGGCTCATCGCCGAGCCAACACAAACAAAAACAAAGAAGAGAGAAGAAGAAAAAAATAGACCAACAATGGCGAATACAATCATTCGTCTCTCCTCTCCTCTTCTTCCTATTCTTCCTCCTTATCCTCTTCTTCTTCCTTGGCCTCGCTACCTACTCCTTGGCCTTGCTCCCTACTCCTTGGCCTCCTCGTCCGAGCACTCACCTGAGAAGGTGACCGAGTTGAGGTTAAATTTAGGGGCCACCTTATAGATTCTTCCCCAGCAGATGGTAAATCCCTTCTTGAAGGAGTTCTTGGCAGCCTCCAGCATCTCGTTGCAAAACTCTACAGAAACCTTGTAATCCGCAACAGCGTGTTGGGCCCTCTTGTTGGCCCACGAGGCTTTGCGATCCCAAACCCCGCGCCAAGGTTGTGATGTTGTTGTGTTGTTGGAACCGTCTTGATGTGGGTATCGCTCTTCCTTCTTGCTGCCGATGGAACCTTGCCTATGCTCTTCCTCTATGGGCGCTTGGCAAAGAGAAAGAATCAATGTCGGTGGGGCTGAATTGCAAAGCAAATGACTATTCCAATCAAGCAACGATTACATAGGACTCTTGGCAAGATCCGGAAGGAACCTTGCGACGCCTAAACAATCTAAGGGGAGTGATGTTCTCCTCCTTAGCCCAAGCCATTCGGCCGACACAAACAAAGGGATACAACCCTTGAACACAATGCTAATGGTAGATGAAAAGATAGATGCCGGACTAGGACCCTAATGGCTCTTTTTGTAGGCCGAGTGCCTTGGCTTATTTTTGGACTTAATTCAAATTTGAATTGCTTCCGAGTTTGGCAGCAAGGGGCTGACTATTCTTGGCTCCCTTCGGCCATGTGCTGCATTAAGGTGGGCGCTCGGGATTTGCTGCTGGTTTGGCCTGTGCGCGTGTCGCATACTGGTGCTGCCATCTGCCCATGCGCGGCCTAATTTGGTTGCTGCGCTGGGCGCCTGGGCTGCGTTGCCTGATATGCCGAGATATCCTCCCCGATTTCTGTACTTGGTTCTGATAAATGGTATCAGAGCGAATCGGCCCCATAGCACATATAGACTAGAAAATACTGCAACATGGGCCCATTTAGGTTGAACATGGGCTAATCATTGTGTTTGTGATTGGATTTGAATGGGTTTAGACTATTAATTTGGTGAGGATACTAGGGCTTAAATAGGGACCGAGGGGGGTGAGGGAGTGTGAGGAGTGAGGACCCAGATGAGTGAATATTTAGTCCCCCATCAGCTATGCTCTAGACAGATTTTGAGTACTTATGCAGTACCATAAGTATTTATACAGAATAAAGGAATTCATATAATATCTTGATTAAGAAATCCAAATAATACCTTCTAGCAGTCTTTTTGGAAAAAATCTTGAGTTATGACAATCTGATAACAATCTAAGTTGTGAAGAGCTCTTTGACCAATCAAATTACACACCACAAGCTGAACTGATCTGGAAACCATCTTCTGCTAGTCTTTATAGGTTCATTTTGAAAGTGGTTCCGAAATAAATTTATATATCATGTTGTGTAATCTAATGAGTTTTTGTACTTACTGATGAAATTATGGTGATCTTTTGCGAGGGTGAGGCCAATCTTAATTACATGTCTTTGTTGAAAAGTTGTTGTTAGTTCCCAGTATGTCAGATTGGACAATTGGCTAATAGATCTGAAAAAATCAGGATCAGAGGACATTTCTAATTCCAATTGAAGAAACAGCTTGATCTGTGTCCCGTGGGAAGAATACAGAATGAAAGATCACCAATCAATTTTAGGTTCTTGAAGAAGAAAAGAAAAGGTCGATTCCTTGATTATTTCTAAATTTAGATGTCTTCTTAATCTCTGAACAAGATTTGTCAAAGATCATGCTAGTAGTAGGAAAGATCCCAGAGAGATATAGAGAATGAGCGAGGAACCTACCTCGTCGGTGGTCATCCGAGGCGACCGTCAGCTTGGATGGTCGGAGGCGGAGCCGGTCGGCGATGTTGCTGGAGGAACGATGGTCGGTGGGTTTCATGCCGGCGGAAGCGAGGAGGGCTAGCGAATGGCGGAGGAGGAAGAGGTCGGCGGCGATATCGCCGTCGCCGGCCGGCGGAGGTCAGCTTCCGGGGAGTCGGAGGACGAGGCAAAAGAGGAGACAGGCTTAGGGCTTCACTCGATCTCCTTTGGGAGGGAGAAAGAGTTTAATGCGAGATCGATGACGACAGGCCACGTGGGTTACAAGCCTGAGTTGGTTCCTTATTTAATAATTTATTTTTTTTGGAAAAACATAAGATGATTTTCTATTTTACCGTATCTGAAAAAAAATCCAAAAATTAAATACTCGGAGTTATCAGTCCTGTGATAAAAAAATAATATAATATATATATGCCGCATTTTTTCTCTTCCTCGTCAAGTTTCTTCATCCTTTTTTTTCTAAAAAGAATGATGGAGGGAGGAAGGGACAAGCCCACCCCCGCATAGCAGCTCCCACTGGACCCCCACCCTGCTAGGAGAATGTTCAATGTGGGCAGAAATGACTGTATGTTGGGCACCCGGGCCGGTTTTACTCATACCCTCCCTACCCATGGGTCCGACTCGATTACCCTTCTGAGCTTCGATACAAATACCACATGTGAGTACGTCACACTTGGCACTACCGAGGCTACCAACAGAGCGATACGCCCTTCCATACCCCGTGTCCGAGCAGGGAGCATCCGGTCTCTACAATTTAATTGACGCCCGTGCGTTTCGAACTCGGAACCACTTGGTTGAAAGTAAGGCCATGCTCCCATTGGGCTACCACCTCAGTGGCCTTCATCAATTTTTTTATCAAACCATCTCTTCCATTTGTGACGTCTTTCTTTGTCTAGATTTTTTTTCTCATTCTTCAAATTCCTCTCCATTTTTTAGAATCTTTACACCTAAGAGTTCATAAAATCTTTAAAAAAAGTATTAATGGGGAGCGAAATGGATCGTCCAGCCCATAACAAAAGGGCCACCCAATTTCGACCCATCAGACACCAACGTCGACCAGACATGTCCTCGGTCCGGCCTAGAATCAACCCGACCTCGGACTTCACTAAAAGCTCCTCCAACTTCGGATATTCGCCGCGTGCCTCGGCTAAGTTCGGGGCGCCCTCCTTATTTGCCAACACGCCCCCAACCGAGCTTGAGGCGCCCCCTCCAATTACACGTTCGACCCCTGAGTTCGGGGCACCTCGTTGGGCACACCTCGGCACCTGTCAAGCATCGCCAAATGCATGATATGACCTCTCAGCAAGTTCGGTCTTACCGACGACAGCACCCATGTGCGTGCCCATGCCCTCCTACGTGGCCGTACATCACGACGCCACTACGCCACACTTTTCTTGCTGGCCCTCAGCAGTCCAAGGACAGCGCCATGCTACTCCGGCCATACCCTGCTACGATTGTTAACACCTCACCGTTCCCAGGAACGGACTCCACCGCGCGCCACAAACAAGCTCTGGCTGCCCGCAACTCCCCCTCATGATGGGAACGGGCCATGCCTCCGCTACTTGAGTACCCCTACCGGGACTATAAAAACTCCCGATAGGTAATATTGAAGGAACTTTTGGCTGAACCTACTAAAATCCACTTTAATTTGATCGTCGGAGGGCCCTCACCGGAAACACCGATAAGGCTTTGTGCAGAAACCCCCAGTCTGTCGCGGGAGGTGGCTCCCCTCATCGTCTTTTGCACTTCGGCAACTCCTTCGACTCCTCCGGTGTGGTCACCCTCAGGCCAGATTTGAACCACAATAAGTATATATATAATTTCTTATTCTCTTCCTTCCAATTCTTTTTTCTTTTCTAGTATCTTTGCATATAAGAATTCATTAAATCAAATGAATAATATATATATATATATTATTCTTTAAATATTATGAATTCTTAAATGCAAAGATATATATATATATATATATAATTTCTTATTCTCCTTTTTCAAATTCTACTCTTTTTTTACGATCTTTGCATTTAAGAATTCATAATATTTAAAGAATAATATATATATATATATATATATATAATTTTTCATGTTAGACAAACTTAAGAAACTGTGCATTATGTATTGGTATTGATGGATACTATGTTCTAAAAACTATGTATTAATTTAATCTAGAGGTGTGTATTGGTTTGTCAGTGACTAATTTGTTTGGTGTATATCACTTGGTCATGTATTGTGTACCAGTAAAAAGTATATTTTAAAAATTAATTATCAATTTATCTAGAGATGTGTATTATATCACTACTGAATATATATCAAAGAAGCTTGTAGTATATATCAGAAAGTCGATGAATATATATCATCTGACTATGTAATGTGTATTAGTGAACATAATGTTTTAGAAATTGTGTATCAAGTTGCTTGGAGGTGTGCATTGACTTGCTAATTTATCTGGTAAGTATGTATCACCTAGCAATATATTATGTATTGGTGAACAACATATTCTAAAAACTATGTATCGATTTACTTAGAGGTGTATATTAGCTTGCTAGATGACTAATTTGCTTACAATGTATCACCTGGTCATGCAGTATATACCGATAAAAAATATTTTCTAGAATGAGAAAGAAAGAAGATGTTGCATGGGATTTTCCTTTTTTTATTATTTTCTTAATCATGGGATTGGCATTTCTATTGGTAGGAGTTTCTAACTTTTAAGTTTCTTCTTTAAAATGGGCTCTCAGGGAAACATGGAAAAATAGAAAGTCTACCCCATATTTTCTTTTTTGGTGCATGCCTTATATGATTTGTTTTCAATTTTTCATGTAGTTGATACATAATAGGTAATATCAAGGATGGGCTTAATGTGTAAAACAATTTTTCTCTCTTTTTTTTTTGGGATGGATCACATATATCTAGCATGAATACATCCCATAAATCAGAAAATAAAATATTACGAAATTGTAAAGGTAAATTGGAAGAATATATCCAAAGCATGCCACTAGAGTGACCTGTAACATATGAAGCCATCCAATCTATCATGCTATTTGTTTCCTGATACACATGCCTAGCATCGAAAAGAAACACACTGACTAACTAATCTCCAGATACCCATCAAAGGGGTTTGACTGTCTACTTGCTAAGCCTATTTTAACACTCACTTAATCACAGTGGAGAAATCACCTTCAAGGTAAATGTGACTTGCTCTCAGGACTACCCTTGCAAACTTGAGACCCTCCCATGCTTCTCTCAGTTCTGCACTAAATAATTGAGATTCTCCTGCAACAACAAACTTGGAGTCTAGCCCTCTAATCACTTTGAGAAAACTTTAGATCCTCCCATGTTTCTTTTTCTCTCTTATCGGATCATAACCAAAACAACTAAAATTTACAAAATGCTCACAAGCAAACTAGAGCGCTTCCCAAAGTCCCACATGCAATCACAGTTTAGAATCTGAAAGCAAAGAAAAATAAGAAGAACAGTGAGCTGGCCAGCCGAGCAAGCGATGAAACATTTCAAAATGGGTCAGAGTGTGCTAACACAACAAATCAAATGCATATCATTAACTAGGCAAAATCTTATACTTATCAAATATCAGAGAATAACAACTCTTTTTCTTTTCAAAAGCATACTTTTCATGAAATGATACTAATTCTAACATTTAGCTATGGCCACATGACTTAGTAGCATGGGTCGGATAACAGATATTTAATTAGATAATAGATAATAGACCCTCAAATAACCACTATTTCCAATCGTCGGTGGTACAGTGTGAAAACTACTTTTTTATATTGCAAGTTGATAGGACTAGTTTTTTCATTGGCGGGCTAAATCAGATCATAGTCATTCTAAACATATAATTGTAAAAGTAATTTTCACATGAAACCTTCAAAATTCATTTTCAACATGTCATGTGTTTAGAATAACTTTTTTTCAGAATATAAAATGCATTTTTAGTTCTTATATCATCTTTCGAGATAAAAAGCAACATGATTGGCTATTTAAATCAGACAAATGCAGAAATCATAAAACTACTTCATCAAACAATATATGCTATAATTTGCCAAAATTTTTGAGAAATCATACTCTAAAGAGTTAAGCAATATACGTTGTAATTTACTTATGCTCTAATATCAAGAACCTCCTCATTTTGGGGCACTTATTATTTCTGTTTTTATCTCTAAGGCATCCTTGGATGCATTCTATCCAACGGTCACACAACGAGGAGGCTATTGCAGGCAATCTATGCTGCAAACAATATGGGAATATGCAGAACTCATATAGCCATTACTACAGTCGATCTATGCTGCCAGAGAATAGGCACATTCCACTGCAACTGACTTGTGATCGTGGTGTCGAATAGGATGAGAGTAGGGCTCAAATTCAGGTATCCTCTAATACCAAGAACCTCCCCATTTTGGGGCACTTATTATATATATATATTTTATTTATGAGGCATCCTTGGATGCATCGGATCAGGGCCGGCTCAACCCTTAGGCAACTGAGGCGGTCGCCTAAGGCCCCGACCTAAAGAAGGCCCACCGTAGGAAATGCTTCAAAGATAAAATGGAAAGAAAAAAGGCCGTCAGTAAATTTTCCTTAAGCCGGCCCACTACAAGAAAGGCCTCAAAAACAAAACGGTCTTAGGCCCCAAATACATTGGGCCGCTCCTGCCAGAGGGCTTAGTAACTTGAGTCCATTAAAAACAAGTCTAGTTATGCAAACCTCGTCGTGAAGGAGAGATTATAGCCTACATTGAGTACACCAGCATCCCATGCATGCAGCCAATCACGACCACGGGTTCTTATGGTGCTGTATTGAGATGCATACTTGATGAACAAGGGCCATAGAAATCGACGGCCGTTATGGGCTGCGTGCACGACTTTGTGGTGCCACCAGGATGCCGTACACCATGGGTCCAAAAACTATAGAACCAGCACAGCTTGCTTACAAAAGTCGGCCAAGCTTATGGGCTCGAATTTCGCTTGATGCGATGGGCCTTGACGTTGACCTATATCACCGGGGTACTCGAGGCAACTAATATTGGCTATCATGTCAACAAGCAATTGCAGGAGATGGATAACACTTGCATTGAATGTGTTATTGGGCGGAATGACTTTTACACACAAACAATACCATTCCTGGGTCTCTAAAAACCTTCCATGAAGACAGTGTCTTGGGCCGGCTCGAAGCCCATTGAGCCGGGTTGACTCCAGTGTAACCCTTGATGGCGTCTGGAGAAACAATCATGCCAACGATGAAGGAGTGCATCAGTTATTTTAACAAGCAAACTAATGATCGGGTCATTTCTAGTTATAATGGGCCGCTGTTGGGCGTAACAGGACATGAGGGGCCTGTTAACGGCCCAGATACTATCCGAAACTTGTGCGTCGCACGTGTCTCCGACCCATGTAGAATAAGAGAGGTCAGGAACCTATAAAATGGCTTGAAGGAAACCCACTGGGTATCTCTCATCCGGAGGCCACCGCCAATGGCTTCGATCCTTTGCGTCTCTCCCTTCCTTTCCCCTCGCTTCGCCAATCTCGCTCGCTCCCTCCGCATACTCCCTTCAAGACTCTCGACTTGTAGAGACTTCGCTTCCCCTCTCTTCTCTTCCACTTCGCAGTCTTCGGTCTCTCCTCCCCCTTCCGATCCCCGGCCCTAACCCCGACGAGTTCTCCGTTGCGTTGTGCCTCAAGAACCCAGCGACCTGGGGGTCGAGGATCTCGGGAGGCGCGTCAGGTTCATGGCGACCTCACCTTCCTCAACCCTAGGTATCCCTCTGGATTGTTCAGGTGCGCTTCCTTCGGGTTGCTCGTGGTTTTTCTTGATTCTTGGTAATGGAGTGGTGCTCGCCAATATCACTAGATATCATTCTTGTTTTTTAACTCATAAATTACTTCTTTGAATTACATGTGTTTCTTGATCTTTGATAAGGAAATGGTGCTGAAAGATTTCTGTTTTTTTCTTTTCATATTTCAATGTTATTTGGTAATTCTTTAATCGATATCAGTCATCTTGATAGGGAATGTTGCTGATGGATAACTCTGGTTGATAAGTATTTGATCTCCGGATTGTTTATTCTCAGCCAAAAGAATCTATAAACAAGAAGATGAATATTGGGTCTATAGAGGTATGATGGAGACTCCTATTGCATTGTGCCTCAAGAGCCGTGCTCTGCTGCGACCTGGGCATCACGGCGGCCTTACCTTCCTCAACCCTAGGGATCCCTCTGGGATTGTTCAGGTGCATTTCTTTCGGGTTGCACGTGGTTTAGCTTTCCTTCGTGCGTAATTTCCTTCTTCTGTGATTCCTTTAATTGATAGGGTCTTCTTGCTTCTTGGTAACCGAGTGGTGGTCACCAATGTCATTGGGTATTATTTTTGTTTTTTAAATTATAAATTGCAAAGCTTTTTGATGATTCTTTAAATTATATATGTTTCTTGATCCTTGATGAGGAAATGGTGCCGAAAGATTTCTGTTTTGTTTTCTATATTTCAGTGTATTTGGTCATTCTTTAATCGATATCAGATTGATAAGTCTGGTTGATAAGTATTTGATCTCCGTTGAGAGGATTGTTCCTTCACTCGGAAAAGATGAAGGCATGCAACAAATGCTCAAGAATCTTAATTCATGCACAAAGGATTCAACCATTGAGACCTAAATTGGGATCCAACGTCGGGATACTGTGGAAAGAAAAGATGGGCATCGAAAGAGCCATGGCCAAAGTTCTTAAATGGAAGGGGCGTTGTGCCAAAGTTCTTAGGCCCTGTTTGGGGAGCTTTTGGAGGGCCAAAAAGCACTTTCTGGCCCTCCAAAAGTACTTTTAGATAAAAAA
>JAOXJJ010001007.1:10250558-10262395 GCA_025769935.1 Phoenix roebelenii
TAAATTTTCCTTAAGCCGGCCCACTACAAGGAAGGCCTCAAAAACAAAACGGCCTTAGGCCCCCAAATATATTGGGCTGCTCCTGCATCGGATCCAACAATCACGTAACGAGAAGGCTACTGCAGTCTGCAGGCAATTTATGCTACAACCGACATGGGGATACATGGAACTCATGTGGCCATTACTGTAGGCCATCTTTGCTGCCAGGTAACAGACGCCTTCACTACAATCTTCTTTGGATTGCCCTTCTTTGAACCTTCACCTCCTACTTGGTTCAAGATTAACATAGAAGGATCTATGTTCCCAAGTGGTTCATTGGCGGGAGTGCGCCGCAAAGCTATTAGGAGACCTGAAGAATTTCAATAACATTTCTATTCATGATCTATCTGGGTCGTATCATGTAAGGTTGCGAGTTGTATATATATGTGGCCTTTATGGTTGTTCTGAAATAAAAAAAAACGTTGACATTTCTGATGATTATATAGGCTGCTTTTGCATGCCTAACGATGCGTGATTTCAAAATTTTGGTATTAAAATAATAATTAATATAATAATGGTTAAACTTTAATAATACTATAACAAAAAATAAAAAGTGTAATTTTAAAATTGATATTATTTAATAATATTTTATAACCTCGGCCCATTTAACAAGATACTCTGTATTTCGAGTAAAATTCCCCTTTCATCCACTTTACTACTGAGGTCCAACCGTGCCAGACATCGGCAGCACGTGACCCGTCTTGACCCTTCCAACGAGACAAAAAATGGACCCACCGCGGGGCCCGTTCACGTGTTAGCGAAGGACAATGAGCCCAAAAAAAGATTGAACTCACACACACAGTCTCATAAACAATCAAAACCACCATAGAAATATTCCGCACCATTCCACGGTCCACCACAGCCTCCAAACCAAACCCGTCCCCCATCACCTCGCCACCCTCTCTCTCCCTCTCTCTCCTCCTCTTCTCTCTCCGAACTCCATGGCTTCTACTCTTCCTCACCTCCTCCTGCTCCTCTCTCTCCTCGCGCTCTCCCTCTCCACCCGAACCCCCACCCTCATCCAAAAGACGTGCAGCACCACAACCTACTACGACTTCTGCGTCTCTTCTCTCCAGTCCGACCCTGAGAGCCCCAAGGCCGACGTCAGGGGCCTCTCCACCATCGCCATCCACCTCGCTATCTCCAATGCCACCAACACCTCCTCCTACACCGCCGCGCTCGCCCATTCCGCCGCCAACCCCTCGCTCCGGGCCGTCCTCCGGGAGTGCGCCGCCAAGTACAGCAACGCCAGCGAGGCGCTGCAATGGTCGCTCGACGCCTTGTCGACCGAGTCCTACGACTATGCCTTTGTCCACGTGAGCGCCGCCGCCGAGTATCCCAACGTCTGCCGTGTCTTGTTCCGGCAGTACCCCCGGCTGTCGTATCCGCTAGAGATGGCAAGGAGGGAGGAGGTGTTGGAGCACTTGTGCACCATAGCTTTGGAAATTATATCGCTTCTTGGCTGATATAGAAACATATAAGTGCTCTAACTGGGCCTCATACATGGGTTTTTCTTCCTTGTATGGTCTATGGATTGGGTGGTCTTTTCAGCTTTTGTGGCTAGGCTCTTCGGCTTGTAAAGATAGGGTAGCCTTTGTCTTCCTCGGTTTAGAGGCTTCTATGTTTTAAAGGTTGGATATCTTGGATGGTTAATGTCTAAATGTTGGAAAAGTGCATTCTGTTCCTAAATGGCTCTAGGATGGCTTATTTGCTATGTTTTATTAACTAGTAATGAAATGCATGGTAGATGGAGTATGAAGAAGCTAGACTGTGGTTGCTGAAATAGCCGAGCAGATAAATGTCTGAAATTAGGGAAACGTGGGAGTCCTTGAGGTGATTGCCCTTGTTTTTGGAAAATGGCTTCTTAATTTTTATCATTTGGCTATATATATATATATATATATATAAATTCATTAAGTATTTTGATATTAAATGTGTTTGTAGAATTATTCCTCCTACAAAATCCCTTGCAGTTCTTTCCTGCAAAATTTATCATCATACAGGTGGCTGGAATTTGTTTTAGTGAATCATGAACAGAACGTATGTGGCTGGAGAAGTATGTAGTCTAATTCCTTGAGATAACACATTGGCCATGCAATCAAGTTTTACTGCATGATTTAAGATGTTCACTAGGGATGGGATATTGCGAGCGGGGGGGACGGCACAAATTGGTGAGGGGAATCATGCATGACATCTGGAGTACTACTTTTAAGGATTTCTTCCAGCTTGCTAGACCAACCCTTGCTTTTTTTTATTATTATTTTGGAAATCTTAACATTAAACATCGTAAATTTAAAATTAACCATGAGTTAAAACATAAATTTGAGTATTTAATATTAAAAATAATTTCAAGAAAGGTAAGAGATTGATTAAGAGATTGGATTGATATATGTATTATATTCGTGGGCGTTGATATTGATATAGTGATATGCATTTCCAGCTAAGATAAAAATCAACCTTGACATATATGATCACCGATGTGATTTTCTTTGAGAAATCAAATAAAATACTTAGAATGAATTATGCTCAAGGACTATACTTGAGGAAATGAGCTTCAACAATCCTTGAAAATTGGAAACAAATTGTTATATCAACCTACTACACCACTTCTGATTGATAAATATATTAATTTTCCCTATAAATATTTTTAATTTTCTCCTTAATGTCCACTCACCATGTCACGTCCCCTGTTTTGAATTGCAAAGATTAGGTGGACAAACATCTAAGATAGTACATTTTTTATTAGCCGCATCTAGAAAATTTTTCTTGACCTAATGTATCAAAATTAGCCATAACATGCTTTGGTTTGTAAAACAGTGTAATGGCTTTTAGTCTATGTGATTAATAAGTTTCTTTTAATTTCTAAAAAAAAAACTATTGAGGCTATATTGAGGTTATATTTGGTTGTTAGATAATCCATGGAGAAGAGAGTATATTATTTTTCTTCAAAAATCTAAAAATAAATTCTTCATAATTATTAAAATAAATAAATAAAATTTTCAGAATAACAAGTTTTTAGATATTTTTTTGTCACCAAGCATATTGTTGCCTTGATATCAGGCTAGATTTTTCCCCCCTAAAAAGCCACCATAAGAAATTCACGTGCATCACACGTGTAGTTCCATGTACTACACTGGTCTCGGTAGCAGTATTTGCATCTCAGTCCTCAGTTTCCCGCCTTTAAATCACCGACGCCGCGCCATATCTTTCTCTTCCCAATTCGCCACCCTGTTTCTTTAGGGTTCTTCGACGGAGAGAAGAGATTGGGGGAAAGAAAGAGAGAGAAACCGTAGGAAATCCAGTGGAAGATGAGAGGAGGGACGGTTCATATCAACTGGCACGACACCCAGCCTATCCTAACCCTAGATTTCCAACCCACAACTCGTCTTCTCGCCACCGGCGGTGCCGATCACGACATCAAAGTACAAATCTCTTCCTCCTCCTTGCTCTGACTTTACTCGGCTCTCAAAAAGATGGGATTTTGATCGATTCCAACAAATACGCCTTCACTAATCGTGCAACAATTGAGGTAATCGGGTGATTAGATGGATTTTATAGGCTCATTTTTCCTAATTGTTCACTGCAGGAGGCTACATTGGTTGTTTTCTCCCCCAACTTGGTTTGTATTTCATGTGGAATGATGAAAAACCGAAAACATAGGGTTATTTTTTTAAAAAAATATTAGGCTCAACCTGTCACTGTTTCACCAGGAGTGATTCATTTAATCTACAATTCGTAGTGTTTGGAATGGTGAAATATTTACAAGTAAATATATCAGGGCGAATAGCTGGTGCAAAATGGTAGTGAAAGTTTAATAACTAAAAGTTTTAACTAGCGAGTTGATCCTAGAAGACTGTTTGACTTGTTGAAACTACTGCATGCATTATGATGAATTAACTTGAATTGTAGCGATGAGACCAGGACTATATTTAAAGTATAACCTTTTTATCTTTGTAAAGAGCCAGCAAGCCTGTAATACTTATTCTCGATTCTCTTAAATTGTGAAATATAAAAGCTCCCAACTTTAACGTTGAACCAGAAAAAATGCCACCATGTTCATCAGGTTAAGGGCATAGTTACGAACTGTTTTGTACTGAGAGTGTTATGGTGACTTTTTTTTTTTGTATGCCCACTTTATCAAGATCTCTCTCTATGTGGCTACTTGTGGAGAACTTTTTGATTCATAATCTCCTTGTGATTGTTTTGATCCTCAAGTAAATATAATAAAAAACAAATATGAGTCATTAAAAAAAAATGACACCCAAATGTGAGCATCCATTTTTAAGGGAAAACCTTGTTTTAAATGATAGTTTCTACCCCAAAAAGTAACAATGTAGCTTGGGACTTGCCTTTCCCTTTTACGGTTCCTTTTGTGTTTTCTGATATTTCAGTTTATAGTTCGTTCATATTTATATTGGTGAAAGAAAGACTGCTTACTCTTGCTAAAATATTGCCATCTTTTTTTTTTTTTTTAAATCTTTGATCAACACATTGTTATTTATCCTATTGACCTTTCAATGGATGTGTTCATATTTTATCTGCAGCTTTGGGTTGTAACATCAGATGAATCGCAAAAGAAACTTCCAGCAGCTTCCTATCAAAACAGCCTTTCTTATCATAGTTCTGCGGTAAATGTTTTGCAGTTCTCTCTTTCTGGTTAGAAATTCCTGCTTAGCCTGCCTGATATAATTCAAAATCTGGTTAACAATATTATTATAGAGAATGAAGTTTGAAGCCAGAATGCTTTAATCTATATGTATGGAATTGCTTTTGTTGGTCAATCTTTTCTGCAGTCTGCACAACTTTTGTATTTTCTTCTAAAAAAACTAGTTTCCTTTTCTTTGGTTTAATAGATTCTGTGTACAATGTTATGCTTAGACCAAATAAATGCATATCATTGCAGTGGATGTATCTGCTCATGTGAGCCAACTTCAGAAAAAAATTGATGCACGAATATAGATCATGGTGTGCAATTATTGTATATGCTATGTTAAATTGTTTTGCAAAATTCTGATAATTATCATGTCTCCTTGTTCCATCACTATTGCTTCTCCCATTATCCAGTTATCTTTGCATAATAATGAAGATGGGAATATGAAGTGTTTAATCATTGTGTCAATCTACCAAGATTTTTGATATGCATGGTTTGGTTGTTTAATTGTATTTATAGCACTCTAGAAGGCAATATGTACGTATTCCATAAAAGGAGAATGTAAGCCAGGGCCTGATTTTGATGCGGTGTCAGCCTGGTTCAAAACTGGATTAAGGGTGCCAGACCAATCGTGCCTGAATCTGTGCATTTTATTTGGCTAGAATGGGCTCAAATTGGGGCCAGCTGGATTTTACAGCCTGACACCTAAGTCCAGGCCTGAATTTTCTTTGGCTGGCTTGACCCATGGATTACCTAGTAAGCAGATGTAAAAAATTACCATTGTAAGCAGTACAGTAATCCCAAAAGTTTTGCCAAATCCTAAAATTTTTCTAGTTCTTAATGTTAATAATTCATCTAATACTAGTGGCATGTGCATGTAACAAAACATATAATTTTTAAAACATTCATGAATTATGCATGATCTATCCATCAAATAAGCGCGTGCTGCAGTCTTCTAGTCCACGTGGACTATGTTTTAAGTCCACTATGATATTTTTGTAATAATCTAGGATCTTATCTAAAAAAGCTAGTTTTAAGATATTATTTGTGTTCCTTTGCTATGTATAAGTACCCAAGATCTACACAATATAGGGTTGATGTAGGACTAAACAAATGCTCGCGTGAATCCTTACAAAATGCATTTAGTAAAAAATGTACATTCATGAAAATATCTAGTGACAGTTGTACAGTTTGTTGTTCGGTTTGCAATTTATTACAATGGTTTGTTTATATATAGGCCATTTAATTTCACTGCAAGCTCGTCAAAGCTATCAGATACCTGATCAACAACATAGAATGTTTCCGTTACACATAGACAGTTGATACAAAAATTTCAGATATATTGTACTTGTTGTGGGATCAACATAACTCCAATTCATGATGCATGGAATTTGTCAGGCATACAAAAGGGCTATCTTAAATCCATTTATGGTTGTCTTTAGGGTTGATGATACCTATCAAAGACCAAAATGATAAATGGAAAGTTACCTTTTTGCCTCAGTCCTCTGCGCTCTAATTCTTCAATTTGTTTACATGCTTGACTCGGCACAGGGGTGGTCTCCAGTCTAAAATGTACTTAGCCAGAAGTATTGAAATTTTGTATCTCATTTATTCTGTTTCTCCAAATAATTAATCATATATACCTCTTCTGAAAAACATCTTCCCTAACATTAAAATTGCAGTTACGCTATCTTAGGCAGTCATTTGTTATGCCACTCCGTTCAACAAGAAGTCCCAAAATCAATATTTATTTATATGTGCTGGATCTGGATTAAAAAAAAAAAGAGCATCAATTAAATAACAATATATAATCCTAATCTAGTCCACTTGGACGGCCTTGGGCTGAAAACTTTGTAAGAATGCAGTCTTTGGTGATTCAGACTTCAGAGCAAGAGCACGTTAAACACTTGGGTACATTAAATCAAATCCTTTGCAGTAGAATGCAATTACAAAGGCATCTTATTTTAATTAAGTGAAGAAATTAGAAGAACACTCCGCAAACACTCCACGCACTTTTTTTTTTTTTGATGAGCACTCCATGCACATATTTGGACAGCCGATCCTTGTTAGAGCAACGAATCGTCCATCGGCAAGCAGTAGCAGCCATGTATCCCTGCTAGCCCTTGTGCTCAAGAAGGTGGTGGTGCTTGGAGCCAATAGGAATTGCAGCATCTCCATGACTTGTTTGAGGTGGCTGCAACCCTAGCTTGGTGCCCGAGGCTTCTTCGACCAATTCGTTCTTCTTCATCACTTCCTGAACTTTTATATCTTCGTCGACCGACATGGCCACCACTTGTTGGCCATGGAGGCCTGGGATGATGGTTTCGTGGACGTGGATGTTGTCCTTGACGTTCACAACTTCTGTCTCTTGAGCCATCTTCTTCTTCTTCTTCTTGAGGTAACAGCAGAGGGCTGCTACGAGGAATGCGAGGAAGAGCACGCTGCCGAGAGAGGCGAACACAATGATGATGACGGTGTGGTGGGGGATTGGTGAGGGAGGCGATGGTGGAGCGACGTGTGGTGGTGGTGGGATAAGTGGTGGCGAAATTGGTGGTGGCATGGGGCGAGGAGGCGGTTTAGGAGGCGGAGAAGCTGGCGTTGGTGGAGGTGGAGCCATCTTTCGTGGCGGTGGCGGTGCGAGCTTCGGAGGTGAGGGTGGCGGCGGAGTGCGGGGAGGCGGTAGTGATGGTGCAGGTGGAGGCGGGGAGTGGTGAGGTGGCGGCGACGGTGTGGGTGGAGGCGTCTTCGGTGCAGGCGGGGAGCGGCGAGGTGGTGGGGATGATGGTGCCGGTGGAGACACCTTTGGAGGAGGTAGGGAGGAGCGGTGAGGATGGAATGAAGGTGGTGTGGGTGGAGCCACTACCTTCGGAGGGAGTGGTGGTGGGAAGAACGGTGGAAAGCCAAAGCTCTGGGGAGAGGGGATGTTAGACATTGTGTTTGAAGGGAGATTTCAGCTGCTGAAGACAGTAGTTGGAAGGATGGAGAAGATGGGAACAGAGTGGGTATTTGTAGTGCAGGAATGGGATGGTGACTGTGTTAGGTTGCAAAAGACTTGGCTCCCATGCTAAGGCTTTCAGAGGGTTACCTCCAAACAATGTGTTGCTTGCAATGAGGACTTTCTTGTTTGGTCCAGCAATTTGAGCAGCCTTGGAGTAGAGCTGACTTGGAGCTGGAGCATGCCCCTCTACATGGAATCATCGAATTTTATTTCTTAAAAAAAAAACACAAGGTCAATATGGAGATTTGCATGGGATTCCACCTAAACTCTCCATTGCCTGATCTGCAGGGATGAGTTGTAGGGCTTTGGAATGCCCACTCCTCCCTTTTGTCAGAAGGAAAAAAAAAAGCTTTTGTTGAAAAAAAAAGGAAGAAGAAGTCGAATAAGAAGAGTTGTTGATTGCGTAAGAGCCGCTATGTGATCTCTGCATGCATAGAAAGAGGGAGTTTAGATTGCTTTGAGATCTATGCAAAGCATAATCCAATAATTAATGCTGTATAAAAAAAAATCAACCATTCTTTGGTGCCAAATATACTATCTAAACCCGTAAATGGGGTGGGATAGGGTCGGGGTCTGGCCCTAGTCTGACCTAAATCTGGCTTAAATTAGATTTATTCTAAAATTTAGATTCAAATTCAACCCATCACTCAGTAGGGATCGATTGGATTTCATCTGACTAAGTTTAAGACACTGCACATGAACTTTTAAGCTAATTTCTGTCATACTGAATTCAGCCCATTTAGGTTTCATTGGGTCAAGTGCAATTTCATGATATGATTGGGATCTGGTTTTAATTTGAGATCGATGTCGAACTCATGGCTCTTAAATTTTGATGTTTTTTAGGTCTAATTTGCATTTCTAGTAGGTTGATCCAAGCATGACTGATTCTAGCATGGCAGACCAGGCCCTAGGTCTAAAATGTTAAAATCTCTTAAAATTTTAGTAGGCTTCGGTTCAAGTCACCCAACCACTTGTTGCTGTCTGTTTCATTATAATCAAATCTTTGAGGGTTCCGTTGATGATCTTTGAGTTAAAGATATCTATTTTTCAAAGTTAAAACTTAAGGAATCAAACAATAATTTATGCATGAATTAAAAAAAGTAATTTTATTGGCCAATGTAGATTTTTTTTTTTATTTCATTGAAATATATTTATTTATGCATTTATTTATTTATTTATTTATTTATTTATTTGTTCGTTCATATATATATATATATATATGCATTTATTTATTTATTTATTTATTTTTTCTCGCTTTCTTTTTTTCTTTTCTTTTCTTCTTTTTCTTTCCTTTTCTTCTTCTTTTTTCTTTCCTTTTTCTTTCATTTTTCTTTTCTTTTTTCTTCTATTCTTTCTTTCTTTTCCTTTCTCCTTTCTTCTCCTCTCACGAGGCCGGTAGCGCCGAAAGGGGGCCAGGCGGCCATGGGAGGAGGCTCGGGAGAGGCCGAAACGTGGCTGGCGGTGGCTGTGGCCAGCCAGCGGCGCTTGCGACAGCCACGCTTGTCTATTCTTCTCCTCCCGTGAGACCGGCGGCGACGGAAGGGGGCAGAGCCGTGTTGGGAGGGAGGCGGGCCTTAGCCCAGCCTCCCTTCTTCATTTATTTATTATTTTATTTTTATATAAAATATATTTATTTATTATCTTATTTATTTGTTTATTCGTTTATTCATATATATATATATATTTATACATTTATTTTTGTTTTCTTCTTTTTTTTTCGTTTCTTTTCTTTTCATTTTTTTTCATTTTCTTCATTTTTTTCTTTTCTTTTTCTTTTCTTTTTTTCTTCTCTTCTTCCATTCTTCTTATTTCTTCTTTCTTCTCCTCGAGCAAGCGGCGCCAGAAGGGAGCCGAGCCTTGGCGGCCGTGGGAGGGGGCCGGGCCGTGGCCGACGGCGGCCGTGACTAGCCAGTGGCGGCCGCGACTAGCCAGCGGTGCCTGTGGTAGTCACGCTTCCACTACAGAAAAAGAGGAGAAAGCCGATGCTTAAATGCCAATGCTAGGAAGATGCATCAGTAAGTTTTGCTCTCGCGCTAAATTTTGCCGACACTTTGAATAAGTGTCGACAATTTGAGATAGAGGACAACGTTTAAAAGCGTCGTCGTAGGTCTCGAGCTCACATTATGTTGCGAGGCGTGTGGAGCATGTGGACGATGCTTTAAAGCATTGTTGTTGTCGCCTAAGACGACGCTTATAAGCGTCGTTGAAGGTCAACACTAAAACGACGCTTATAAGCGTCGGCGAAGGTGAAGCCCCCTCCAAACATAGCAACTGACCCCAAGCCCACATACTTGCCCTAGCTACTCCCCGAGCCCCTTTATTCTCCTCTCCGACGCGGCTTTAGCCCTCGTCTTCCTCCTCTCCGGTACTGCCTTAGCCCCCATCTTCCTTCTCTCCGGCGCGGATCATCCAACTGCTACCTCCTCTCCTCCTCCCTCCTCTCTGGCATCGACCGACCGACCCCAACCCCCTCCACCTGAGGTATTTTTCTTCTCCTCCCTCCTCTCCCTCGTTCTTGCTTGTTCTCCTCCTTCTCCTCCTCCTCTTTTTCATGTGTTCGTGGGTTTTTTTTCTTCTTTAATTTGTTTTCTTGCTCTTAAGCCTTGATCGACCTTCGCCTTCACCCGAGGATCTTCTCCTCCTCCCTCCTCTCCGGAGTCGACTGACCGGCCCCAAGACTCGATCGATCCAGGGCCGTCTCTGCCTGAGGTATTGCACTATGCATCATTAATTGCTTTTGGTTAACTTTCTTGTTGATTCAGCACTTACTCTTGAGTACTATCTTTTTCTTTTGTTATTTTCAAAATTTTCAATCTGTTCTGATAATTTGCACTATATAGCCCAGCTAATTGTTCATCTTTTCACAAAGGCAATAAAACTAGATGCATGTGTTTCACATGTTCAAACTTCATTTTCAATGTATAGACATAGTTTCATGTCTAGGTAGGAGTGAACAAAAACTGCTTGCAGATAGTAAAACCGGACATCTCTCTAATTTTATCTTTACTGTTTTAATGGCAGAAGCTTCCAATGATCGGATTTTTCTTTTGCAACCCAAATACCCTTTGTACCAGACTCCTAGCTATTATGATAAGACTTCATTTTTAAATTCTTTTCCCTAATATTGGCCTTTCAAGCAACTAGATTTTGCTTATTGTTCTTTATTTTCTAAGAACATTCTCCTAAGTGACTCTTCTGGACTCCCATCTAATTGTCATCTCTGTAACACTCCACATCCTTTCCACTCCCACCCCATCTGTTCTGTTTGTTTTTTCCTCCAAATGTAATGCACGTGCAAGATTTTAGCAACATCATAATATTGTGATGATGGGCCTCATCACTGTTACAAATATCCATTTTCTGCACCTCCATGACTACTCTCATTTATGATAAATACAATCAACTTAGCTACTTCTTGCTTAAACAAGAAAAGTGCGCCAACTAAAAATGGGATTCTTTTATCATGTTAAATAAATAATAGAAAAAAAATCTTCAAACAGTTGCAAGTTTGTAAAAGATATTTTGAAGCTTGCTTTTTTTTTTTTTTTGCCACAAAACTGCTTTGTTGGCATTGGATGAACTCACAAAGACACATATTTCAAGTCAAGATGCATGAGATTTTAAATGTGACCCAAGTGCGAGTGCAGGGTACCAGAATTTTTCTTTTGACTTCAACATTCAACTCTTGCATCTTGGTCTTGTAGAATTTAGACATGAGAGAAATGATGAAACAGTATTTGGAAGAACCCAGTTCTCTTGCATGAGATTTTTGTGGCTTAATCTACTTCCTCTCAAACTTCAACCTTGATTATTGATTTCAAGCGTAGGCAAATGCAAAAATAATTGCTAGTATGATTGAGGATCATGTTGAATGGCATAACATGGTTTTCTTCATGGTTTCTAGGGTGATCCAGCTTGCATGATAGAACTTAGTTATCACTGTAGTAACGTCACACCAGTCTGATTTTTCTTCATACCGTATTTTTCTTTATCTTTTTTATATAATTTGCAGCTCAATCGGTATTCTAATAGAATGGACAAAAGTTGGATAAATAAGTTGAGATCCAGTGCTGAATATTTGGATGGAGTTCAGAATTTCATTAAGTTTGCTTTTGAGAAATCTAATATGAACGGGAAGATTTATTGTCC
>JAOXJJ010001007.1:10273058-10287526 GCA_025769935.1 Phoenix roebelenii
TATATATATATATATATATATATATATATAGAGAGAGAGAGAGAGAGAGAGAGAGAGAGAGAGAGAGTTTGTCAAATATAAGATGAGCTTGTTGAATTATAGGAAATTTTAGTATATTACATTTGGTGTGGTAGGTGAATCCTAAAAGTCATATGAAATAAATAAATATATGGAGTCATTTTCTAAGTCGTGTGAGGAAGTCAAAAAGTCATTCCCATATTGGTTCTTAGTGAAAGGTGCCATAACTTCATATTTTTATTTAAAAAATAGTCTAGAAAAATTATTATGTCAATATATATATATATATATATATGATATAAATTCTATGCATTGGGGCCATATTTTGGGTGAAGTTCGTGAATGTCTCTTGAAGTTCTAGGCAGTTTTTCACATGGTGACTCTTAAAGTCTTGTATTGTGTCCCTTAGGTTATAGTGATGAACTTATGTAAAGATATTTGAAGGGTCATATTGTATCTATATAAACCCTTTCTACTCAACCATTTTAGGCGCTACCAAAAATTGAATGGAAAAATATTAGTGTGTTTCTCCATCATCCTACCTTACTCTCTACCTCAATACGACTAGTGTCCTATTTCACTTCTGTTGCCACCAACAGAGATTATGAAGTGTGACTAACTATATATGCCCTAGTAGAGAGTGGAGAACCCTTTAAAACAAGCCATCATCAACCCAAAGAAGTTATTTTCTCTCCTCGACCGAGAAGATGATTTGATCTCTGTGAACCTCACTAGACCTTACCAAGCTTTTGTCTCTCTCTCTCTCTCTCTCTCACTCGCTCGCTCGCCCGATCGCTCGCGTGCATGTGCTCGGTTGCTCGACTATTGCACATTCACTTGCTCTTACACTGATACAAAAGCACCCTTACACCGAAGCTATAAACTTGCAAAGGCATCATGGATCCCACTAACTTCAATGGAATCCACATAAATAGGGACTGGCTAAAAATTTCTGTATCAGAAGCATGGTTGATTCCCACATATCAGTTAATTATTCCTAGCACTCACGAGCACACTTTATAGAACGCTAGGATTCAATGAAAGAAATATGTAGGCTTGCGTAGCTTTCTCTAATCCCTCGACTTTACCAGGACCTTTCCTTGTTAAGGAAGGACGAGTTCCAAGATGGAGTAAATCAAATCTCACCACATTCACTCGCATCACGAGAGGAAAAAGATGCAAACAAAGGTGGTCTTTGATCGTGACCCGGGAGAGAAAAATAGACCAAGGGCACTGAATTGAATGCTCTTCTCGAGTGCCCAAAAGAAATGGTATGAGATGGTAGCTTTCAAGTTTACCAAATGGAAGAAGGAAAAGGGGAGGCAGGCCAAGTTTTCCTGTGATAGGTTTGGCAGTGGCTTTTAGATAACTCCCACATGACAAGAGCAATGCACCCAAAGAGGGAAGAGATGGATTTAATGCACACACAATCGCCACGTTGATTATTGAAAAAATTTAAAATAGAAAAAAAATCGAAAGATATGTCTGATAAGAGTTGAGCTAGGGACTCAATGGACGTACATGTCTTCCTGAGTTACTTAAGTAATGAGCTTGCCTGAAATTTTTTTCGGCCTAAATTTATCATTATAATGGACATGGTGGCTGAGTCTTGAGCAAGGAGCCTATCATACTTAAAGCGACTGCATGTTGGGAGAAGATCGACTGCATTATTCGTTCTAAAACCCGTATACGAATGTTACTTCCACCATGTTGAAACTACATGCGAGTAAAATATTACCTGCATGCAACATGTGTGGTTCGTGTATATTCGTGCATGCACACGTGTGTGCATGTGTATCTACGTACGTATATGTGTGTGTATATGTTGTGACTGATCTCAATGACATCGAAGAAGAACAAAGAGATTCGAAAAAATTGAGAGAAAAAGAAAAATTGCAAATACGGATACTGATATTCCTAGATTTCTTAGATTCAAATCGGGATATCCATATAACAAGCTACACTACTAACGTGGTTACCCGGATCAACGGATCCACCTAGTTCGAAGTCCTTCTATTCTTTGAAGACGAATCAATCTCGGTATCCCTTCTCTTTGTTTCGTCCTTTTTCGAGAATATACGTGGCCATCTAGAGTTCCAACTTCCTCTCCAATTCCTCCTTTCTGCCTGGCGATTGGCAAACAACGATGGCTGTGAGACAAGCACCATAGTTCCCATCGATTAGCAGCCATGATCTTGGCATTTGATGTGGGAAGAAAGGTTCAATCTAAAAAAAGTTATTGATCTCCCTGGCTCCAACACCCTATCAAGTGTCAATTCTACTACATATGCCTACCTATCCTCTTTTCTTCACCCCACTACAATCTTCCCTATTTTTTGCTATCGTCTTAATCTCCTGATATATCTCCCCTTTCCATTCAAATATCATCCCTGGAAAGGTTATGCAGCCCGAATCTATGAAGATTGGCGATTATTTGGCCAGATCTCAAACCCTCAACCTAACCCTAATCCCATTCAAGCTAAATAAGCAGTCTTATGCTCAGATTCGTATACATATATAGAAATAGGTTTTTCTATTGTGATTTGGAAACTTGAGTTCTGGTTCTTCGTTTTCTTCGTTTCAATCAATTATAATTTAAATCCTTGCTCTTTTTTATTGGATTTTATGGATTTGAAAATAATATTTTGTTCTCCTTATAATAATTGTGTTGTTGTGATGAAGTCATAATATACAAGCTCTAGTGAGGAAGTAAATATATATTTATTACTTTTTTGAATGATTATTATTTAAGAATATTCATGTTGTCTTAATTGACCTTCTTATTTTGTTATATTTATATTTAGGCACTTCTATTACTAGTATGGATGAGTATGCATTCATATTAACAAGGGGGAGAGAGGGCTGGTGATCATTTGGATTTTCAACATAAGGTAACAATTATCTCATTTTCTCAATAAATTAGACTTTTATCACCTATTTCTTGCTTTCAATGGAGTTTTGGATTATGATTATCATCTCTTTCTTGCATTAGTACTTGCTAAAATTGAAATTTTTATTAAATCTATTCTTTATGAATATGTCATTATAGCTTTTGTTTTTTCATTAATTTTACCTTCTTGCTTTTAATCAATGCTTGATGTAACTGCAATGTTTCATTGGTTATAATTTCTTGCTTCAATTAATGCTTATTAAAATTATTTTTTTATTGAATCTATTCTTTATGATCAAGCCATAGTTTATTATTTCCATCATTAAATTTTGGTCAAAATATGATTATTATCCAAAATATTATCTGATTTATATCCATATTCAAATAAAAAAATATAGATATTGTTAATATCTAATTTATATCCATATTTATTTATATATTTAAGAACTTATTTGTATCCGTATCTATTTAGAACAAATATGAATATTAATTTTGATATATATTTAATATCTATATCCATATTCATATCTAGTGAAAAATATTGATACAAATATGGATATATGGATATACCAATATTTGATTTGTATTCGATCCGTTTTTAGTCCTATCCAGGTGCCTTGCTTATAAGAATTTCCGCCACTATCATATTATTATTCAAAGAAGATGAATTTAGATAAGGTAGAGGTGTAGCTTGGGCTATAATAGTAGAAATCTAAGCTAACACTACTTTTAAGATAGAAATCTACAGGTAACATAAACTAAGATAAAATAAAATTCAGTGATAAGTTGGATATTGAAGCATCTTGCTACAAAATGCAATTCTATTTATTTATACTAAAATATAAAAATTGTTGATTCTAATAGTTGCTACCTATGTTTGGCGTCCACTCTTGGTGGTTTTGATAACTGACACCTGTTGTCCTTCAACTACTTCACATTCGTCAGCATGATTGCTCCACACTATCATATCAATAATCTTATCTTGTCAGCCTTGGCTTATCCGACATGGCTTATATTGGTTGCTTCTCTTTACTTCAGCCTATAATACAATCTTCTGCACTTAAAAAATATCTTGGAAACCAATCTATTCACCTTGGTCTATTCCTTCTACCGGCCATTTGGGAAATGCATATGTTTTGGTTCAAAACCTTGGGAGTTTTATCTGAATCTTATTCAAGGCTGCCACAATTATAGTGATCCTTGGATGTAAAGATATGGGATAAACAATGCGCTTGACATTCTATTAGTTGTCGGTCTAGCGGATAATGGTATGTACTGAACACTATATCTGCTGCCATAGGTAAGCATTCAAGAGTCATCCTCTCTCTTTAAGGATTGTCTACATAACTTAACGAAATTGCTCACTCAAATTAGGCCACTTCCCAAAGCACCATAATCAATTAGAATCCTTTTAGACATGATGTTGTGCGGTGCCAAAACATTTTTAAAGAGACTAAGGGGTTCATCTTCCATTGTGCTTCTAGTAGTTCTTGTTTCCTTTGCCTTTCTTAAGCTCGTTCATCCTCTACAACAAATAAACCAAAATCATGTCTCCCTTCATGCTCTTTCCCAAGATAATCGAGAAGAATTAGAATACTCTAGGGTTCTACAATTGGTAGACCCTCAAGTACTAATCTAAAAAGCTTTTAGCCTTTGTTTGTTAGGTCCTATCTTTAGATCTTCAATATCTCAATCTATTTTTTCTATTTTTCTGTGCCACCCAAAGAAAACCTTCCTTGTGAAAGGCTAGAATTAAAACCTCAATCTGAAAAAAAATCCCAATTACCATTTGCTATGGCCTCTCCAATATGATCTTTAAAACTGATAGGTTGACTATCTCTCCTAGCTAAAATCATCTGTTTGGTAGAAGAACGGCCTCTCTAACATATCTTAGCCTTTTTCAGTTGCTATTCTGAGTGCCTAATATGTCCCCAGAAGTGACTGAAGCTATGAAACTTCTATGGAGAGATTTTTTAGTACCCAAAGATCTCCACATCGGCTCCATTATTGATAGATTGGACAACAGTAAGTGTTCTATTGAGCACTGCTCTCTCAACTTTTTTGCTCTCCAGTTCGTCCAATCCAAAGCATCCCTTGTCTATCCCTTTATTCTCTAAATGCCACATTTGTTGATTGACTCTTCATTTTTGAGCTGTATCAACTTGAGTTAGCAGATTTCTTCTATGAACAACTATATCTGGACTATTACTATCCCCTTTATCCTTCGGCCTAACATGATCAAAGAATGTTTAGATTGATGGGATGCTCTCATAAGCAACATTCAGTATAAGCATGCCACCACTAGTCTAGCCTGCATTAACATTATCTCTCCTGATTCAACACCTGACATGGCCTTCAGTTCACAATCGACTGATAGTAAGTCCCTGGCACCTAAAAGCAAGACTTCAGCTCTAATTAAGGCCAAAGGTATATGCAGCCATTTAATTGAGTTGAGTAGCATGGATCTAGATGCATTGACCTTCGAGGACTCCCACCACCATCATACCATCATTGGAAGAAGATGGATTTGGATAAGAATAGATGTGTTCATAGGCTACGGTATTAGAAATCTAAGTTAATACTACTTCTAAGGTAGAAATTTATTATAAATTAAGCTAAAATAAAATAATATTCATTGATAAGTTAGATGTCAAAGAGTTTTTTATAAAGTACAATTTTAATAAAATATAATAATTGTTCTCCACTCTAAGAGGTTCTCGTAACTGATACCAATTATCCTTCCACTACTCCACGTTCGTCAACATAATTTCTCTACACTAACTATATGACTGATAATTATATCTTATCAGTCTTGGCTTTTGATATGGCTTATATTGGTTGTTACTCTTTACTTCAGCCTATAACACGATCTTCTACACTTTGAAATATCTTGGAGATTGATTCATTCATCTTGGTCTATTTCTTCTACCGGCCATTTGGGCAAATATATATGCTTGGGCTCAAAATCTTGGGGGCCCTATTTAATTTTACTTCAAGGCTATCACATGTACAACGATCCTTGGATGTGAAGATGTGATGTAAATACGTGCTTTGCTAGGAAGTAAAGCAAGATCCCCATAGAATACGAAAGGAAGGCCAAATCTCTTTCAATGCGGAATATCCTTTGAGTTGTGGCAGAAGATGTGTGGTAGAAGCATAGGGCTCAAGAGGAATTGAAAAGGGGTACCCTCCTCTACCGAGGTCAATAATGCTGCTTCGATAAGTGGGTAACAATTGGTCAGCAAATTTCGGACTGTCATTACGAGATTTTTCTTTTACAAGTCCCGAGAGATGATGATATGATATCGCCTGATGAGATACATGGTGCATTATTTACACCACATCTTAACAACCTAACTAGTGGCCGTGAGCAAACACCATGTGGACAAGATTAGGAGTCAAAGCAGATGGAATCATGTGACCCTCGCTAGATTTAATAAAATTCGGTTGCGATTAATGAAAAATCTCATGAAGTGTAGAAGCATAGACCAATGAAGTAGAATTCAGCTATGATATTAATAAGCAAATTGAAAGACCAAGACTTGAACATGATCAACCATGATGTATGGGTGCGAGTCATAGGTCAAAAAGTGGTGGATTGTAATGTGGTTGCAGTTGTACTATATATGGGATCATAGGAGCAAACCTTCAAAACTACTGAGGATCGTGGTGACGTGGGTAGTTCCAAAGATCAAAGGTTGTTTTACAGTTATTGTATTATGTAAAAATGAGTAGGTTTGTACTCTGTAAAAGACCTTTTGTCATCCAACATATCAATGAAGTTTATTTCATCTTATACTTTAGTCACCAGTACAACTCTTCTTTAAAAATAGTGTTAATTTAGATTTTTCCTATCATAGCCTAGGCTATGACCTATCCCAATCCGTCTTTCTTGAACAGTAGTGTTATGGTGGTAAAAATTCTTGAAGGTCAAGGTATCTGGATCTACGCTACTCTCGTATCCTTTTTTTAGTTATCCTCCTTTCCGCTGCTTTAACATCAATAGCATGTATACCCGCGCACGTATCTATATATTAGTCTTGCTATTGACTTGTTAATCAAGCTAGCTTTCTGGTATGCCCATCCTTAGGTAGCGAGGAAAATCTTGTGCCAACACAAAGTCAAGACTCGCGATCTATACAAACTCTTTTTGGTTTGGTGCTTCTTCAACTAGGGATGTGGCCTGGGTATGGAGAACCTGGAAATATCTCAGAGCTGGCTTGTTCCTATAGAAGGTGCATGGCATGGCATTGTCTCCCTATTGCAGTGTGTTGTTTCACAAAGATGTGCAGATCTCCCTTTTTTGTGACAGTTGTCCGAGTGTTGATGAGATCGGGTCATGTTCTTCTTGAATGCTCGAGAGTAGCACAAGTATGGAGCTAGATTGGCATCTATCCCTAATGCAGCATCATCTCCTATCATACTGCAGGCCGCATTTCTGCAACGGCTCAAGTAGGTGATGCGAAAAAGGTGTCTATTCTAATGATGCGACTCTAGTTTGCTGTGTCATGTTCCATATTTGGATGGCCAATATTAGTCATATTTTTTCAGAGCACCAACCAAAGCCCGAAAGTGATACTTAAGGCATCTATCCAAGCAGTTGAATTCATCCACTTCAGCACCACTGAGGGATCCATGACAGCTAGAAAAAACTAGGACTGTGATTCGGTCCACTTAGGAGCCTCCTAACTTCCTCAAGATCAACTTAGATGGTAATATTGTGGATGGTAGTGTGCTTTGTAGTTAGAAGTCCCAACTCTATCCTTGGTCGCAGCCTATGATTCTTATCTGTATGACATCTCTGTTCCACCGGCAGAGCCAAGAAAGGCATGGGATGGTCATGTCTAGGCCACCACCATTTTGAGGGTGACAACATTCTACCGGAAGGAGACCAAAGGGCTATCAATATTTGGATATATAAGTGTGCGTTCATCCTCTTCTCTGACATCTAGAGAGATGATACATCGCTAATGGTACCACGGAGTGGGTGGCCTCTTGTGCAACTAATCATATTGGCTTTATCTTTTGGAACTCCTATTCATCCATTCACGTATAGTTTTGTGATCTTCTGTACCTGAACTCTAGTGGTTGTATAATTCCAGGATCGTGCAATGATAAGCACCTAAAAGAAAAAAAGAAGAAAGGTTGTCTTCATTCTTCAGCAGAAGCAGAACCACATAGTAGGTAACAACACTCTTCCTGCATTTCTTGAAAATGACAAATGTACCCCTCCAACGGTTCTCATTCGCAATGTATTTATTACATTCTTTACCCTCTCATTTGTCTCTATTCTCTCTCTAATGTTAGGGCTCATTTGGTTCCGAGGAAGCATTTTTCCTCCTAGAAATAAGATTTCTAAAAAACAAATTCCTAAAAAGAGGATGCCTGAAAAATACTTTTGGCATGTTTGGTTGACAATGGAAAAGTGACAGATTTTCAGAGTGCTTATGTTTGGTTGACCATCCACTTTTCTGAAAAAGTTATGTGTAATTCTTATTATACCTTTAATAAAAATTAGATCTTTAATTCCTTTTTAATGCTGAAGGGCTTTTTTGAAAAAAATAAAAATAAAGTAATTTCTAACTTACGAGAAAGTAACTTTTCTATGTTTCTCATGGGAAAGACTTTTTCATAAAACGTGGGAATCATATTCCTATGAAAATACAACTTTTTCGTCTTTCTCCTTTGAAAACTCCAACCAAACAGGAGGCATCTTATTACTTTTTCGTTGAGCATACTTTCCTCCCTTCTTTTTTCGTGAACCAAACGAGCCCTTAGTATCACAATTACGGAAATCTAACATCAGGATCTTTTTTTTTTGGCAGCCATTTTACGCTTGATTCTTTATCCATTAGCATTTTTGTTTTTTTGCTGAAACTGATAATTCAAACAGTTTTAATACGGATACATCCAATAAAATCAGAAAACAATAAGCACCGGAGTGCTTTAGGCAACTCTCTCTTCTCAATCCATAGGACACCTTTGGAGTGACTAGCCACATACGAGACCATCTAGTCCGCAATCTCGTTGACTTCTCTGAACATATGCTTGGGCTGGAAGTTCACGCCGTCACTGATCATAGCTCGAATTTTCCGAAGCAAGGGGTGGCATGTTAGCATTTAATTTAAGTCTTGAAATCTTTGCGCACACTTAAATATATTGCATATACTATACTAGTTCTTGCATACTGCTATATTCTTCTGATATGTTATCTCTATGCATACATATGTATTATGCACAATTATTTGTATAGATCGAGTAGCATGGTCAAGGACTAAAAGTCGACTCTCAAAGCACAACTCTCAAAGCAATTTAATCTTATATGCAGAGATCTCAAAGTGATTAGTAGACGATCCAGTGGATTTGCGTGGAGGTGGGGGCTTCGTTGTCAGGGGCACGATCTGCAGGGTGATTGCGGCTGGGGGTTTCCACTTGTTTGATACCTCGGTGCTGGGGGCGGAGTTGAGAACGACATGGTCGGGTTTGTGTTACGTTCAGCGTGCCTTGCAAGGGAGAGACGTCCTCCTAAAGGGTGACTCTGTAATGATTATTGGGTGGATTCTGCAGGCTTTTGCGGGGGTTGGCAACTACCACCCGCTGGTGAGAGATATCCGGGCCATAATTTCTAACGAGCTGGTGCTTCAGACAAAGCATGTGTTTAGAGAGGCTAATGGGGCGGTAGATTGGATAGCTTTTTTTGTTGCTAACCACTCGGGAGACCACCAATAGGAGAGTATGATGGAATTGCCTGCTCTCCATAATGCATTGCTTTTTAATTTTTTTAACTCTATCCCTACACGTTATGATGATACTTCCGTTTTCAGCTACCTTGTCCGTTTGTCCCCTACTGATGGCCTCTTTGTTATGTACCCAAAAAAATGCCTATTTTTAAGCCGAAACCCTCTCCATTTGCCTCCCTACATTCCCTCCCCTCCTCCACCTCCCCCTCCCATGGCCTCCCTCATCTCCGTTCTGCTTCTCCTCCTCCTCTCCGCCGCCCCCATCGGTGGCGGCGTCCACCACAACGATCACCACGGCCACCGCTCTTCCCTCTCCAACCATACAACCTCCGACGCGCCCTCCTCTCAGATCCGCCAGGCGTGCAAGGCCACCCGCTTCCCGGAAGCCCTGCGAGTCCACCCTCTCCCATTCCCCGTTCCTCCCCCCCAACCCCTCCCCCTTCGACCTCATCCTCGCCGCCGGCATCCAGACCGCCCGCTCCATGCTCCAGTCCATCCTCAACGCCTCCGAAAATGCCTCCGACCTCAACCGCACCAAGGCCGCCACCAGCTGCCTCGAGTTCCTCTCCTACTCCGACCGCCGCCTCTCCGCTGCCTTCTTCCGCGCCCTCCCCTCCGGCGCCCTCGCCGACGCCCGCTCCTGGACCAGCGCCGCCCTTCTCTACCAGTACGAATGCTGGTCCGGCCTCAAGTACCTCAACGGAACCACCCAGGTTGCGGACGCCATGGCCTTCCTCCCCAACCAGACCAGCAACGCCGTTGGTATGCTCGCCGCCCTCCAGCGCTACGGCGCCGACACCGCCCTCTGGGGCCCGCCCCAGACAGAGCGCGACGGCTACTGGGCCGACCACAAGGGATCGTTCTCCTCCTCCGCCGCCGCCAGCGCCGGGACGAAGGACCCGAGCCCGGATTTCATGGTGTGCAAGGACGGGGGCTGCGGCTACCTCACGGTCCAGGCGGCGGTCGACCACGCGCCGGTAGGGTCGACGGGACGGTTCGTGATTTATATTAAGGCCGGGGTCTACGAGGAGACGATTCGGGTGCCGTACGAGAAGACCAATTTGGAATTCGTCGGGGATGGCATGGGCAAAACCATTATTACGGGATCTCTCAACGTCGGCATGCTCGGTGACAGCACCTACAACGCGGCGACTGTCGGTAAGTAATTAGTTACATCCTTTAATAACATAAAATCAACCATTACACCTTAGATTTTAAACCAATATTAACTTCCAAATTTACATCAAAGAAAATAAGAATCTAATTTTATTATCTGTTAAATACAATCAATATCGGTTCAAAGCATCTAAATCTAAATATAAATACCAAATTCATAATCCTCAAAATTGAAAAAATTACTAAGCTACAAATTCATAATCAACCTTACTAGTATGAACTCCAAGTTAGGACCATCTTTTATCCCTATTGTCCCTATTCGCCTGAAAAAAAAAAATAAAAATGGAGGTAACTAAATTTTATGTTACCTTATCGGATCAAGTATTATTTTTTGCTCAATATCAATACGTCATTTAGAAAAAATAGCAGATATTATAAAAAAATAAAGTATTTTATAGTACTTTATATTAAAATAAGTCATAAAACAAATAATGCATGAACAAATCATCCATAATTTATAAACATAGTTCCAAATTAATTTTGTAAAAAAATACATAAATCATTCTTCTACTATTTAACCAAATTATAGTTCAAAATATTGCTTACAGATATTCGTACTACGATTACTTTATATCCATGATAGAATTTATGTTCGTAATCGATATAGATTCATATTTTATATACCAACTTTATATCCGTCGGCGAAGCCTATGTTTGTTTGTATTCTAGCTCCGGATGTCGATTTTTTTAATTATAGAAATCATGCATAGTTATCTCAAAGCTTTTAGAAAACATATATTTTTATTCTTAAAAAATATATATAAATAGATAAAAATACTAAATGGCATAATCAGATTCATATTTCATAATAAAATTATTTTTATCAAAATATTAATAAAACTATTTTTCATAAAATATAATTTTTATAACATATGCTTATCCATAATTTTAAGAAAATACGACATCTTTGTTTGCAATATCACGTGCATGAAAAATATGATAATTTAAAAAATAATAAGGAGTGTAAGATTTACTTACCTCTACTGTCTTAGATCATCAAACTTCACTAGGCAAATATGCTAAACCTATTTTAAAATATTAAAAGCAAGATTAATTTTTATTCAACAATTTTAATCGAATTAAAACAATAAAAAAAGGAGATGGTTGGTCGGATGACAATGTTCAGCGGCTCTGAGCAGGTCAGGTCTAAGCAACTCAATCAATAATTTATGGGGTATGGACTCGATCAGGGCTAAGGTCATTCGACAAGATTCATGATTAGTGGGTTTCAGGGACACTTAACAAGGTCGAGGTGATCGGTCCAGCAAGCGGTCGAGACATTAGGACAATTTATGGCACTTTCTAGGGGTCAACTCGGGTCTATAGAACAAGTAGATGGGAAATCCTTAGATCCATGGATTCCATTTAGAGAGAGAAATAGGGACATGAAAGAGAAAGAAGAGAGAATATAAGAGAGAGAAAGAGAGCCTTCACTTCTTATCTTCATCTTTCTTAGCAAAATAGAGGAGGAAGGGAGGCAGGCTGATGGCTGCCATGTCGCAATCCGGCGAGATAACAGCAGGCGGTGGTGGCGACCGGTAGGGGCGGTCGGTGGCGGTGGTCGACCGGTTGGATTCAACCCCAAAAAAATAAGATTGAGCAGGGGTTCTGTGATCCAATCAATACCAAGTACCAGTCGGCTTGCTGGCGGGAAGCTTCAGCATTTGGTTAGGGATAACAATTGAAAGCCTCGGCGATGAATGCTAGTGGAGGCAGTGGTTGGAAAAAGGAGAAGAATGTCCGGCCAATTTGTCGGTCGACAACCATGATTTTAAGACATGGGAAGAAGAACAAAGAAAGGAGAAAAAGATCACAGTGTTACCTCAGCTTTGGAGGTGTTGGACCCCTATTTTTGGTGAGCACAGTGACTGGCCATCATGAACACAATGGAGAAAAAGGAAGAAGAAGAGGGAAAGAAAGGATAGAGCTTGAGGTGGAGGGCTAA
Organism: Phoenix roebelenii; assembly: GCA_025769935.1. Lineage (NCBI taxonomy): Eukaryota > Viridiplantae > Streptophyta > Magnoliopsida > Arecales > Arecaceae > Phoenix > Phoenix roebelenii. Next base: position 10,285,828 of record JAOXJJ010001007.1, read on the forward strand.
GGGGGTGGGGAGGTGGTTATATAGAGAAGGCAAGCCTCCCTTGGCTCTTGAAAGTCCACTCCCACAAGGAGTCGGATGGAGAATTGTTTTATATATATATTTTAATGTGAGCTTGGGCTGGGCCAAGCTCGGGTCTGGCCGGTCAAACGAACCGGGCCTTGACCAGGCCCTCACACAAACAATATCGAATTGGTTATGCGGCAGGTTCATATACACGGTCCGCACGTGTCTGTTCCTATATATCAATTCGTTAGTTGCCACGTAGCCCGAATCGAGGATTAAAGCATCGGAAGATTGTGAGTAGTGGCCCCAAGATCCAAAACTGGTACATCAAGCAATTATAAAATCAACAAATATTCTTTGTACAACTTTTTTTTTCCTAATATGGATAAATCATGAATGTAACTGTATATATATTAGTGCTAGATTGGGTTTCAATACTTAGCAATGCGTGCTCCGAAGGGAGTTTCCGTATAGCAAACCACATTGCATATATTTTTTTGCTGCTCGGCGCAGGGGTCAGTGGCGACGGATTCCGAGCCCGGAACCTGACCATCGCCAACACGGCGGGCCCGGACGCCCACCAGGCCGTGGCCTTCGGCTCCGACAGCGACCTCTCCATCCTCGACACCGTCGAACTCCTCGGCCACCAGGACACCCTCTACGCCCACTCCCTCCGCCAGCTCTACCGCAACTGCCGCATCTCCGGCACCGTCGACTTCGTCTTCGGCAACTCCGCCGCCGTCTTCGAGAACTGCCTCCTCCTCTTCCTCCCCCGCCAGCTCAACCCAGAGCACGGCGAGTCCAGCACCCTCTCCGCCCACGGCTGCACCGACCCCGTCCAATCCACCGGCTTCGTCTTCCGCCGCTGCGTCGTCAACGGCAGCGATGAGTACGTCGCGCTGTACCGCCGGAATCCCGCCGTCCACCGGGCCTACCTCGGGCGGCCGTGGAAGGGGTACTCGAGGACCGTGTTCATCGAGACCTACCTGGAGGCCATTGTGAGGGCGGAAGGGTGGCTGCCGTGGGACGGTGACTTCGTGCTCAACACGCTGTTCTACGGCGAGTTCAGGAGCTCGGGGCCGGGTGCGAACATGTCGGCGAGGGTGCCGTGGAGCAGCCAGATACCGGCGGAGCATGTATGTACCTACTCGCTGGACAATTTTATCCAGGGGAATGAGTGGGTCACCTCCAATCAAACAGTAGAAGTTAGCAGGCGATAACCTCGAATGTATATGTTGGGGGAAAAGTTGTAACCGAGCATCCTTCCGAGCAGGGAGCCACCGAGCGTCCCTCCGAGCAGGGGGCCACCGAGCGTCCCTCCGAGCAGAGGGCTACCGAATATCCCTCCGAGCAGGGAGCGACCAAGCACTCTTCTTGTCGTATTCTCTCACCGTACGCCCCGCCACTCTCGACGATCAGCGTGTATGACCATGACAGACACTTTGTCTACGCAACAATTAAAGCATATGGCTCTCCCAAGCGCCAAGTCCACTCGACGGTTAATGCATATGGCCTCCGTGCACACACAGCTTACTCAACAATTAAAAGTGTATGACTCCTGTTGTCTACGGATATCCAGTTTTATACGGCAGCCCTGCTCGACCATAAATACCAGCATTGCTTCACAATAATACAAAAGCTCCAGTCCATTCCTCTACGGAAGCAGCATCAGTTCGCACGTTCGGGCATTAATTCT
>JAOXJJ010001007.1:10291343-10308165 GCA_025769935.1 Phoenix roebelenii
AGTCTTCCCCCTTGATGGAAGGGAGGTGGAGAGTTTCCTGGCCTGCAGAGGGGCAATTTGGGAAGTTGGGGACAATAATTTTGTTTTGGGTGGAGAGAAAGAGAGAGGAGGAATTTGGTTGGCTTCATACACGTCTCCACTCTCCTTTCCTTTGGGTTTCGCCGCCGTCGGCCACCGGGTTTTTCGGCCGTCTAGGAACGCTGAACATGTGGCTGTTGATGGGTAGAATCGGGCATGACCCAGGCCAAGATTGACATCCCTTGCTCTTCGTTTGCTTCCTCTCTTCTTCTCCCTTGGTTCGCCGGTCATCACAGGTGATGGCTTGCGGCTCCGAGTCGTCGTCGTTGCCGTCACCGGAGACTGTTGTAGGCCGCTGTCCACCGGCTCTTCCATAGCTCGGTTTGAGAAAGAGAGGGAGAAAGAGAGTCCCCCCTATTTCGGGAAGAGAAAGAAGGCCTCTTTCTCTCTCCCCTCTCTCCTCTTCCTCTTGACCTATTTCTCTCTGCTATGCTCTCTCTCCATTGGACTTCCTCTCTCTATCTCGATTGTTTCTCTCTCTTAACGTTGTTCTATATATCCAGCAAAAAGGCCATAGTGTAGGCAAACAGGGGCCCGACATTCCGGAGATTTTTTGTGAACGTTTGCTTCGGATGCTCCTTCTCCTTTGTTATCTTTCCTTTCCCACGACGTGGCGGGTTGTACTCATGTTAGATCTATATGAATGAGTAGCCATTTTTTACCAAAAAAAAGAGAAAAGGCCATAGTATTCTTATTGTAGACCCGAGTTAACCCCGTCAGAAGCTTTTGGTCTAGTGTCGCTGCGACTATCTGTCACACCAGCCTTATCCTGACTATTGTTGAGTATTTTCGGATTCTATCATCATGAATCTCTATTTTGTTATCAGTACCATAGATTGATTCTTATTTCATGAGTTGTCTGACCTGATTGACTAAAGCGGACCGACCTGAATCGTCGGACGTTGCTACCTAGTCGACCTGTCCGTCTTGCATCCAACTGTTGTCAGCCACCATTAGACCCATAATTGATAACCCCTAACCGATTCGAATAATTGGGCATTGTTATCTACTTAACCTCGTATGTCATCCTATATGAATCTATTTTTATAGTCTAGCGCTGATTTGTATAAGGCTATAGTTATTCGGGCAAGAAGAAGCCCAACGAGATCTTATACTCTAGTTTCTCTCTCTTTCTGTTGGTACTTTATCTCTCAAGCTTGATCCAGAGAGATCATTAGTTGTGAGGGCTGCTGGATAGTCCTAGATTACTACGTGATGGTGGACTTTTAGTGGACCAGTAGAGAGTTTTGGGCAGTCAAATATCTCAGATAATTTTTTAAGTTGATTTAGTTCTATAGGAGAATAATCTTTTGGACAAGAAGACATTGAGTAGGGTTCTGCGTACCCGGTTCGTAGATCACGATAGTCTATCTAGTTGTTAAAAAACAGGTAAGAATTCTTGTACACCGATCTGCATGATATAAATATTTTTGTACATATATATATATATATGATATGCTATGATTCAGATAAGTAAGAAACAAAAATAGTTTTATGATGGTTTTGGTATTAAATCGTATTTTGATCATGTTTGCTTGTAATGAATAGTATGATGGGTATATGAGTATAACTTATACTTGTATAATCGGACTAATGGATCTAGTGTTCCGGACTTACCATGTTATTATTGGTTGCCCCATCACAGATTAGAAACGTGACCATGGTTAGTCTAAAGTCGAAAATAGATAAAAAAGGAATTGATGTGTGGATGTGAATTGAATTGAATAAACAAGAAATTTGGGCTTATTTCGTTATTATGGCAAGCCCAATCACTGGTTAGAAATGTGGTACTTTGTAGGCTCCATCATAGGCTGAAAATGTGAAACTATAATTGGCAGGCCCTGTCACTGGCTAGAAATGCGATACTTTGGCAGGCCCAAAGTCGATAAGATAATTAATCCGAATCAAGTTTTTAAAAAAGGAAAAAAAAGCATTGAAATCATTAATGAAGCTTTATGAGATATCATATGCTATAGTACTCTTGAGTTGTTGAATTTCTTTTAATATTTGATATATATATATATATTATACTGATTATTCGAGTGTTATTGATAGTCGATTTGTGATTTCATGATGTATGCAACGATTTTTTACGGTTTTCAAATTTATATTATTATTGAGTTGGTGTGGATGTGTGAGAATTCTTACTAGGTTGTAAAGCTCACAATCCCTTCCCCTTTCTCTTTATCAGAGTTGCAGGTGCTATAGTATATAGTTATGGTTCAGATCGCAGATGGAGGGAATGATTAGATAGAGCATTATGAATTTTGGTTAGATGATCAAATTCTGTAATTAGATCAACTTTGTTGTCTAATATGAATTGAGATCATTGTTGATTATGGATATTGAGGTTGTGTTATTTTTTTAGGCCTTGCATATTCTTTAGGGCTATGTTCTAGAGAGTGTGCGGTCGTGTCGCATGCCGGACTCGAATGTTGGTTCAAGGCGTGATATAAATCTGCTACCCAAATTGCAACAATGCATTAGTAAATAGTCAAAGGTTTAAACCCGTAGGGGGATTGACCTGGTCAATGATTTGCATCACTGATCCGATCAAGTTAGTATTAAATATTAAATTTAAAAATTATTAAATAAAATAAAATAAAATATAAAGATATTATCAAAATTTCTATGTTAAATACCAGTAGTATTCTTTATTGCGGTGTAAATAAAAATAACATTTTTTTATATAATTAAAATAAAGTCTTAGCTTGCGCTGAGCTCCCCTCTCTATATAGATATTAATTATATAAATGATAGTATTTAAAGCCTTCTCACATTCCACACTGTAATTATGGTAAAAGCCATGTATTAATTAAATCAATGAGACAAAATAGCTAATTCTAAAAATATAAACAAATAATTGTAGGATATAAAATGATGATTTTTAATCACTCTCCACATGGACACTAATATTAATAATGAGAATTAAATCCTTTTCAATTATTAATAAGGTTAAAGCAATGTATTAATTAAATAGTAGGATAAGAGAGCCGTTATTGAAAATGTAAACAAATAATTGCTGCCAATAAAATTATGGTTTTTAATTTGTTATATAACTATTATAACGGTTACAATGGAAATTATATAACAGTTGAAATAAATTTATCCAGCACTAATAATTTATTTAATAAAATAATATATATAAAATAAATATATCTTGAATATTTTACAAAAATATATTTATTATTATATATAATAATTATATATTTATAATTTAATTTTATCTCAAACTCACACCAGTTGAAACATCTTTGATGTTGAAATTTAGTTTAAGTTGTACTCTAGCCTGCATATATGAATTTTATTGCATGACTTCAAGTAACAGTTATTGCAATCACATAAAGGCACCATGACGTTTTTGAAAAATCTACATAATGGTTTAAATATAAGTTACCACACTGCTCTATCAGATTTTGAGAACAATTCAAAAAAATATAAACAAATTGTACCCACATATCTGCACAGGTTATATGCTAGTGAATTATCTATTTTAAAGAGAGTTTGTTAGAATAATTATACATAAATACAGAGGTTATTGATATTTTAAATGTTTCTACTAACAAAACTATGAAATGAAGTATATCTATTTTTCATTTTTGATGAAAGGAAAAGGATCAATTTTTTTAAAAAAAGAACTAATTATTAGAATATGAAATATCCCAACATACATCAAATGAAAATACTTAATGATATGAATAAGGTTTCAATGAAAATAATAAACCACCATTTAAGATTAGAAGTGACTACTTGGTTAAATACTGTCACTCGAGTAGCAAATCCCCGGTTCAATCCCGAAGATAAGGGTTGTTATCCATGTTCAATCAGATATCAGCATTTCCATCCTGATCTAATCCGAATCGGACGCAAAAGCAGTCACATTTGGATAATATCTGACCCATATTCTGTGAGAACTTAACATCTCTAGAGATAGAATTATTTGCTCCAGCAGAATTATGATTATAGCCAGTGAACAATCAATCTTGCCACGACAACTTGCAAACAATGGAGAAAGATTGCTGAAAGAATCAGTAAAGCATATGTATTATCAAGGGGAAAAATCAAGCCATTGATAACAATGGAACAATATGAAACCTATAACTCCAGAAACAAGGCATGCGCATAAGACCAAACATTGCCACCTTTACACTTAGCAAGGGGAAAGATATGTATGAAGGGTGTCGTTAGGTGAAGCTCTAAAGACAGGTTGGGATCAGATGATTACCATTTTTTCTACAAAACTAAAGAATGTGAAAAGCAAGAAAGAAAACAGAAAGCATGAGCGAAGAGAGGGTAGAGATTATAAACTAGATAGAATGCTCTCCCAAGAGCAGAACTCCTCAAAGCAGATTTTTAGTCTTGGATCACTTATATTCCGCTTCCAGTGTCCATCAGGATTGCTTGCCTTCTCAGCCTGCCTCCGATCCTGTTCCAAGACTGCTTTCCGCATGGAGCTAAGAAGACAGAAGGATTGCAGGTTCTCTGGCATCATGTCATGCACTTTCCACCACCTTGCATGCGCTACATCACTTGCAAACGTCGGAAGTCCGACATAATTCCAGTTGCAATCATAGTCACGGAAGCATAGCCATGGTTTCAGCCCCAAGTAGTGAAGAACATAGATAACCGGTGGGTCGGCCCCAATCAACTGAGTCTTTTTAACTCTCATGCTCTTATCCCCCCAAAAGTACTTCAAGAAGTTCAGGTGCTTCGGCATACGGTGCCACCATGTAAAGATCTCATTCAAGTAACCCTGGTCTCCACCATTATAGGATTCTATCTCATTGATGTGTTCCATTAACAACTGGAACGTGCAATTTGAAGGCTCGATGACCATCACACCAGAGTTGAAGAGAGTTGCATTGTTTTCAGTGGCAGTTATTTCTGGCATCGTGAATAGGAAATCAATGTTTCTTAGGATGATCATGTCAGCATCAATGAATATAATCTTGTCGTAATCTGTAAGCTGCCAGAGCCGGAACTTGCTGTAGTTCCATTCATTGTAGGCATCACGCTGGGCCTTTGGGTTGCGGATCCTTTGGATCGTTCTGACCTTCCACCCTGCAGCTTCAAGGCCACTTCGGTGATGGTTGCTTATTGTTTCATCAACTAGTATTACAAGGTCCCTTGTGGATCCTGTTAGACGTATGCTTTGAGCTGCAGTTATTGCACCACATACATATACATCTGCAGAGTGAAGTACTGTGGCATAGGCTTCTCGGAGTCCGGTCTTCGAGTATGGCTGTTCTGTGGGCACAACAAGCAGCTAGTGAATCATACTGTAAATTCAGCATGAAAGCAAAATATACAAATCTAGAAGGATAAAAATTATGAAAAAAAAAGCATGCGCAAATGAACTTTACATGGGAAGTCATTTTCATATATTCAGAAAATTTTGAATTTTGATCACTGAAATCCTTGTCCGGCGCAATAGTTAAAAGATATCAGAGGAAAGAAAAAAAAAGATCAACGCATATAACTTGCATCCTGACTAGGAAGGGAAAGACATATAATGATCAAGTCCTAATAACTTCCAAAGATCAATGAAATGAGACAATTCAAGAATTTGACATATATATACATATATAAAGGGATCAAAATCCAGGTCTCATCTTTCAAGATGGAAAACCAACGGTTCGTTTCCATTTTCACACAGAATCTGCAGAAAAGGAAGGCAAAAGAAGATAATCAAACTGACCTTTTGCTTTGAGCGGCACAGCAAGTTCACATGATCCAACTGGAAGCCGAAGCTTTTCCTTCAGTGTTTTTAAGTTAGGCCTATACAGCCAAACATTTTCTTCCCGTTTGACAAGGTCTTTGCAAGTGAAGAGATTTGGAATTGGGAAGCAATCAGTTACCAAAAGAACATGAACCCGATCCTGGCTTTCCACAGAAGCCGAAGCAAGTTTCGCTGCAGCGAGCTGCAAATGCAACCTTGCAACGTCTCTTGACCAGCTCCCTGACTTATTACAAGGAAGCTTGACTGCAACAAGGTCAAACTGTGACCCTCGAGGAACTTCCGGTGCAGGAAGAGATGGACAAACAGGCACTTCAAATTCTTCTTCCTCATCAATCCATTCAGGATAAAGAACCTCCCAAGTAAGATTGCTGTTGGCATAATCTAGATGTACAACAGAAGTGTTTGCCCATGGTAAAATATGTTGCCAGTAGCTGACCTCAGTAGTGTTGAAATTCAGTAAGCCGACTTTGAGATTTCCTCTCATGCCAGCCACTTGTTCTATAATTTTTGATATTTGTGACCAGTTGACATCCAAATGTGATACGTATCTGGAATCCAAAGTCACTCTGTCCCATATCCACCCAAGATCTAGAAGTCCAGGCCTGCATTCCCATCATACATCACTTAGGAATGAGATGCTTCTTCGCAAGTTCCACATAAATGTATTATTAAAACAAAATTAGCATTTTACAGTTGATTTCAGCACATAAGCATAGGTTTTTTACCCTCCTGATAGTATGACAGTATATACTTCCAAAATTGATTAAAGTTTGTTTATGATGTGTTTTCTCAAAAATTTTGTTACCATATGAACAATTCTTGTCCAGGTTTCAAAAACAGCCAAAACTGGCACCTGTACACAGTGTGTGGGGATGGGATGGGCTCCCGTACCATGGTGCCATTACTCGGTACCATAACAGTTTTTTGGAAAAACTGATACACCCTCCAGTGCCGGTTTTGCCATCTCCTAAACATATCTAAACCATGTACAGTCTATTCGAGCAAGAGAAGACATACCGAGAAATAGACTGCAGGAGACGCTCATTATGCACTGCTGAAGAGTGCAGAAGTGTTAAGATTGTGCCACAAATAATCATAACCAACATAAGTTTCAAAGAATGAAACTTGCAGCTTGAACTCCTTTCTGAAATAAGGAAGTTGAACTTGTCTACTACTTTAAAAGCTCTGCTTCGTCGGGCTCTTTTGCTTGCATTATCACTGGCTCAAGAAGGCATCCGTAAATCAATTTAGTCATTCCAACATGCATCTACAAAGAATCAGATGTACCAAGGGAAGTGAAGGCAGGTGAAAACTGAGAAGCAGTAAAACTGCAGAACAAGCAAATATAGCATTACCATGGATAGGATAAATCTTAGAACTATCTTCCACATCAGGCCAAACTGGTCAGAAACGAGATTTATAATCATGCATGCAGAATTAGCAAATGGCAGAATACTGGACTGTGCAATATAAAATTCTTAAGCAATACTCAAGCAAATGTTTGACTACTACGTAACACGAGTTTTAAACACTCATGTGGACTTCTTTTTAGGATATCAGATTTGTGCTAAATTTTTGTAAATTGTATTTTTGGGCCAACTCATGTTAATAATTAGTTTATTTTTATTTAAATTTTCATATACTATGTAATAGGGCTAATCTCATTAGGGACATTTTTGGCTCGCATATGTCTATATAAGTCCACTTCCCTCCATTCTCCATCACCTATGAGACCACATTTGAATCTTGAACCTGCTCATTAGATACCACTTGAACCATCCGACTCTTTCGTAGGCCATCATTCTCCATTACCTATGTACCTCACAAATGACTGCACCTTGCATTCCACCCCACCTTGCACAACTATATCAACAGCCTATCGATTATTCTAGGTCCATTGCTCCTAGACACTTCATGACATCTCCACAGCTTGTCCATTAATAACCACTGAAGCTCCATGTGTATGAACCAGCATTAGTATGTCAAATTGAAAGAAGCCCCATTTCTGTATGAAACTTGTCTTGTGAAGCTGTACTTGTTAAGCATGTCTCTAAATCTTATATGTCAGAATTCTTTAATGAAATAGTGAAGCTATCCACTTTGCCTCGAGAGTTTGATTGTTCCTCTTCTATGTTGACCTTGTGTACCACTACTTCAGAAGGGGATACTTGGATTTTAGGGATCCGCCCTTTGCAACAAGAATCTTCCAAAAAGGGTGCAAAATCTGTTTCAGAATCTTCTTCAAAACTCATTCCTGCACCCACTTTCTAAGCATTTCTTATTAAATTTTTTTCATGAGAGTCTCTTCCCTTACCCCCGCTACCACACATGAAAGGCCATATCCTTGGTCAGCACAAGTTAATTACCCCTCTATCCTTCTATCTGAATTCAAGTACATCTCCTTTTAGGAGTCATCTTTGGCCTTTGTTGCAATTGACATGACCATCTCATTTCCTTCCTAATTGGTTTTATCCGAGATTCACCATGCTGGTACCGGAGCTCATACTGGTCGGCCGGGGCACAATTCGGTACACCCTATGCTGTTCCGTGCCGAGCTCGAACCAACACAATATAGAGGGCGAGGGAGAGGGAGAACGGGAGAGACGAAGAGAGAGAGAGTGTGGGAAGGAGAGGGAAGAAGGACCCAGAGGCCGCCGGAGGGACCTAGAGGACCGGAGGAAAGGCTCGCCCTCCAGACTCCTATTTCGTTCAAAAAGAGGTCCGTCGGGTCCTTTTTTTTATTTTGAAAGTCGGCAAAATTTTAAAGTAAAAGAAGGGCCCCGACGAGCACTGTTTTGAAACTCTGGCCCTCTACGTCCCTCTGATGGCCCTCCCTCCCTCTCTCTCTCTTCCTCCCCCTCTCTCTCTTTTCCTTTTTTTCCTCCTCCCTTTCTCCCTCCTACCGATTTCTTGTTTTGAATGCCGGAACCGTCCTGGTTCGCCGTTGGCATGGCTAGATACGCCTCGAACCAGATAGTTCAAGATGATTCTACATTTCTTGGTTTTATCGACTGCTAATACTGGTCGAAGCATTCATCTTTGAACCTTGAGATTGTTTGTTGTGCCATTCATCCACATCGATATTACCACTTACACACAATGTGATGTTTTACATTCATATGCCGACCGTAGTACATTGCAGATATTGTTACTAGCTTGCCATAACAGCACAGTTTTCCTGTAGGACCTGTTTGATTAGTGGCATCTGAGTACTTAAGGAAAAAGTGTAGCTTATTTACAGGCTTGGGATCTTTTTTAGAAAAACATGATTTCAGAATAATGACACTGCTTCCTCGAATATCTTTTCTGGTTCACCATATCAAAAGTTTGGCAAAGTCAAGACACAAAAACTGCCATAAGGATATCCATGCAACTATACTGCACTACTTAGATATGCATACATCACTTTTTCGGTCCTAGTTTAACTAAAAGGTCTGCTACATAGGTTGAGATGAAGGGACCGGTGCAATCTTGCAGAGTGCCTGATTCAATTTTTGCAACCTTTTATAGTTTATATGTCCACTTTCAGTTGGAGTTCATTCATAGGTCCACAAACATGTCTTGAATATGATCTGACAAGCATCCAGCTCATGTATAGACTATAGAAAGCCATCTTAGTCCAAACTGTAATTTGGATCAACTAAATTCTCTTGTTTTCTAGCTGAAACAAGTGCTCCAGACTTGTCAATGCTCTCTCTCTCTCTCTCTCTCTGTATGTGTGTGTTTACGTACATACATGTGCATGCAAGCAAGCATACATGATATGCACCTTCCTATAACCTTCTGCCTCACAATTGTCTCACGTTTGAACTTAACTCTTTGATTTGATCATAGTTACAAGGAGACCAGTCAATTTGCTGACTGGAGTGCCTATGAACAAAGCGTGGAATAAAGACCTAGTTGCGAACTAGTTCCATTGCTAGAGAGTGAAGGCTGATTTCCGGGGGCTGTCCATTGCCTTCATGTGGTTAACTGGGCCTTTCTTTGTAAAAGAAAAACAAAGAGAAAAAATAGAGGAAGAAAAAGTAGATAAGACTCTACAATTTCTTTTTGCACTTCACAAAAAAATATGTTTGGAATCATAGCACCCTCCTACATAACTTTGTTTTAATTTAGTGAAATGTGAGAATCTAACAAAACAACTTTATTGATCACATTCTAGAGCACTTGGAGGAACTACTTTAGGATAAAGTCGGCTTCCAGCAAGAGAGAATCTGCACCTTAAAAAACAAAATCTATACTTCATTCAAGAAAACTACCAAAAATTTTGAAGGTAACAAGGTAGATCACCAAATGGCATCTTTGTCTAGAATCCAATTAGCTCCAGACTAAAAATAATGGTTAGCAGCTTCTATTTTTTTACTGTTTATGACCATGAAAAACAATACAAGGAACTGTACAATATAAGCAGAACTTAGAATTTAGAACAGAATAATTTCAAGCATCATGAGCTACTTGCTGGAATTTGGGTGCCTATAGGACAAGTTTATATTAGGTTTTTTCATTTCTTGTAATAAAAATTGATCTTATTGTAAAGATTATGGAGGCAGGAAAAGGTGTAACAACCCAAAACCTCACCCAAAAAGACTAGCCAGAAAATATAATTTTGGTTCCTTGATCCTGTATAAGTACTAAAGATCTACCCAACGAATAACAGATGTGGAACTAAACATACGCCCGCACGGGTCCTCGCATACTCTCCCCATTTAAGTCGGCTAAAGGGTTCAAATACATTCAAATCTAATCACAAGCACCATGATCGGCCCGTGGTCAGCCCCAATGGATCCGTGCTGCAGTGTTTCCTAGTCTACATAGGTTATGGGCTGGGTCCACTCTAATACCATTTGTAACAATCCAGAACCTTACCCACAAAGACTAGCCGGAAAGTATTATTTGAGTTCCTTGATCCTATATAGTATTCGAGATCTACCCAGCGAATAACCGATGTAGAAATAAACACACGCCCGCACAGGTCCTCATAAAAGAAGAAAAACAATCTGGTTTTTTTCCCTATTAAGGATGCCTCAAGCTTATGTTGAGGAGAGTGATGAGATTGCAAGTCCAATCTCTTAGCCATTTTCTGTGCATAAGTAACTTATGGGCTTATTTCTAGTTTTCTTTAGGTTTGGGTTCAAAAATTGAGCTCATAAAAATTATAATTAGCATGCTAGGTGGCTAGGCACATATAAAACTAGAAGAGGAGCAGGTGGTTGTAGAGGGTGGGATATGTGATTTGGCCAATTGTGCCTTATAAATGAGATTCCAAGAAGTGACACCCTGCAGATGAGCACACAGCCTTATAGATGATCATTTGTGCCAACCTTCTCCTGTCTTCTTTCTCTCTTGCAACAATGCTTTTTATACATTCTTCTGAATATTCTTCCATCCTAGTACTCTTTAATTTTTTCTATAGCTCGAGCATTTGAAAGAGCCTTTGATGAACTTATCTCTTCAGGCAGAAAGAATTTGGTTATATTGTTTTCTGGTTTAGAGGATCACAGTGTATGATCTAGTAACATTGTATGACACCTTAAGTCACCGTATTCAAGGTGGCTTCTCAAGAGCAACGAGGGGTAATTTGAACAACAAATGCACCAAATTCAATTGTCTGAACTCTGACTAATAAAGCATCAAAAGCAATATAATCAAAAACCAAGCAGCAAGCAAGGTATACTTGAGCTCAACATACAAATTATTAACAAAAAAAGGATTAGGCTCTGCTTGGATGTGTTAATCTCAAAATGATGATCTTATCCATTTTCTGATTCCAAAAGTTAAAAATTGTGATTTTTAGTGGGCCTTTGGTTGTTCAAAAGAGGAGCTACAAAGTTACAAGATGATAGGGAAATATCAAGAATGAGGAATTCATACTCCCAGTAGAAATTTACAAAGGAATTTGGTGAAATTTCATTGTGCAACCAAAATCATCTTTTTAATTTCCAAAAAAATACCAGAGTATCATGGTTTTTGTGCTAGCAACTGTCATGGCATCTAAAAATGATAGCAATTCCATGCCTAGAAAAAGAATTTTAACATTGATTTTACATCAATCCATAAAAAGGTCCTTCCTTTCCTGAGATTCAGAAGGGTTATGTTGAATAATACCAGATATAATGAAAATATCGGAAATAATTGAGCAAAAGGGAAAAAAAAAGATGGAACTAAATATCAGTGCAGACCAGTAAGAAGAAAGAAACAATAACTAAATGTAATGGCTTCAACACCAGAAGAATGACAGGGCAGCTACAAACAGAGAAGAGGCAGCAAATTAAGTAGTGAACCAAGAAACTCACTTTGTTTCAACCGCCATGTGCAGGGCTTCCAAGTTTCCAGGTGACGCATCCATAAACCTTCTCTTACTGATCAGGCCGCAGCAGGGAAAGTCCTCATATGATCACTGATCCACACAAAAATCCATGCTCATGTGAGAATGTACAAAGCCATAGATAAATAATTCGCAGATCAAACAAAGATTCCATATACTCAGACTGATGTCTACAACGATCACTGTCACGCTCTGAATCGAGCACGTAACAGATGTCGCATGCCTGCATGGCGAACCACACAAACATGCAAGGCTATCTGAACAATAAATCTAATCATTGCATAATAATTTTAAACCAATGACAGGATAACCTTGATCCTTGAGAATTTAGATCTACAAGATGCTCCAAACCATCTAGTGCACTCTCCCTAAGTTCCACAGCCAATCATAGCTTAGAATTTGAAAATAGAGAAAAAGAAGAAGAATAAGCTACACTAGCCCAGTAAGCAATATAATCCCTTAAAGTGCGTTATGCTAGGCATTATATTCCTTGTATAGAAGATCTGCTGTTATAGCTTAGCTTAATTTTAGGACGCACCAACCTGTATTCTCTGTATATATACATCATGTACATCAATAAAAATGTGTGCAAGCCTTTTTTAAACCAGATGTTTACTTTTCTACATATAACAAATATTAAAGAACAAATAATAGTGCCCAAATACTATTATTCTAATCACCAGCGGTGCAGTGTCGAAACTAGTTTTTCATATTATAAGTCGATAATGCCAACATACAATTCTCAATGGCTGAACTAGATCAGATCATAGTCATACTAAATATATAGATATAAAAATATTTTCACAAGTTATCCAGCCAAATTTTCCAAACCATTACTCAAAATTGATCTTATGTTCAAAATATTTTATTTACGAAAATATCAAAATATATATTTTATTCATATATTATTTTTAAAGATAAAACATAACATGCTTAACTATTTATTCAAACAGAAGCAAAAATCATAAAAACTATTTTATCAAATGATATAAACTATAATTTTTCAAGATCTCTTAGAAAGCACACCTCTCAGAAAAAATCTAGATAATCTAATCATCTCACTGGAGCTTTTCAAGACATAATAATCCAAAATCGCACACATATTGAATCAGCGGCACATTAACATCTAAAATCCTGATTTCTAAACCAGCTACCATTATAGTGAGGCATGAAAAATGGAGGGCATAGCTAACCTTCGCCTGCTAACACAAGCACACACTCGCGCACACACAGATAGTGGTGGGAGAGAAATAGGAAGAATTAACAAAGATGACAGACGGTGGAAGAGGGAACGGTACCCTCTCACTGTTATACACAAACACGGAGGAGAAGGGAGGCTAGAGGCGAGAGAGAGAGAGAGAGAGAGAGAGATGAAGAGAAGGAAGGAAGAGATGGTGAAGAAGAAGGAGGAGAACATGAGGAGGAAAAGAGCATACTAGGGGCAGAGGACATGACTGTAGGGCGGGGAGAATCTCGTTCGCGTGCTTGAGGAAGGAACAGGGGAGAGAGAGCATGGCACGGGAAGCGGTGGAGGAGACAGGCGAGAGAGGCTGCTGCCTTTTAACGGAACAAACGCTCGCTCCCCTTCGTTCTAATTCGCAAGCATGCGTCGAGAGAAACAGGGGCATGTCTCTCCTGCTTCCCGCTTAGGAAAGGACAAAGGTACCACCCGTTGTAGAGGGGGCCATCCTAGCTCCCTTAAAAATTTCATCCCCCAAATTTACGAATCTAAGGACACTTATTATTGTCGTCTCATCATGGAGCTCTCAGATAGTTTATCTCTCGGAACGTTTATTTTGTAAATCATGTTCTAAACCTTACCATTCTTTAACTCACTATGCTTTTGCTGTGGAACTCTGATTACGTTGAACATAAAACAAATATCACAATAAATATTCAGACAAAATAACATAAAGTTATCAACAAGATTATAGCCAACAAAGATGTTTCATGGCTCAATTTCTATCAAACTCTCAATCTTTTCGATGAATCCTAAACAATCCTTAGTCAAAACATAGTCTTGACTAAATTTGTCGCAATCCATTACAATTCCTAGTTGAGACAGCTAAATCTGTAATAATCTCCATTGACGAGGCTAGATTAGATCATAGTGATACTGAATATATAAATATAAAATTATTTTCACAAATATCCAATCAAATTTTCCAAATCCGTCATGTCAAAAATAACTTATTATGAGAATATCAAAATATATATTTTATTCTTATATTGTTTTTAAAGATGGAACATAATATGCTTAACCATTTAATCAAATAGAAGCAGAAATTATAAAAAACTCTTTTATCAAATGATATAAACTATAATTTTTCAAAAACTCTTAGAAAACACAATATGAAGTATCAAGTCCCTTGCCTCACAGATATCAAAATCCAAATAATCTGACTGAAGCTCCTTGGGACCTAATAATCTAAATCACATACATGTATTGAATCGGTGGTACGCAAATGCTTTAACATAATTTCTAAAAATTCTTGAAAAATTTCAAAATCCTGATTTTTAAACCTATCATTGTAATAGAGGAGACGGCCACTAAGCTTGCTCTTTTTCCTGTCATAGGACTGAAGAGAGGAAGCGACACAGTGAAACCCTTCTACGGCTTAGCTCAGAGATAGGAGAGAATTTAATAGACGGAGAGAGAGTGAGGCGTGGACAAGAGAGAACAGCTGCCTTTCGCCTGCTAACAGGCGCACACACGCAAAGGTGGCTGGAAGAGAAATAGGAAGAAGTAAGAGAGAAGAGAGTTGGTGGAAGAGAGCACAATGCCGTCTCACCGTTCCCCCCCACACACACAAGGAGGGGAAGGGAGGCTAGAAGCGAGAGAGAGAGAGAGAGATTAAGAGGAGGAAGGAAAAGATGGTGGAGGAGAAGGAAGAGAACGTGAGGTGATAAAGAGCATGCTAGTGGTGGAGGAAAGGACTGTAGAGTAAGGAAGAGCACTGACGTGTGCTTGAGGAAGGCACTGGCGAGAACGAGCGTCGCACAGAAAGCAGTGCAGGAGACGGGCGAGAGAGGCATGGTGCATACGTGAGGAGGAAACGAGGTAAGCACTGCTCTTCTTTTTTTAATAGCGCACGCCCCCTCCCCTTCGTTCTAATCCACAAGTGCGCGATAGAGAGAAACAAGCGCACGCGTCCCCTGTTTCCCGCTTTGGGTGGGAATGGGACAATGCCCCTTGTAGGAATGGGGCAAGAAATTATTAAAGAATATCAGAGAAGATTTTATCAGCGAGATTTTTAGCCGATATACCATATTAGGGAATATTAGAGAACATCGGAAAATATGAGAGGTCCGAATGAGGGAGCGCACCACTAAGCTTCTTATATGGACCAGTAGGGAGCCAGACAGGCAAATTGATGGAGGATGGATCTGAAGGATGAGGATGCATCCCAGGGTGGTGCTATTCCTTTGGAAAATGACTTAGGGCTGCCTACCTACTAGGAGTATGCTTGCTAGACGGGGGATGCGGATGATCTCGCTGTGTGTGGTATATCCGGAGGCTGAGAAGATCATCAGTCACGTACTTCTTCGGTGCTCTACAGTCGTGCAGATTTAGAGATGTTCACCTGTGCCAGTCCATTCGGTGTGAGAGTCGGTGGAGGATATGCTTCGGTATATGAGAGAATTCCTCCGGAGACCGAGTACTGCAGAGATGGGGATCGTGGCTGCTTACTTGGCCTATCATATCTGGTTGGACAGGAACGACCGTCGGTTTGAGGACAGGAGATCGTCCCCACGGGTTGTAATAGACAAAGCCATGCGGCGTGCAATGGAGGTTACTAGTTTGGGGCACCTGCTCCGTTGTCTCATCGTCCAAGTTTATCTACTTCTCTTGAGTACCCCCACCCTCCGGTTATCTTAAGGTGAATTTCGATGAAGGCATGGCGGGGGATGGTGCCTCTGAGGGAGTGGATTTTGTGATCAGGGACCAAAGGGGCATATTCATAGCAGCTGGAAGGCGGAGGACACCTAGTCTGACCACAGTGGGAGTGGAACTCCGGGCAGGGGCCGACAGCTTATTTCTTGAGGGTGATTCCTCCACGGTGATTGACTAGATTAGGGGAGCGGATAGGTACGAGGATGTCCATCCATTGATACGAGATACCCGCACATTGCTGAGGAAGTTGACCTCCCTCCGGATAGCTCATGTGTATCGGGAGGCGAATAGTGCAGCAGACTGGGTCGCCTCTTATGCCGTCCGACACTTCGGGAAGGTCATTTGGACAAGCTAAGCTAATATTCCACACCCTCTGTACTGTTTACTTTGGCCGATTGTACTCACGCTAGAGCTATATGAATGAAAAGCTATTTAGACAAAAAAAAAAAATCAGAGAAGCTCTCTGCCAACATATTTGAGATTTTTGCTCCATTGATATTGGCTTTCTCAAGAGAAACAAGAGGCGTAATTTGAACAACAAATGCACCGAATTCAATTGTCTGAACCCCGAACTAATGAAGCATCAAAAGCAATATAATCACAAACCAAGCAGCAAGGTGTAATTGAGCTCAATTTACACGTTATATTAAAAAAAAAGTATTAGGCTCTGCTTGGATGTGTTAAATCTCAAAATGATGATGTAATCTATTTTCTTATCCCAAAAGTTGAAAATTGGTGATTTTTAATGGGCCTTTGGCAACATCAAGAACTAGCAATTCCTACT
>JAOXJJ010001007.1:10315265-10326716 GCA_025769935.1 Phoenix roebelenii
ATATGACGTGTAGAGCCATGTTTATCATAATTAATTGCGTGGCAAATGGATTCTAAATAAATCATTATCCTAGAACTTGCCAGAAAAGAAAATAAGAGGGAAAAAAAACTAAATAAATCATAGAAAACGATATTCATTAGCAAAGGCTTGTAAGCCGTGAGGTGGGTGCCTTTGCACTTGATTCATTATTTTCAACAAATGAAGTGTTCAGTCCATAATTGAAATTACACAGCCATTCAAAGTGGGCGAATTTGTTGAAAACAAATTATATCAGCTAATAGTTTGTACCCAACTATTTGACGTTAAAAACATTTTCCTAATTAACATGTCCTTATCGAACAATTTTACAATATTATACGACCTAATCTGCCATGTCTTAATATCTTGGATCATATATGGTTTTTTGATTGCTACTTTGTACCTGTCTTCTCACCAAACAGTTCTTGCCAAACTTCGTTGTAGAAGTCTCCATCCCATCTAACTTCGGATTATATTCAAAATCACCCGATGAATTCGACATTGGAAATAAATTTAGATTTATAACATCCGTGAACTTTGATATAAATTTTTCGTAAACAAAGATAACATCTGTAAACTTTGATATAAATTTTTCGTGAACAAAGATAAGGCATATTGACAAGAAAATTAAAGAATTACGTAAAAGTCCTCAGCATTTGTTTTACCGCAAATAAACCTCCTAAACATTAATTTTCATTTGAAACTACATCTTTCAATTGTGTACCCACAACTATCTTAATTTATTACAATTTTAACATGCAAAGCCTTCTTTCTTTCGAAAAAATGAATTTTATTTACTAGCCATTTACTTCTTATGTATATGCCTGTATTCTAGGACTGTTAACTGATTATTTCCACTTGCATTGAACTGCGTTAAACATTTATCGATAGATAAAGCACGTCCACCATCAGTTTCGGTTAGATGTGAATCATGTCGAATGCAGATCGGATCAAAAATTTATTAATCTGAATTTAATCTATTTATTAAATAGATCAAAATTTTAGATTTGAATATGATCTGCTTATCAAACAGGTAACCTAATCCAACCTACATAACCAATTTATTAAACAAATTAAGTCGGTTAAATAAGTTAAATGAATTAGATGAATTTTTAACAAATTAAATAGATTTAAATAAATTAAATAAATTAAGTAGGTTTTAAGCAAGTTAAATAGATCTTAAATAAATTAGACGGGTGGAGTTATGATCCGATCTAACTATCAAATAGGAAAAAATAGGATAAACGGTTAAAGGTTTGCATCTGAATTCAATCTATTGTATAAATAAATAGATTTGGACAGATCGATGTGACCTAAATTTATTTATATCAAATCTAAATTTATTTAAAGTGGGTTATTCGGGCATAAATTGCCGTCCGTATTGATTCCTAATGCATGTAGAAGTTAGTATTAACTCTTGTGTCAGATTATATCACATTATATTCAAATGATAGGGTGCTCAGTGATATCAGACTTGTCAGGAAAAATCCAATGCTCTTTAACTAATCCTAGATACTCTTGCAACGAGGTAAAGAGCAAGCACTTCCGAAAACATTTAGATTGCAGAAGGGACTAACGAGGGGTAAGAATGATGGTAGCTAGAGTACTTTGTTTTCTTTCTCAAGTCCCACCAACTTGGACGTGCTCTCCAACCAAGGCATGGCTTGTGGCATTCCAAGATTCCCCCATGCAAAGAAGCTGACGTGGCACTATTTTGGACTGCATCTGGATGATGGAATCCTTGCACCAACTCTGTAACGTCATCTCTAGCCAAGCCTAAAAGCACCAAGGATACCTTTGTCTACAGTTGTTGCACGTAGAAAATATTGCGAATTTGGGAATCTCTCCTGTGCCAAGTCTCTTGGAATTAGATAAGAGCATTTGAATCAGAAGAAGCTGATATAGGAGGAAAGGGATGGGTGGTAGAAGAAACATAGGGGCTCAACAAGGTTAGGCATTTATATTGAAAGCAAGGCAAATGCATCACCCCAAAAATGTTGACGAACTCGAAAGTTGGACCCTTGTTTGAACACTATTTTAGACTATGCTATGTTCAAAAACTATGTGATGTGATCTCCTAATTAAACTGAATCTATGCAACTTTTTTTTTTCGAAGTAAAATAACATGAACCTAAGGATAGTATTAGAAATATACTCCGAAAACATATGCATATATCAAAATGTCCTTTTAGTACCATAAGGTTTCCATAGCATACGTTTCGTTAAAAAAAACCGTGTTATGATACTAGAGTTTTAATACTCTGAAAATATGCATCTCAGTAGTTTTTCTTTTTCTGCACTTTTTATGGATTAAAATAAATGCATTTTCCTTATATAGCCATATTTCCTTCATTATAGATAATAAAAATAATAATTAATCTCGAGGCACATTAGCTTACTCTCTGGTTATTCAATATTTAACAAAGGAGAAGTCTTAATTCAGCATTTCTGCACTAGATTCCCCTTGGCAACTGGCCTTCTGCGATTCATCCGTCTCTCAAGATTTGTCACAAAGTCAATGCTCTAATCATCCTATGTGTCTCTGGGTGCTCATGGATTGCAAATGGATGACCATAGAGCCCAGACTTTTTTTTTGTCTGATACTTACAAGATAGAGTGTTTGATCAATTGGCTTGAAAGAATAACACACACACTTTTACATGTATCTACACACACCACGTATACACACGCACATATACACACGCATATATGTGCGTGTGTGTGCGTGCGTTGGTGTGCATGTGCGTGCGTGGGTGTGGGTGTGCGTGAGCAAGTAGATTCAGTCACCCACTTTTTTGGAGGTATATAGACACGTAGTTTGAGAATCAATTCTTTGTTTCTGCAGATAAGCTTGAAAGTTCTTTGAGAACTATTATTCTCCACTCTTCTGCCTCTGCCGGCTCTAGAACAAACTCTTGATCTAGCTCCGTTCCTCTCCATCCTATTCTTCTATCCTTAGAAGTAGAACAAGTAATAAGCTCGATCTGGATAAAAAAATTATAAAAAAAAGGGCAAGTGGATCACTTGAACACGATGCATATTGGATGTTATGCCAAATTCCAAATCATAATTCTAGTCCTAGTATCCAGTCATAGTTGATAACGACCGTGTTATATTTCATCAGGTTGAGTATGATTTTGGTTAACTTGGTCATAAATCATTTTTTAAAAAATTTTAGAAAATAGTTTATGGTTCAAATTTTTTTATTCTAGTCCAAAATTTTAGTATTCATGGACCCTTAATCATCTAATGCAAATGAAACCTGAAGTAAATGGATCTTGCTGTGGGTCTGTAACCAATTTGAGGTTGAACCCATCTGCACACCTGACATAAACCTAGTTAACCACCAATCATGGAATTAAATATTCTCCCGGCCACTGCCTCTGCTCCTGAAAACCTTGGATCTAACTAATAAAAGAAGTATGCCATCCCTAACTAGTTTCCTTGCCAACAGAACTTCCCTAGTGCTGTTAGATGACATGCAGCAGCTTCATCTGAAATCACATTATTTTCTCTTTAATTTTATTGTCATGATTGAAGGAATTTGTTAGTATGGCATATATATTGATGTAATATATCAACTTATTAGCATCAGAGCAAATTACACTAATGGTGGGTAGTATGTGAGGTTTGCCTTAAGAAATCAAATAAGGCATGCAGTAATTATAATGGCTAGCAGAACATCTGTTTTAATATGCTAAAGATATTGATCTTGCACTAGGTCTAAAAAATGTACCAATGTTGTACTTCTCGGCTGGCCCATCATGCAAGGGCTTCAGCTAACTCATCAAATTGGGTTGGATGTAGCAAAGTATTAAACCAGCTTAATTTGCAAAGAATTATAGAAGCCTGGTTGGGTAAATGCCATCTGAATAATGCCATTACACTGCATATACTAGTAGTTATCACTTGCTACACATGTGCTTTGTTCATGGAAATATCATTATTCATGGAATTGAAAAAGAAAAAGTGAAATAATAAATTCGAGCTTCATCTTTAAATATTACATGAAAACATTGAAAGTCATATATATACACACATACAAACATATATGTACATATATATATATATATATATAGACACGCACAATTAGCAAATACAGTTAGTGCTTAATTGAAAAAAATTATATTGTTATTGTCAACTTGTAATTGTCAAAAATAATGGCTTTGACAGCTATTAGTTGGCCTTTTCATTTTTCTTTTATATACAAAAAAAAAAAAATCTTATTTAAATTTCTACAATCATTCAACTAGTAATATCCCATTACATAATAGCAACAAAATTAAGCAATAACATTATTTTATTTTTAACATATTTTATATATATTCCATTATAATGGCTAACAGTGGTTATGATAATTATTATAGAAAAACATTTTTACACAAAACAAGAAAATATTGGAATCGTATGAAAACATGTGTTTGCTTGCCTTCCATAAAACTTTAGAAAAACAAGATTTATGAAAAACAAATTTCTCCTTGTCCTTTTATAAAACTAAGTTACATAAAAACCATATTTCTTGGTTACCTGTTATAATAAAAGTGACAAATATTCAAAGCATAAATAGCAATTCCGTACATTAATCAGTGAGGGCTGTTTAGTTTCTCTAGTTTTGGTAGAACATTTTCACACAAAGCATAAAATATTTGTGTCATATGAAACCATGTATTTGCTTGCCTTCCATAAAACTTGCAAACGAACTCATTAACGAACAACTTCCACCTGGTTTTTTTTATAAATTAATTTACATAAAACCAGATTTTATGGTTAAAAACATGGTATTGAAATGGTGAAGTTGGCCCAAAGTCCGCTTACAAAGACTGGGTTTAGCCCATTCTTAGGGCAAGTTGCCATGAGTTAGACAAGGGCAAACGGGCAGGAGTAATGCTCCCACTGCTATATAAACTAAGAAACCACTAAATCTAGTAACATTTATTTGGGGGGAGCTTTTTGAAAGAAAAAAAATTATGATGATGTCACACCCCTCGACTCGAAATCATGAGCCGAGAGTCATGGCAAGCGCCACAAACTTATAGAGAACTCCCTCCACAAGTATGCAAGAAATCTCTTTATAATATCATAAACAAGCAGCAGAATAAATTTAAATAATTAACATTCAAATTATAATTTAAATAAGAAAATTAAAAGTGTTACAAAACAGATAATATTTCAAAATCTTGCATCAACTCTAAAATAAAATCTAGTCTAAGTAAAGATGTCAAAATCTTGTCTCTAATCGCTCTTCCACAATAAATTTCTATGTTAAGCTAGTTCTTCGAATCTGTAAAAATAATAAGAAATTATATAATGAGCTTGACAGCCTAGTAAACAATGAACATAACTAGATTAATCAGACAATAAATTAAATATTAATAATATGCTAAAATTAAGCATGCAGAGTACATGAATTCAAAACTAAATCTAAATACTATCTAGCCCTTTCAAAATCCTTCATTCATAAATTAATTTTTTTCAAAAATATCAAATTCATTTTGATAGCCATGAACTATGGCCACATTTATATCCTATAGCTGGGCCAAAATATGAGCTCACCAAAGTGCCAATGTATAACCCAACTAGCAGGGTAACGATATGCCAACTTATAACTCCTACTGGTAGGGTGTCGATATGCCAACGAATAACCCTCACTGGTAAAGTATTGATATAGCTCCTACCAGTGGAATATCAACACATAGTCTGACTGCGAGTCCAAATCTGTTTCGAAGCAAAACTCTTTTTCTCAAAGCATATTCAATATTCCAAACCGTAAGATACATAAAATCATACGATGTTAATCGATCGAACATAATCCAAATAGAAACCAATACATTCAATCAAAAATCATATATTTTTTTAGAAAGAGGCACATATAATAAAATACTATGCATCAAGTTCTATTTTAAAAAAATCTATAATTTGTTGATAAATATAGAAAAAAAGTTACATTACTTACCTTGCAAATATAATCTAATGAATAGATTCAATTAATCTCGACAATCTTTCTTAGAGCCTAATATCCAAAAATATATTTTTCATTAAAATTTCATCATAATTATTTTAAACATAAAAATTTTAAATTTCAACATCCTCATAGAACTGACCAAGCGGAAATGTTTGGCATTTTGGTCGATCCGATCAGGACAAAACTCAACTGATCATGTTTAAATTAGGGTACGAATGGTTCAATAAAAAATAGGTATGGTTAAATCTAATGGTGTCTAGCAAAGGCCAAGGTGGGAGTTGGTACGCCGCCCAACGTTCTAAATTAGGACCCTTCAGTAGAGCCAATCCAAAAGTCACTGAGAGACATCCTTACTGAATCCAACAATCCTAGAGAGAGAGTAAAGAGAGAAAATCCAAGTAGAGAGAGAAACAAGAGAGAAGGGATGGGGAGAGAGAAAAAAGAGAGAGAAAGTAAGCTTCTCTCTCTAACCAAGGAAGAGGAAGGAAGAGGGTGGTTACGGTTAGTGCTTAGGGTTAGGAGACCCATGACTGTCCAATAGGCAGCTGACGGCGGCTGGTGGCCGGTAGCGCCAAACTCATCAAAAAAAATGGGGGTTTCAACCCCTTAAACCATGGATCTAATGCATCCCGGTGGCTGCAGCTCTGGCCATAGCTTCCAGTCACTATGAAGGACTGAAGGTAGACCTTAGCGATGAGCACCAATGGCTGGAACCGTTGGAATCGAGAAGAAATAGGGGTTGGTCGATCAAAACAGAAAAAATAGGGCATCACCCTTTTCCACCAAAAGTCTGGTGATCATCGGCCGAAATCGAGCTTCCAAAGGTCATATTAGAGGGAGAGAAGAGTTATCCAAATATTATTGGATCCTTACCTAGCTTTTAGTAGCGTTTGGCCATGGTGACAATGCTGACATGATAGACAATGTTGACATGATAGATGATTGTGGAAGAAATCGAAGAAGACTGACGACTAATCTCCAATTGGGATCAGTTCTCTGGTAGGGGTGAAAGGGAGGATTGGGAAGATTCCGTCTGACGAACTCAGGAGGAAGAAGACTCCCATCAGGAGTCCTCTTCTCTCCTCGCACGTGCATCAATTTTTCTTTTGTTGGGCCAACTCCTTTGGGACAAATACTCCGAGCTAGTCAAATGGACCGGGAGAGATACTAAGTATCACAGATGATGAGAATTCATTAAACGGAATCAATTACATGTTCGTCAAGTGTACATAGATTTTTTTCTAGGCATCAGAATTTGACCATAAAACAATATGATCATTGGACTCCAAGTTTCGCTTGGCCTTCTTTATAGCCAAGTTGGTGAAACCTTTAACTGGGTTGGCACTTGTTCAGCTTATAAAAGAAATACAACCCATCTTGAAGGACCGGGTTGTACCGTTCGTGCGAAAGAAAGATTCACCTTCCTTCAACAAATCCACCTTTGGAACGCATAATGACTACTTTGAGATCCATACAAGTGGCGGATAAAAAAAATTAAGTGCTTTGAGATCTGTACAGGATGTGATCCAATGGTTGATGATGTGAAAAAAGATCAATTATTCTTTAGCGCCAAAGATACAACCCGAACCCTAACATGAAACTGGCCATTAACATGGGCCACAAGTTTCAAACTCGATAACCTGGCTCCATGGCCTGCCTATGACACGTATCCATGCTGTGCATAATATTTTATGGTTGTAACAAGCATTACTTGTACAATGACAAGCGAAATATAGATATTATTTCTTTTTTTTCAGGGAGAAAGGAAGGGAAACCCATCTGCATTATAACTATCTAGGTTCAAATCCTTAGAGATGTACCATCAAGACTCAAATTAGAACCTTTCGTTGCTAAATATTGATAGAATTTGACCACACCTGTGAACATTGATGTACCTGAATGTTGTAACATTTCCTCAACAAAAGTAAAAAAAGGCTGGCTCGTGGGCCAACATTTACAATGATAAAGCCAAGTCATCAGGCCTTCAGGTCATCATTGTTCAATTCCCTCATCCCAAGCCCAGCCCATAAGTATTTGCATGTTAATCTGGGCCAACCTCAAGGACTAATGCAGATGTGGTCTAATGGATAAGTTGTTGCTCATCCTCCCGGCCTGCCAACATGCATTCCCCAATAGGAAAAAAAAATGATGCTGAGCCACTGTTTAATCACACAATATTTCATCACATTCAGATTAATTAACTAGAAGGAGATAAACACGACAGTCGACAACCTTAGTTCTACTACCTTATTAATCAACCACTTGGCAAGAAAAAAAATATTCTACACTTAAAAGAACACTCTTTTGCATTATCGAATGCGTTGGAAAAATTGAATAATGGAAGCCTTGGATGTATAAAATTGAAAAACAAAATCTTTTGATGGATAATGGAACCATGAAGTAGCCAAGGAGTAAAAGAAATAAAAGGCTTGCCTCAAAATGGTTAAATAACAAACTTCAATATTGTCAATGCATGTGCATGTATATGTATATGCATATTTAGCAACACAAACTTTTTGTAGCTAAACAGACAAATTCTTGTAGTAAATGCACAGAGAGCGGATGGGGGGGGGACACCAAAGTAAACTCTCCTTGTTCAAGATCTTCTTGGTTTCCTAAATGATAATGCATCTTGTTCTTTTGAAAGAAAAAAGAGTGAAATATTTGCACTATACCATCCAGAAACAGAATCCAAAATTGCTGGTTACTAAGCAGGTTGTTACTATTGCTACCACTAAGCCCTAATTCATGATGGTGCATCTTGTTAAGAATAAAAGTAGCACTCAGTAGGTTTAAAGTAAAAATAGTTAATACTCTTAAAATATGCTAAATGTTTCTATCTTTTGGTCATAATTTTAAGAAAAAGGAAAAACTTGAAAAGAAAAGAACAGTTCTATCTCCCATAAAGAAAAATAGCTAATTCTGATCAGGAAAAAAAGAAAATAGCTTATATGATTGCATTAGAAGTTGTAGGATGCCAACTGAATCTTGTGTTGATACAAGAAGTGTTGGATCCCACTTTGGTTCCAGTTTTGGTCTACACATCTAACCATCTTTTTTTTCTCAAATAATAGAAGATAGTAAAAAAAATAAATAAGATTTTATAAAAATTAGGTTATATCCTCTATTTGAGACAAGATTACCGGTTCAACCTTTATGATGTAGCTACCTTGGTGTGTGATCGAAGTAAACAAATTCGTCATGCTCCCACCATTAATCTAAACGTTAAAAGAGATATATCGCCTTTTGCTCAAAAGTTATTATAGAAAATAATTACAAAGTCCACATGGTGCACACTACACAGAACTTTATCCGTAAAATGGTGCAAATCCAAACTTGTGATGATATGGATCTTTTGTGTTGTATAATTTGCACCACAAAATATTTTGCAGTACTCGATGGCTACTATCAGGAGATGAATGGCCATCAAATCTTATCGTGTCATACATAGCATATCTTATTTGATGCAAACTCAGAGGATTTTACATCAACCGTTAGGGTGTCTCATCTACTACATATAATTCCAATTTCTTTTCATGGCCTGTGGCAATTATGTGGGTGATGGCATGTGGCAATTATGTGGGTGAAATCCTGCCCATTAACTCCACATATCTGCAGTGTTTTGTGCTTCATCTTAAATGAATACGCCTATCTTGATCTATCTTGCACTTTACAAGAACATTTCCCCTCTCTTGCCTTAAAACTCTCATTATATAGTAATGGAGCCAAAATTGAGTAAACATTGTTTAAATTATAGATAAATTTGAGAAGAAATTTTGAATCAGATGGCCCAAAAACATCCATCAGAAACTCCCTTTTGTACAATACAAATTGTCTGCTGGGCACACATACCTGCTCCCTTGGGTAGAATCCAGTGTCTCAAGTGAAGGTTGCATTTCTTAATTTCTTCTTCCTCATTAAGATGTGACTTGAGCATTCTACATATATCTAGGACTGAAAATAGATAAGATAGATATATTTAATCCATATCTATATTTATTCGATGAGTATAATATAAATATCGATGTTAAATAAATAGTAATCTATGTTTGTTCTAAATAGATTGTGGACACAACTCAGATTGTGAGCAAAATCTTGTACACATACTATTATTTTGAAGAAAAGATGAAGGATAATACTCTACTGCTTATTCTCACACACACAGTCTCTCTTCTCTAAGTACTTATTTATTTGTTGTTAGTTTTAGAGCCAAAGGTTGCAAGCAGTCTATCAAACTAGCACCATGCTTTGATCTTCCCCTGCTTCCCTCACTCTTCTGAGGGTCTCTTCTGATCTTTCAACTTTGAGTGCAATAGTTGCAGTGCACAAAAGCCATGTCAACAAAAGGTGCTTCCAATGGACTCAAAAGTCCTAAGAAATCCATGGAGGAAAAGATGCTCCTATGAAATGAGCCCAAAGATGACATTCTGAAACTTACAGTGGGTAGCAATCCACCCATCACCATTGACTTTTTCTCTCTCTCTCTCTTTCTTTTTCATATAGATCAGCAAAGAAACTAGATAGATATGCCCCTCTTTGACAAGTACCTCAATGCAAAAAAGAATTTAACACAAAAGTCCATGTCATGACAAAACCAAGACTCTGAGGTTCCTCACCATATGTCACTACTTAATGACATCAAAGTCAGCAACAATTTATACTAAGGTCAGAGAACTGGCTTGACAAGCCAGACCCTTGTGTCCCTTTAGGCCTGCTGCCCCTATCTTTGGCTTGGGAGGAGAGAGTCCTTGCTGTCTGGGCCAAGTCCTTGGTGGATAAGATGTTGGGGTAGGGGATGGAGGAGGCTTTGTGGCAGCATGAGAGCCATTTGGACTGCATGTAGCTTGACTTCCTCCATGGAGGGATGTGGAGGCCCCTTTCTTTCAGAGACTGCTGTGCAGCTGAGCATAGGAGGGAGACCACCCTCTTAAGCTTCTCTTCTTTTCCAACAAAGATCTGGGGGAGGATGTTGGAGAGTTTGGTGTAGGCTGTGGTTGGTCTGGCCAGTTCAAACTGGGATCTGAAATCTATGTCTACTATTAGCCTGCATGAGGCACCATTTTCCTCTGCCATCACAATATCTATATACTCATAATCCCCTGCTCCAAAAATAAAAAGTAAAAAAAAAAATCAGGAGCTGAACTTTTTGATTAAGTATTTATTAAGGCTGGCCTTGATTGCATAAAACCATAGGGGATTTGGATGGTAGTATACAAGGAAAAGGCTTCATAAAATTCAAAATTGTTGTTATTTGTGAAGATATTGAAAGTGTTGGAAAAGTAGGGCTTCAAAGAGCCATGAACATTAAATCTTCCATAAAAAAAAAGGATTTTAGGAATGAAAGGATAAATTTGAAAACTTTTAGCTCGAAAATTTGCAATTTTTAAAAAAGGATAGTTTTAAAGATAGCATAATTAAATCATAAATCAACAGGAGTAATTGCTTCTAATATGGGGGGGGGGGGGGGGGGG
>JAOXJJ010001007.1:10330605-10343260 GCA_025769935.1 Phoenix roebelenii
GAAGACCAAATCTGGGCCCTAGGATCACCTAGGGAAACGTGTGCAAGATTTAGGAGGAATACCCAAGAGCATGAGGCCAGGGGCACGTGCTCCAAGGTATGTATTGACAAGAATACATGCTGGTTCATCATTAGGAGGAAAGTTGCTGCAACAAGTCTGATTCAGTGTTGAGGGCTTATCTCGAAGCATAGGCTGAATCCGAAAAATTAGAATGCATAGAAATATGTGCCACTGATGGAGATACATGGCACAAGTCTTCAGAAGGCAAGGGACATGTTTTAATACGTTTTCATAACTGAAAGATGGATGGCTAGAAAACATGGCTGTAACGCTGTTTCCACGCGTTCTCACGTTGAGGGGCATTTCGGAAACTCTAAAGAAGTCCGTTCAAAATGAAAAAAGTGCCATCTGGAAGGATTTTTCGTCCCGAATCCAACAAATCCAGTTTCGCTGTAATCCAAGTTCGGTTGGGGCACAAACTTGGCCGTTTCATCTGATTGCGCAGAATACTGCAGGAATGGGGGTTTTCCTATCTTATCTATAATTCATCCTTATATTGTACGTGGAAAGTTGAGTTCGTGAGGGACTTGTAATTGGAGATTGCTCCTCTATAAGAGGACCCTCAAAGAGGAAGGATTGGTATCAGGTAGAGCTCGAGAGACCAGAGAGGCCAGAAGAGCTTATTGTAATCAGTTGAATGGTTATTCAATAAAGTTCTCCTCCCCTGTATTTCTCTCTCCTTCGTGGTATTTTCTGGTGTTGTGCTTCGCTACATTATTGTTGTTAGGCGTGACCTAAGTCATAGAGACTAGGTTTCCACGCCAGGAAGGCTGATCAGTTATCTTCGATAGATCGAACCGCACGTTGTTGGGATCCGTTCTGAAATCCCTTCATACGTGACACTTGTCGGGTCATGAATTGATGCGACCGTCCTAGTCGGGACATGCCCTAAGCTCCTTTTTTTTAATGATGTTTCGGCTCATTGATTACTAGGAGGAAGAAGAAGGAATAGTTGATTCAACCTTACTTTCATCGACATCGTTGTCGAAAGGGAGGAGGCTTAGTTTGTAGGGCTCCTTTTTCTTTTTTTATTTTTTTCCCTCAATAAGCACAAGGCTTAGCCAATCATAGGGTTCAGCCAAACTAATAACTTTTTTTACTTCCCAATAAAGACACACTTGATATAGATGTGGAAACAGGGATATCTTTCATGCGAAAGAGGACTCTCCTTCCTTCGCATGAAAACATCATTCATTTACCAAATACACAGCTCTCAAAGTGCTCAAAACATCATCATTCATCCATTACATAGATCTCACAGCGAGCAGTTGATGATCCAATGGTCAAAACTGGAAAGATGCACCCTTATCCTAGTGAACTTACCCAGAGAGAAAGAGGGAGAGAATTTCCTCCCCACTCTCTCCTCTTCCTTTTTCACCTCCCCCTCTTCTCTGTCTCTCTTCAATTATCATGCCTACCTCCTACTTCTTTTGAGAGTTGATTTTATTTCAATGGATGTCATTGAGTTATTATTATTATATTATATTATACTATACTACAATAATATATTACATTGTATTACACTATAATAATATTATGCTATGTAATAATATATTATCATACTATATTATATATATCATATTATATTACATTATGATAATATTATACTATGCAATAATATTACATTAATGATGTATTCATATATTATATTATCATATCTTATCATATTATATTATTATACTATACTATTTATAATATTATATTACATATTTCATTATATTACAATATATTACACTATAATAATATTATGCTATATAGTATTATTTTAATATATAAAAATATATAATATTACCTTATATTATGCTATACTATACCATACTATGCCATGATCTTTATTGTCATTTTGTCGTACCGAAAGCACTTCTCAATTTCGTTGCTAAACACGTATTTAAATTCCACGGCAGCTTAAAAATAAAGCTACCAAATAACAAATAGATGTTTGTAAAAGCACTAGTAGCACAAGCTCTGCTACTAACAACAATGCTAAATATATAGGGCCTAATTAATTGGCCTTGCATGACAATGGCTGCATGAGAAGACTCAAAAAAAAAAAAAAAGGAATTGAGTGAGGAAATCTGTGGAACTGAAGGAGCTAAGAACTGCATCATACTGATCTATTAGCAATACAGAAGAACTTGTTTCTGCTGGATTATGTTACCATAATTCCTAGCTGCTGGGCATTGACAACCGGTTGCAACTGAATTGGTTCCTATTACATGACAACCCCTTGACTGATTCCCATTATCACAGAATGTATCACATGGATACATTATCAGGCATTCAAACAAGCCCTTATTACAATACTCATAAATCCTCATTAGTATTGAAATGGTAAAAATTTAGGTTGTGAGTCCTTAGAAGCTCAACTGCTCATAGATAAAGATAAAAACCCAATCTTCTGTGGTTGTCATTAGATTAACGGGATACGGTAACTGCATCCCAAAGCAACAGTTAAGGGTTACTCTTTTAGAGGGATGTATACCAAGCATAAGGCTTTGCTTCTAAAGATCCTGGAATGAATGGATTATGATATAAAATCAAGACAAAGGAAAATTACAAAAAAAAAAAAAATGCATGATGTTATGGTAAATTAACAATGAGATCAGTTTAACAGCCATGATAAGAGAATAATTCAATGACAGGATGGTGAAGTCACAACAAGATCAGTTCAAGTTCCTCCATCCAATTCTTCAATCTGGGCTGCCTGCATGTGGTAGGTGGGAATTTTACTAATTTACCGATCATTAGCCAGCTGACAGAGCTCTACAATTTACAAGAAAATATACTCCAGTTTATTGCAATGTTTACTCTCAACTCAAGCTTAAAATCCTGTGTCCTAAAATAAAACTGGACGCAGTCATGCAATAATGAATGTTTATCTACATAAATAAACATAAAGAACAAACCTTATTTCTTTAATCGAAGTCAATGAAATCCTTTCCAATTGTTTATTAATCCCCGATCCCAATTTTGTTGTGATGTCTTCTTTCAACTCCCTCTTTAACCTTCAACTTGTATCTGGGAAGCCATCGCCGGGGCTGTCAAGAATGGTGTTCAAGTCTTTTCTTGTCATTTCGATACTAGTCTTCCTTCACCTCCCTCTGTGACCCTCAACCTGTACTCAGGCCCTCCTTATGGCGAGCTGTTGACCGTCATCAGTGCGCATCTAAGAACCCAAATTTTCAGAACATCAAACAAATATGGAAAGCATATTTATGTTTCACAACACTTTGATGTTGCTTTTGTTTCTTAAAAGCTTGGTCGTCTTTAATTGCACTTCAGTAACAATCACAAATGCTGATGAACTTGATCACCTGACAATTCGGCTTCCTCATGAACAAGCTGCACATTGTGGCTCGTGCCTGTAAGATATGTTAGCTCTATAAAATTTACCCAAGATGAGAGTAATCTCTTATCACTCGTGAGATAAGAATGCTTCCTCACATCATCGAACGGTCAAAAATATGTTGTATTTCTGAAGAATGCTAATAACTCAGTTCACCACTAAAATTTACCAGTAGTTCCCACAGGAACACGAACCCCAACTGAAATGATGAAACCGGACTGGATCTCTAAGGACAATTTCCCTCCTTTCACTCTCTGATATTAACTTCAATGTAGTGTGGCAATCCTCACAAACCCTTTGGTTCTTCATTACTCGTACTGGAATAGAAGCTGGCAAACAACACATCCCCAATGCCACAGCCAACAACTCACCATGGCTATTCATTAAACGATCTTTCCACTTCTCACTTTTATACTCTAGCTCCAAAATCTTAACACCAGCATACCTTATCCTCTGTTTTATATTGAACAACATTACTTCTAATTTTGCATAAATTGCATTTATTTGGGGGTGGGAGTTATTGCCAGCCACAAAAGAATGAACTGACGCTCCAATCTCGATCCAACTCATGCCAATTTCCTTATTTACCCCTCTTTCTCTCATCAAACCTCTTGTTCTCATTGCCAAAGAAACTTTCCCAGCATCTAGGTACATGTTGTAAAGAAGCATATATGATGTAGCAGTAAAGGGCTCCAGCACCATTAACTTTTCTCCTACACGTATACCTCTTTCAATGTCCCCATGGAATTGACAAGCACGCAACAGGGCATGCCAGATACTTGGGTCATTATCAAAGCCGGAGCTTGATATAAAGTTCTCTGCATCGACCAGCCTCCCAGTCCGACCAAGGAGGTCAACCAAGCATGTACAGTGCTTCACATTTGGAGCAAAGCCATAATCTGTCCTCATTCTTTCAAAATACCTGCAGATAAAGAGAAAAATTAGAAATGTTTCTGAAAGCCACATGCTAACTGCACTGGTGTAACCTTGACTGGCCTAAAACTCTGTATGCTGCAACTCGGGGATCACTAGCTATACCAAAAACTATGTCAAAGGGAAATCTCCAACAATAATTTTGCAATATGTTCATGCAAGAAATACTTGAACTTAATTAAATCACTTCAGCATCATCTTTTCTTTTACTTATGTGGTTCTCTAAGATCAACACTCCACCTTTTTCATCCAGGTATTGGACCAGCATTGGCAGTGTTACTTTGAGTCTCATCATACCACAAAAGTATGGCATTGCTATAGTGAATTTTTACTTTCTCGTTACCCAATGAATCAAAACCTCAAGCAACAAGGCTTATCTCATCTGTATGGGTTTGGGTTTATGGATAGACATATTATGCATCGAGCTTAGAGAGCATTTTACAACCGTTTCTCATCTGGACATCAACCTCCAGTGAGTTGATACTGATAGCCAGGCCAAGGCAACATGGAATAGGAGATTGTCGTACCATGCAATATCTGAGTAGATCAGCTGGTGGGTAGAGAGCCTATTTTAGTGGTTACATAATTTAAACCTATGTTAATCCTACCATGAAGCTACAATTTGAGTTTACCTTAGGTTTGAAAAGAGTTTGGACAAAAAGTTCAGAATATAAGGTTTGATATGAGGTATTGCACTCATTTTTGAGGTACACTGCCATTTGTTGTCTTTCTGCATTGGCCTGACTGGTTAAGAGGGAAGAGAAATGATTACTGAATTCCTTACTTGAATGCATCTCTTATTTTTATCATCTCTTTTCACCTTGACTACATCATGAAGTTTTAAAGGAATTTGAGTCCAACATATTCCTGTAACAATCTTAGTGACTACTTAAGATTAAATCATAAGCATTAATCCACAAGCCTTATTGCTGGTACTATATAGGTTTCATGAGCCAAGTTATGATCGACAAAGTTCGAGAATGTTTTACAATTGGCACTTGGAACAATGTCAACTTCCTACAACATGGTGACAAATTCTTAACTTTGGAACTTTGGGCAAGCAGGTGGCCTAGCATTAAAACTAGGAGGAGGATTTGTAATAGGAAGACCAACTAACTGGTTAGCATGTCCTATAAAATTTCAAAGTTCAGTAACTTATCGGAAAGAGGAGTTAGTACCTGAATCCTTCATCCACCAGTCCACCATGGCTACAAGCAGTTAGAACAGCAAGGAAGGTGACATCATTTGGTGTGACCATGCATTCCATCATTTTCTCAAAGAGCCCTAGAGCATCGATTGCACAACCAAGTAGTGCATGGCTTGAGATTATTGTAGACCAAGACACAACATCAAGGCTCCTGATGTTCTGAGATGTCCTGATGGCAGCATTGATATCTCCCAACTTAGAATACATGTTTATCTGTGAATTACCACAAACAGTGAACTGATCAAGTCCTGCTTTCATGGCAAAACCTTGTATCTGCTCACCAATCCTCAAAATACCCAAATTTGAGCAAGCCCTCATGATAGTTGATATAGTGAACTGATCAGGCTTTATTCCAAGGCCCAGAAATTCATTAAACAAACTCAATGCCCTTTCAAAATTCTCATTCAGAACACATGCTGAGATTATGGATGTCCAAGTGAAACTATATTTCTTAGGAGTAGCATGAAAACATCTGAAGCTATCTTCAATCTGACCCATGTTTGAGTACAGGGTGATCAATGAACTTCCAGCGAACTCGTCATCCTGAAGATCATTTGTAATGATACGTGCATGGATTTGCTTCCCACATTTGAATGCTTTAATTAAGTTACAGGCTTCAAGCACGCTGCTGAATGTAAACCTTGAGGGTATCATTCGTCTCCTTAGCATTTCAGAGAATAGTCTTAAAGCATCAAATCTGACTGCATTGCATTGTTTGGCCCCCAATCGAGAGAATCCAGCAATCAAGGCATTGAATAGCACCACATTTGGATTTGGTATGCATTCAAAGACCTTAATTGCTTCTTCCAATCCACCATTCTTTGCATACACGTCAAGCATTGCACTACCTACAAAAATATCCAAGTCTAATCCAACTTTAACTACACACCCATGCAACATCTTTCGAACTTCCTCGGAATCATCAAAACCTGAGCAAGCCTTGACGATACTTCCAAGAGCAAAGCTATTCAGATTCACTCCTGACCGATGCATCCAAACAAGAATATTCGTGGCCACCTCTGGCCATCCGACCCGGACATAAGCAGAGAGTAATGAATTCCATGAAACCTCATCTAATTCCCCTGCATGATCAAACACCAACCTGGCGTCATCTATTCTACCACATTTTGAGTACATGTCAATGAGCAAATCAGTCAAGAATGCTCGACGAGCCAACCCGCTCACCACCACCAACCCATGAACTATCCTCCCCTTCTTGACATCCCCGTGATCACCACAGGCACTGAGGGCACTTGCATAACTGAATCGGTCAAGCTTGATTTTCACCTTTCTCCCCTTAGCAAACTCATCCGAGGCTTTATCGACATAGGCAACTTCAGAATATCCCGTCATGAGCGAATTCCATGTAACGACGTCTCTAACGAGCATTTTATCGAACAGTTGGCTAGCGGTGAAGAGATCACCACACTGGCAATACATATTACGGAGATTATTGTACAAGATTAGGCCGGGCCTGTAGGATGTTCTTATCATGTGAGAGTAAACCAGTCTTCCTCGGATCAAAGACTGGGTTTTGGTGGAGAATTGGAGGAGGTCTTTATAGGTTGAAGGCTCCAAGGAGAGAAAAATTAAACTGTGGCTGGCGGGGAGAGGAGAGAGAGAAGGGCTTTGGGTTTGAAACTGGGTTGTGGTCGTGAAAAGTGTTCGAAGGAAATTGACGCGCAGTGAGCACGCGGTCTGGTGCCAAGGAGAGCATCGATTGGCGTTTGGGTTTGGATCGGAACCTAATATAGTTTTAGATTACGGTTGTAATTTATAATAAAAATGCGGACAAGAATTTAGGCTTTGGTTCAGGACTTCGGGTCCAAGTTAATCCGGATCCAACCTCGACCAAAGTGAGTCTTTTGCCCACCATTTGTTCCATTACTTTGTGGCTTTGGGTCCGGTCAGGTCACAGTTAGTGTTGGTTTCAAGTAATTTAAGGTACTAGATGAACTAAATTTTGTCGGGTTGTATTAAGTCTATTTGGGTCTGATAGGGTTAGAACCAACTTTCGGAGATCATAAATAATATATAGGGAAATAAGATGGTTTGGGATTGGAAGATCATAAGATAGTTTGAGAGAATGTAAGATGGCACTTGAAATCAAAGTTTGTAGTATCGGTTGGCACTGATGCATACCATCTGTACTTTATCAATATCGAATCGATATGTAATAGGGGGGGCGTACTGATATAATATGCTAAACCGGACTCCTATTGGGTGATTGACACTGTAAAAGAATGGTGTCGATCCAAAAATGGTGCGTGTCTACCTAATTAAGTCCTTCATTTTATTAAATAGTTTTGGATGAATTCTCAGGTTATCAACTTGATTTTGTAATAGTAAACTAAGAAAGCAATGCATGTTTCAAAACTATTATAATTTGCTCTCTCCCTGTCTCTGTTTCTTTGACTATTGCTCCTACTAAGTCTATACCTTTGGTTGGCGCTCACCCCTTCCCCATTAAATTATATCCTTGCTGGTCCATTATATAGCTTCATGTCCATGGTTTTATTTAAGCGTACTACTTGGGTAACTTCAAAAAGTCAGCACAAAAAATTCACTCATTTTTTCTGCACCATTCATGGTGCTTCATTATATGGTATAATTCATGATGCCAATTCAAAGGGAGCAATACAAATACAACACACTTAACATTTTTTGAGTTACTCAATCATTTTAATATAAATCATGTATATGCAAATGCATTCTACAATTCGAGCCAATTAAGTTAAAATCTAGAGCTTATAATCAGATCCAAAATCTTGAATGCCGAGAGGCTTCATATGCTTCTTGAGGAAATGCAAGCAGGTGCATAATGGCTGGGGACTCGAGTTTCCCAATTTAAATGTGGTGGTGAGCCCTCAAGATATTTAGTCCTACATTAGCCATGGAGAAAAGGGTGATAGCTTGAATAGTGGCTATAAGGAAAGGGTGATATTTTTCTTCATATAGATATGGACCATCTAATCTTTGCTCGAACCAGATCTAGACCTTTGCTTCAACCAGACTCTTACCTTTACTCCATAAGAGAGCTTCGGTCAGCCTAGATGGAAACTTATTAAAATATTTATAGAAGAAAAGTTAAGCAAGAAAAAAAAGAGAGAAAAATGATTTTATTTCTCTGTTCTATTATATTCGGTATATCTCAGGAATTATATATACTCGTATATAGACTCTATACAAGAAAAATAATATAAGCTGATATAAACTTATGCTAATATAAAAAATAATACTTGCTAATATAAGTTGTTATGTGGTCTCTAAAATTATTCTAACAATATCTTGCTAACAAAGAAAAATAATATTGACCGATATAAAATCACACTAGCAAAAAAAATAATATGGACTAATACAAATTGTTATGTGATTTCTAAAATTATGCTAATAGAAATTAAAATAGAATCCAAGAGCATAGGCTTTAAATTTTAGCAAACCCAAATGTGAGAGAGTTTGAACCATAATCATAACAAAAAAGCAAACGCCTTATTAGTGGGGCACAATGTTCTAAAAACGCATGTAAAACTTAAAGCCTTTGATCTTAAAAACTATTTTTGTAAAATTGCTCATTAACTATTTTTTTCATGTCTTCTTTTGTTCTTTTTGGATCACTAGGTGTACTATTGTCATAGGTTGAGAGAAACTAGAGAGAGAGAGAGAGATAGCTTAAAAGGAAAGTAATTAATAAAATGGGAGTGTTTTTATCACCTAAAGTTGAACCAGATATAGCATTATTGGTCAAATCATAACTATTCATGAACAACACATGCTTCTTTGCCTGAAATTGCTATTTTTGATCTTTTGTATTTGATAACTATGCCAGTTGATAAAGTCAATAACTTATATTAATACAAGAGAGTTGGATTTTATTTCTACTCGCATCCAATAAAAGAGGTGGAGCTTTTACCAACGAGAGAATTATAATCTCACCATTAATATCATTACAATGCAAATGGTTATATTTATACTACAAAAGGAGTGGAATCAACAAACTGGCTTGATTTAGACATGTTTTTCAATATTATTTGTAAGATTACTTATTTCTAAAGTAAAAGCAATTCTTGACATTCTTCTTATGTAGTTGGAATTTTGTTTTAACAAAAGGAGAGAGTTTTTTACTCACCTTTAATCTATTATTTTATTTTTGTGTTGGAGTTATCGAAGTTTCCCTAGCTTAAATTGTAACTAATGTCATTAAGTAACTTAAAATATCTGTCCAAACTAGTATTTGATCAATATTATTGGTGAAAGCAATGGCATAACGTAACTTATTACAATGCAAGGTGTATTCTTTTTTTTTTTCTTTATTATTAGTGCTATTGAGTATAATACAGATAATTATATTCATCACTATCATAAAAGTAGTGGAACCAGAAAAATGATTTTGTTTTATATGTGTTTTATAAATACTTTTGTAAGATTACCGATTTCTAAAGCCAAAGTAGCTATCAATCATTTTATATAATGAGATAGGCACAAGTGATTGCCATAAAGAGAGAGTATCTCGCCCACTTTTAATCTGTTAGAATAATGAGTAATAAAAAAATTCTAAATTTTTTTCTTTTCTTTTGTTAAGATAATTATGAAGGAAGGAAGCCCAGCCAAAATCGGGTGAAAACAACTTTAGATTTAAATCTTTTAGTATTCCATCCACTAAAACTATCAAAACCACTTGCCCAACTAAAGAAAATATGATGGTTATAATGAATTGTGTTCATGAACTCAAGAAAATGAGCCTTGATTTATTATTATACTAGCAATGAACACATGCAATGCACGTTAAAAAGTAAATTAATATAAAAAGAATTTTAAAATTGGAGGATAAGAGGGATGATGTACATGGATTAGATAAATAATATGTTTGCTTTTAAATTTTAAAAAGAGTCTAATTGGTTAGGGATGTAGATAAGAGATGTATAGAGAATTTTTTTAGAATAGAATGCTCGTTAGGGATGTCTAGAAAAAACGGTAGATATGAGAAATATAAGAAAAGGAATAAATAGAGGCTAACTTCTTCATTGTAGATATTTGTAAAAAGAGGAACTAGGAATATTTTAGTCAAAAAAATTGATTGATAGAATTTAAAATGATATATTCTCCTCTCATAAAATAATGTCTAAAATGATATATTTTTCTCTCATATAATAATATAGCATATCTACACAAAAAACCTTATATTTTATTCATAAGGTCCACTGGAAATTTCTTGCTTTTGTAGTGTTCTAATTATATTATATGAATATACCTCTTGCGCAATTCATTTTTATTAGCTTCCATAATTCATGCTATTCCATGATTATCGCACAAATTATACTATTTATATATTTATTTTAAATAATACAATAATCAAAACAAGAAAGAATAGTTCTAGAACATTTCATATCACTCGCAAACAATGCTAAAGAGATAGGTTAGCCTACCAAAGATTATGCCTATAAGGAGCATCCCATCATCTAATTAAGTATGTGGCTTTCATTCTCATAAAGAAAAGAATCCTTACTATTATATGATCTACATTGTTTTAGTGTCAAAACTGTCTTTAAGATTATTGTGAAGTTTATTTATATCAATATTATTTAAAAAAATGCTTGAGAACTTTTATTTGTATTTCTTTTGGTCATATCTCTACTATAATAATGCTAACTCTAGGAAAGGTAAGTAGTTCCATCGCAAGTTCGACTCTCCCTTTTCTTATCCTCTCTCTCCCCATCTATTTCTTCCAAGTTGTGTGCATCAAATGTTAGAAACTAGTAATTAATAAATAAAGTTAAAATAAAAGAGTGACATGTATATGTATATTAATTATTTAACTAGGTAGATCATGATTCTCTAAATTATATCCATCTTTACTATGAATGGTCATAAAAGCATTGTGACTTATCGCCTATGATGAAGCTTTGATAAATATGCATCATTTTTGGCTTTTTTCACACATCTTAAACTCTTATCCATTGAGAGAATGAAAATAAAAATAGATTCCAAATGCGTCATTTTTGTATTAAGAGAAAACCTTTTTTCTCTCAAAAAAAATCCTTCGAAGTGCTAGTTATACATAAAAAAAATGTTCTTTAGTTCTGTAAATATGAATTTGGCAACTTTATAATCCACGAATGCTTTGTGTTCGACAATAAATCATATGAATGATACTAGTCCGCTGCAGAGCAAAAAGTTTGCTAGTATATATATGATGAGAACGTCACAATACTTTCTGCTTGAATCAATTTTGCAAGTTGCACTTATTAAATGGATGGGAAAAAATAAATTTTAAATTATTTTTTATGGTATCACATCCATCAAG
This sequence comes from Phoenix roebelenii, assembly GCA_025769935.1. Lineage (NCBI taxonomy): Eukaryota > Viridiplantae > Streptophyta > Magnoliopsida > Arecales > Arecaceae > Phoenix > Phoenix roebelenii. Next base: position 10,342,453 of record JAOXJJ010001007.1, read on the forward strand.
CAAATGCCTAATATCCATCCATCAAATATTCACTTTATTATTTCACATTCATGCATTACATCATCCTTCTGAATCACTCAAGGATATTCGGCATGCCAAATAATTTGCATAATAATGAGGAGAAATAAAAGAAATATTTAATTGTATAGCTTATTTGATCAACTTATAGGATCAAACATATTCAAGTTCCGTTTGGGGGAGCTTTTAGAGGGCCAAAAAAAAAAAAGCACTTTTTGGCCATCCAAAAGTACTTTTGGATGAAAAAAGATGTTTGATAAAAATTTCAAAAAGCTGTTTTAGCTTTTCCAGAAAGCTAAAAATAGCCTTTTGAGATAAGCTCCATTTTAGAGCTTTCCAAAAAAACTGTTTTGAGCTTTGTCGGAAAGCTGTTTTTTGACCAAAATACCCATAATAGAATATAACAATTGCATACTTTGTCCCTTTATAAATCTAAAAATCTGATGAAACCCTAATAAAGAACCCTAGCCGTGGATCAGACTCCCTTCCGTGCAAGAAAAAGTATTCTTGTTTTCTATTATTATTTTATACCTTTATTATTGTATTATACTACAAATATAATATTATATTACATTATATCATAATACATTAATATATTATATTAAATAATTTAATATTATGCTATATTATAGAAAATTAATATACGCTAATAACTATAATATTTTATACCTTTATTATTATATTATACTATAAGTATAATATTATATTACATTATATCATAATATATTGATATGTTACGTTAAATAATTTAATATTATATTAAATTATTATTCTATAGTATATAATGTTA
>JAOXJJ010001007.1:10351926-10365646 GCA_025769935.1 Phoenix roebelenii
AACATCAAAAATCATGAAAAAAGTAATAAAAAAATATCAATCATCACTTAATTTAAGATCCAACAGAGACAACATTTTAAAAAAAATTCGAAATATCTGGCGACCGGTCCGGGCGGTACGGTACCGGTACCGACCGGTACGTACCGTACCGGTCCGGCCGGCCACCGGTACGCCGACCGGTACCGGTACAGTGGACCTTGGTTTCATCTGTTTAAAAATTAATTGGGGGCAATCCAAATTGGAGACATATATCTAAGAAGATGATTAACACAATTAAAAATGACTAGAAACCAAAAATCATATATTTTAGTGGTATCCTACCAATGTTTCAAGTCTTGGCTCATGCCGGTTCATGTTGACTAGCTCATAACATGAGGGGCTGGTATTGAGACGTGGCATTGATCAGCATGACATCTATTATTTTTCTAATACTTCTAATTAAAAAATGGCTACTAAGTCCTTTTTGTTGTTTCAGCATGGCACAACAATATTGATTAACACACACCATGCCATTGGGACAAATCATTTCATCCGACCCATGAACATGATATTAATGTAGGATGCCATAGTTATTAAAATACCAAAATACATGATAGGATATGTAAATTGACAATCCACACCATGATTATGATTAGACATACCCATTGGGCGGGCTGGGCCGGGCTCAGCCCTAGGTATGACCAAAATTTGTTAGACCAAGCCGGTCCAGTCCGACCTTCGGGCTTACTTCCTAAGCCCAAGCCTAATAGCTTCGACCTTCGAGCCGAGCCTCGGGCTTTTTGGACCAAGTGGGCTGCATGCCAATTAGCAGGAAATGGCTTGGATATAAGCCCAAAGAAAGGCAATTGGTGAGACTGATCATGCACAAAATGGGATATAAGCCCAATTAGTGAGTTTGATAATGCCTCACCACCCAGTCCCCAACCAAAAAAAAAAAAAAACCTTTATCGTTCATTAGAGAAAAGTGGTAGAGGTAAATTAGGATCAGGATTCTTGGCTTGATTTCTCACCAAATAAGAAAAGAAAAGGCACAATATAATCATAATCGATCTCATGGGGAAAGAATCACCTCCCTAAGAGACCCCCATCCATCCCATTAAAAAACAAATACATCCATCTGATTTAACCAAAAAAAATTAAGAAAATCAGTAGAGATTCAAAAAAAATAGCTGAAAAATATCTCTAGACTTGTGATTAAGTCAAGTTGGGAGCACACCAGAACTTGGGGAGGCGCAGTGGACGAAAGGGCGGAATTCATCACCTATCGGTGGAGCAGGTGGTGGGAGAGAAAGGCTAGAGCTGTCGACGAGCTCTGGATCTCAGGCTCCTCAGACACAACGAGATGGAAGCTCTAGAGGGGACGCACCATCGGGATCGCTCCGCCGGGTAGTGAAGCTTTGGAGGGGGACCACCCATGGGCGGTGATTCTTCTCTAAGAGGTTATTGCGGTCGTCGAAGGCCGGGTTCTCAAAGACTATCCAAAGGAGAGATTGGGAGGCAACAATGGAGGCAACGATAGAGAGGAAGAGGAGGGGGCAAGGAATAGAAGGGAAAGAAAACCTAACTCTCCTCCGTTGGAAGGGAAAGGAAGCAAAAAAATCGGTATTTATATAATATAATATAATATATATATACATTCCAGGCTCGGGCCGGGTCGATGTAAACCCAAGCCCGACCCATTTAATGGGTGGGCTCAAATTTTCGGCCTGGCCCTTCGAGCTTAAAAAGCAGGCCTAGGCCCATCCAGAACGATCTAGGCTCAAGTGGGTTAAGTGGCTTGCCTAGTATTTAAGCAGTCTAATTATGATCTGTGCATCTTGAGACATAGAAAGATTGGAATTCAATAGATTTTGATACTTGTATCAAAGAAAACTTTTGTATCATGTCATGTAAGCTGTAATAAGTTGTCTATTTGTTGCACCCACTTGATGTATGAGTTAGAGACTTTTAAAACATATGATTCTTGGTTTGGAGGCACTCGAGGGTAGATAACCATCTAAATTGTGGATTTCAAGATTAATGGAGCAATCATTTATTTTTGAGCGTTGGAATTTTTTTTTTTAAGTTTAGCATGTAGCCCAACTCATATATTTGAGCGTATGCATGCACTTGCCATGCTTTTGTTATGATGTTATCTAATGTTTACATACTACATATACATATTTAGTGGGCGTTTGTGCTACTATATGGTATTTATGTACGATAGATATCTTATATCCCAAACTTTGCCTTATGTAGTTTGAACAAGCTTGAAGGTTACAGTTATAGATTTCAGATTTTCCTAGGCTATCCATTTTAATGGAGATGGATGGCCTGCAATAAAGCTTGTCATGTGATGTAGTGAATCACAATAACCTTGATTCCTTGAAAGTGCCATCAATAGGAAAAGGGTTAGAATCTAGAAAAGATTTATGCTTATGGCAAGAGAAGAAAAGGGAGTCCCAGGAGTCTAAAAATGCTTTTTAGTACCTTTGCATCCATAACTATGAGAAAATATGCTATGACAAATTAAAATATGGATTTCACTTGTCTATTAGAAGGGAATAAAGTCCTAGTTTTATCCGAAAAATAGAGAGGATGATTTCGAGAAGGAAAGAAAGCAAAAGGGAGAGGGTTTGATTGAAAAGAAAAAGAATTGTGAAGACAGGAAAAAAAAAGAGAAGAAAATGGAGGATGGGGGAGAGAGAGCTCTCAATCAATATCCATTGAATGAAAATTACCTTCATAAAGATTCAGGTTTCTGCAAGTCCTATATACATAAAATCTCCAAAATCACTTTAGAACTCAAGGGCTACTTTGACCTATGATGTTTTTGACACTAACCTACTCCAAATGGCCTCAAATAAATGGGAAAATGCTTGATGATCATGACTATGATTGTGACATACTCCAAATGGTTTCCTAAAGAGGCTTAAACTCTTTTTAATTCTAAAATTGTTTAAACTGACAAAATCAAAATCCTAGATTTAGGAGTACTGCAAGAACTATGAGTCTGAGTCTTCATGAGCCTTCCTATTTATGTGCTTCCAGTTTATCCATATTATGTTAAAAATGACTTTGAAGCATAAATGCCAAGTTTGCTTATTGGCCTGCATTAATATCCTTTAATTAAAGAAAATATTTTGTCATGTTTTTTTAAGTCCTTAAATTATAAGCACATCATGTAAATGTTGGGCCAACCATGTTATTCGTGACCTTAGGCTCCTTGTGATTGGGAAATATATGAGACCAAATTCATATCAATAACCATTGCATCACAATTAACTTCTTTTCAGACCATAATAATGTGCTTTTATAGCATATTGATGTTTTCTTTCACAACTAATATTTAGAGAAGTTGTTGATAGGGCTAGAGGCAATAAGGCTTGGAAGTTATTACCAGAGGAAAAAGGGGTATCCTATGACGTTATTGGATGCTGTCAGTTACCTTTGGTTCCATACCTATGAGTTGATAATTAATAAGAGAGTAGAAAGCATGTGTTGAGTTCGTAAAGAAGAGAGGAAAAGAGATCCCTGTTTTAACAGAAGAGTGAATAGAGGATAAGGGGGATTACAGTCGAATATCTGATTCACCATAGAATCACAATTCTCAAAATTACAGAATTTGGAGCTGTGTGTAGATATTATACTCCAAAAACTGGAGTCTTAAAGAGGTTAGATCTCTATATTCTTAATACAGAAACTAGTCCTAATCAACTTTTAAAATGTCATTGATTTAAGGAATAATATGTTAAGTGTACAAGTCTTCATTGCCCTTTGTAATATTTATCTGTTAAGAAACATGTAAAATCATAGTAAATAAATAAAAAAAAATCTTTGTCTAAATTTTTTCAACTCATGTTACTTACTAGCTCAGCTTAACCTAATCTACTCATGTTAAGTCCCAACTCATATTACTTTCTTTTCAGATGGTATAACAGTTAATGACATTTTGTGGATGATTTATGCTGTTAATGGTGCTGTAGCATTGAAATTTTCAGCAATAACATGTAACCTACACTGTGTTTATCAATGTTCTTTACAGGGATGGTTCCCTTAGTGATGTCAGAGCTAGTTCAGGAGATCTTTCAAGGATGCCTAGTAACTTTGAAACTACAAACCCTTTGGCTAATCAGGATAGTCAGAAAGAGTTAAATTGTCATTCAATTGGTGATGGACCTCGTTTCCAAAGTGGAGTTCTGCGCACGAACTGCATTGATTGCTTGGATCGTACAAATGTTGCCCAGTATGCTTATGGCCTAGCAGCCTTAGGTCGCCAACTCCAGGCAATGGGACTTACAGACATTCCTAAAGTGGATCCAGATAGCAGCATTGCTGCAGCTCTTATGGATATGTACCAGAGTATGGGTGATGCACTTGCTCAGCAATATGGTGGCTCTGCAGCACATAATACTGTGCGGTTTTTCTTAAAATTGAGCCTATTTATTGATTGTCAAACTTTCATTTTCTCGTTTACTTCTTTTCTGATGCAATAAGTTGAATTCTCTCTCTCTCTCTCTCTCTCACACACACACACACACATATTTTTGTTGACATGAAAGTATACTTGTTCTAGGTTTTCCCTGAGAGGCAAGGCAAGTGGAGGGCTACTACACAGTCTCGTGAGTTTCTGAAATCCATCAAGAGATACTACAGCAATACCTACACAGATGGTGAAAAGCAAGACGCGATAAACCTGTACATTTCCCTCATAATACAACATTGATGCTAATACTTACACATAGTTTTGCCCTTGATCAGTTCCCTGCCATTTTCTAATGAGACATACCTCTATTGATGGAGACTGGCATTTGGGTTTAATAATCAATTTTAACCATCTTCTGTTTTTATTGTTTAATAATAAATTTTAACCATGTCCGTTTTTATTTCTTTATTTTGGTGATGGTACCAGATTTTTAGGTTACTTTCAACCACAAGAGGGAAAACCAGCTCTTTGGGAGTTGGACTCGGATTATCATCTTCATGTTTCAGGGATTGGTGATGAGCCAGTTCCTGATACAGATAAAAGGTAACCAGAAAATTACACTTGGTTGTAAAAGTATCATAATATCTTTTCTTGATATGTACAGATTAGATATCTGCATTCTTCTGAGAACTAAAACTACTGCCTAATAATATCTTCTTGATGCTTCTTCTAAGTCTTGTATCTTGTTAATCCTTTTCAGTTCATCACTTGATACAAAGCCTATGGAAGGACCTGGAACTACTCTTGCACCAATTGCAGCATGCAAACAAGACTTCTCTCGGATGAAACTGACTTCATTTGATAAACTGATAGAGAAAACATGTAGTTTAATAAAGAACGTGAGGCTTTACAGTGAATCTGATCTGAAAGCAAGAGGCAATGCAGGAAATCCTGGAATGGCACCAGATGCAGCGTAAATTTTCTCAAACTTCACAATTAATTGAATCACATTTTTTCATGTCCTTTGGCTATGACTTCTGTTTTTTAATAAAGCCAATTTTACTTGGTAGTTACTATCACGGTTTAAATTTTTCATCTTCATACCTACATGGTTCCATCTCTTCATTGTGACCATTCTAGCTAAGAATCAAGATTTTTCCTAATGCAATCTTTCACTCATAAATTTGAAAAAGAAAATACTGATTCTTCTACTTTTAGAAATTAAACTTATTTATAGGCACTCGTGTCGTTGTTCCTGTTAATTACACAAATGGCTTCTCCTTGCTAATATTTCTCCTTGCAGCACATGAACTCCAAGACTAACATGAACAGGTGGTAAGTAAGTGGATCTCTAAATACACTGCAATGAACCAAGAAAAATCAGAGACATTCCACTAGATGAAAAATGTGGGTACATGCCAACATGTTACGTATGCAAACTTCTCACCCAAAACACTCAGCTAAATAAATTCTGAAGTGATGGAGATATGCCTTAGTTTTTCATGCAAGGGAAACATGTTGATGCTTTCTGTGACAAAGACCTTTGAACTCTATGACCAATCCTAATCCTTTCAAATCATATATAGTCAGACAAGAATGAGATTGTGAAATCATAAATGTTAACTAGTGGAGAAATAATTATCAAAGATTTAGTTTGGTTCTTGTGTGATGGACCGGCAAAGTGATATGGGCAGTCTCAATTCTGTGGGGACACATATATTGTGAGAAAATGGATGTTCGGACGACATGAAATTGCAACGAATATGAAGGCTTATTTGGAATGTAATATATCTATCAAGATGGAAGTGCTTGAGGTAGCACATGCCCTGCGAAGTTGTGTGGGTTATGTATGTTGTTTGGCTAGTTCCTTAATATAGAATTTAGGAGGATGTAGTGGAGCTATAGCAGATCAGGTAGGCCAACACAAGTTGCCAAATTCTAGTTATGTAATACGTATGTTCAAAAGCCAAATTGGAATACTCTGATTTAACGTAGTGAAAATCTGCGAGACTAGCATCTATGGTGGTGGCTCTGTGACCAATGTTTGGATTTTGGAAATATTTTGGTAGCAACCATCAAGGCTGCTGTTGTGTTAACTTCACAACTGTGAAATCCGACAATAAAGATGCTCTGTGGAAACTGGTAACATTATGTGAATATCACTGGAAATGATGTTGTTATAATTTATTCCATCAAATTGTTTGGAGCTTCTGCGCAGCCTAATACTCATAGTAAGATTTTGCATCACATCCTTGCTGTTGGATACACTTTTGGTGCAGATTAATTTTAAATGTACAAGGGCTTAACTTTGTTAAATCATTTACTGAAATCTCTGTATCTGCATGCTGTAAAATATATGATAGAGGGATGCTATTTGATAAGAATTAAAAGTCTCTAATGGCCATGGAGAATCACGTATAAAGTCATTGTCAAGACAGGTTATGTAAAATTTTATATCTAGCATACTCGCCTATGCATTCTTGGCATTCAACCATGTATTCTTTATTTTTATTTATTGGAAGATTTCAAGTGGTTGCCCTGCCAGTCCATTTTGGCTGGTACAATACCATTGCCAGGCCAATACTAGCACCCAGCATTGATCATCACAACACCTATTATTTCTTTTAATTTTCTTAATCAAAAAAGTTGTTAAATCTTTTTCTTTAACATGTCTGCGTGGTACAACGCGGCATCTGCCATAGCTGGCTTGTGGCTGGCACGCCAACTACATAGCACTTGAATCTTTTCTATATTGCATATACTTTGTATTTATTCTCCTAGGGCCCTTAATCTGTTTTAGGATTTGTATCTGATGCACGTTTTGGAGGACATGTGAAAGGACTAGCTATTTTTAAAGTCTTGTTTGGTTTTAATCAGGTTCTTTTGATGCATGAATATAAACTCGAAACATATATTTTTTGCATGCCTAGAGTCTAATCATTAAAACAAATCTATTACTACATTTTATGCTGCATAGACTACTTTCAACGGTTGTGCCTCATATCTAGGGGTCAGCTTACCTTTTGCCGATGCTAAGTCTTTGTGCAATCTGCTGCAGTGAAATACAGCTTAAAAGCCCAAATTGGTTGTTTGGTCAAAGAAAGTATGAAGAAAGTGTACCTGCCAAAAAAGTTACTGTGAAAGAAAATGCAAATGGGGCAACCCGAGATGAGTTATGTTCTTCTGGTTATGGTGAATTAAATTGGCTTTCTTGCACTGGTGACATGTTCGAGGAGGATATCTTCAAAAGGTAATTGTTTCCTTCATATAAAGGGGAAAAATCTACAACAATTTGATTTGTTTTGATTAGTATATTTTGTTCTTTTAGATATTGCCTTGTTTATATGTGATTGGTGAGACTAAAGCAGAGCTTGCCATTATGTCTGGACTAGATAACAATCATTTAGTTAAATTAGGAACTATATATTAATCATGCAGTTTTCATTTGACAATTTTATGTACTTGGGGATTAAATAACACAGGTTGTCCTGCAAAAATCAGACTTAGAGGATGAATATTGTGTGGAATTTCAAGTCAGTAGCACTTGTTTTTTGGATGAGTCACACTTTATAACAATCAAATTAATAGCTAAAGAGTGGAGTTTGGTCTTGCAGGATCTCAGCAACTTGAACCATTTGTTTTTTTTTTTTACAAATTACCCAGTTATATTCTCAATAAGTTGGGATCTTTCGGGGGGCAAACTGGGGAGAGGTCGAACCTTTGGCCTTTTTTAATGCAGATTGGCTGCCCCAATACTCGAACCATGCCATTACATTTCTCAGCCAAAGCCTTTACCACTGCACCAAGCAATGGCTCCTTACTTGATTCATTTTCATCGTGCTGCAAGGACTCACTTGAATGCACTAACCTGATTCATTTTCATTGTGCTGCAAGGACTCACTTGAATGCACTTCTGAATGGGCAAGATCTAAGGTCCGCCGTACCGGTACCGGTCGGCATACCGGTGGCGGCCCGGACCGGTACGTACGGGTTCCGTATCGGTCCGTACCGGTACGGCAGTTATACCAACCGGTTTTTCAATGAAAAGCTCCCGGTACCGGATCCCATGCTGATCCAGTACCGGTCCCTGCCCGGACCGGTTTATGCCGGTACAGGATCCGGTACCGATCCCTGCCTGGACTGGTTCATACCAGCCGGTACGGCATACCCTGGCTAGATCTCTCTTTCACTTCGCATGGGAATACACTATTAGTTACTTTTATGCTGCAAAAGCCTCTTAATGAGCAGGAAAATTGGAAAGAGCCATCAAGGAATTTCATACCACACAAACTTCATCTGGAGGCCCTACAATCTGACAAGGACTCCCTGCTTTCTGTGCTTCTTAAATTCAATGATATGTTTCTTTTCAGTCTCTTCCTGTAGCAATGGAAAAAAGTTTTTTCTCGTAGCAGGGAGATCGCTTTATTATTGAAGTAAAAGCTTCATCCTAGAATTAAAACATGAAATTGTATGAATATTTGCATGCTAACTATGATTAACTTTGCACTTATATATGGGTTGCAGTGTTTGGCATGCGGCTAGGACGCCATTTTCTGCCTCTTCGGTAACATCTTTTGGTTAGAAACATGCATGTCCCTAACACTGTTAATTTTGATGTCTAACAATAATGCTCATCTGAATTCTTAAGTGGCATAGTTGAACAAGTGTATATGGACACCCATTCTGATCTGTCTCCCATAACCCTATGTCCTAAACCCCAAATTAATGATCTAGTATGAAAACTATATTGGTATCCCATGGTGATCATGATGATGTTGATGTTTCGATTATGGCATACTGAAACTGTTTGTCTCATGCTGTGAGGATCTTTTTGGTTGTTATGTAATATTTGGAAACAAAGAAGAAGAAAATCAATGTTCTAGTATGAAAACCATATTAACATCTCATGGTGATCATGGTGCTGTTGATTTTGATATTGTTCGATTATGGAATGTTGGGACTGTTTGTCTCATGCTGTGAGGATCTTTTTGGCTGTTAAGTAATATATGGAAAGGAAGAAAAAAAACCCATGGGCAGAAAATTCAAAGTCCAAATTATTTCAAATTCGGAACACTTGTTACCTTTTTTAGGTTTTATCACCCAAACAGCTGGAAAATCTCAATTTCATGAAAAATTCTTTTCCATTTGTTTTTAAAGCAACCAAACAGGCCTTAAGATAAGCTGTGGACTCAATGTTTGCTCTCAGCTTCCGTAATGTAACTTAACAATTTGGTTGGACATATTAATAAAGCATATTGTTTTAGAGTTTTAGTTTCTATGCTGACAGTAAATTGTAGACATACAGGTCAAGCAAATATGCCTATGCTTGTGTCACACTGCTTTGATTTAGGAATCGTCAATCACCACAACCATATCCATATTAATCATAGCAACCATAATTCCTTTGTAGCTGAATACGCACTATCCCATATGCATGGCTGGTGTCAGTGATGGGTGCATAGGATGGAACTATAGGAGTCAAGAGTTGAATATTCCAGATTGATATAAGTTGTAAATCATATATTGAAGCATATAAAGTCTGTTCCTTTTCTTGGAGTTATATATAGGAATGTTTTGGTAACTATAAAGTTCATGTCTCAGGGAAAGAGGGCACCTTAGCGTCATTTCAAAGGCAGCTTGTTCAGACATGGTAGTGGAGAATCTAAATTCAGCCACTTTCTGAATATTTTGCCTGTAGGCAAGGAATAAGCAATCTCTTTTGTTTTATTTTGACAGTTAGATATGCTCCTCTTCAACAAAAAAAAAAAAGGAAAAGACAGATATCCTGTCCTTTTAAAGAATTGTATTGCCGTGCTGGGTAAAACATGGCTAACCTTAAGTAAGTACTAGAAATGAAAATGGAATGTTGTTTACAGATATATGATCTGTATATTGAGTTCTAGGTGTCGAAGAAAAGTAAGAAATCTCATCCTCATATGCTCAGAAATGACAAAAAGAAAATATAATAGGCTCAGTTTTTCTACACAAAGGTTTGTTATTGTTCCTTCCACATTTGTTTCCCATGGGAAATGTTACATAATGATCAAGTTTGTCTGTGTATGCAGAATAGAAATTTGAGAATAATGCTTTAATGTGCAGGTATCTGGCATTGACGTCTGTTGATGAAACCAACAGTTGGTATGGTGGGACATTGATTTATGATCAAGATGAAAACTGTGAGGTTTACAAGCATTATGCTGAACTTTGTCAGGTAATGGATCAAAAGTTTTATTTTGTAACAGAAGTTGCATATATTTTTCCTTGCAGGATGTGAATGTGTGTCTGATTAGTCGGTCTGGTATCTTCTGAAATGTGGTCATTTAGGAGTTGCCTACTCTCTGATAAGTAACATTTTAGAAGTAATAAATTATTGTTCACACTTGACTACTAGGCAAAGCATAAGGTGTGGGCCTTGCAATATATGTCTACTGATAATAAGCCAATCTCCACCTTAATCCAAGTAACAAAGCATAAGTTTTTGTATGCACAAGAGCTGAATATGCGAAAGCATGCATTCTTATTTTTAATTTTCATTATGCAACTTTTGTGCTTTAAGAGTCCCAATTCAATGCAGGCACAAATGGCATCCCATGTTGATCTCTTTTTCCCATCTATATTAACACCGCACAGATATTTGTATTTACTGATATTCTTGTCCCCGCAATCATGCCATGTTTCTGCTTCAAAAGTTACCTCAATTAGATTATCTCATTAAATATTCTATCAACTTTTAGAAATGTTAGTTGATGAAATAACAGAAGTGGTGCTCTCAAGATCTCTAAGTAACAGATGCCAGTAGGAAATTTCTTTTTATTTCAACTGATAATACGATTATATCTCTTATTTTGTTATCTATTTTCTTGTTTGGATCCTCTCTTTTTTCCTTGTAAATTTCGCTATATCAATTAGCATCCAAGAGAAATTAAATTTGAATTTATTGTGCTCGATTTTTGCCAAAGATTTATCCAGAGATCACGACTTAAAGGATGCCTAAAACTCAACTTGCAGGGCCCAGTCATGGATCCCTTTGAGCACGACCCCGAGAAAGAGAAGCACTATGCTGATGCTTTGCGGATGGGGCTGGACAGCGCAGACGACGCACTTGTAGAAGCCGAGATGGAAGCGGCTCTGAAGGAGTATGACCAGATAGGAGCTGACCTTGGTATCGCCTCCTCATGCAAAGCCCTTGCCGAGGATCCAAGCCGGTTGACTAGATGGATCATTGGGGAAGAGAAGGTGCTGGGGTTGAAGAAGTGAGCGTCTACTCATGTAGACCGTTCTTATATTGAGAAGCATTTGCTCATTGTAATGAATAAAATGTGGCATTCATGGCATTCTGGCTTTTGTTAACCTGTCCAGATTTCAGCTGCCTAATCCAATCTCCATTTTCTTGAGTAGGTGCTCATTTCTTAATTGAAGACTACCATTTTTCATTACAAATGGGCGAGTTTTGCTTACCCATTACCCCTGAGCACTTGCTTGGACAGTATTACCTCCCACCTTTCGAGCTCGAGCGAGCAATTGGGGATTCGATTCCAAGTGGCATTAGCCCTTGCTGCCATCCCCAATTAGCAAAGTTCTAGTCGCATGAGCTTTAGGGGTCTAGGTTCAAGCCTAGATGGTTGAGTTTGCAGGGTGTCATGGATTTGGATGGAGCAAATTCTTCAGTTTGAGTAGAGAGCTTCCTAGAGAGGTTATTCCTCTAAGCGTCTTGTACTCTTTTTGTTCATAATTGAAGCTTTCTTCTAATCCTGTCCAACATCCTGCAGCTCTTCTTTTGAAGACTTTGTCCAGGTGGTGGTGAAGGCTTGTTCAGTTTTGCGGAGGTAGAGGAGGATGCATTTGGAGATGCATGTATGATGCATCCGGGGAATATTCCTTACATGGTTATTGATGGGAAATAGTTAGCGAGGGAAGAAAAGGAACTCTTCCTAGTGAAAAAAAAATTCAGATCAAACAATCCCAAACAGATTGGAATACTGGAAACCAAAACCCTTATTCTATTCTTCTTTTGAGTTTTTTTTTTCTTTTCTTTTCTTTTTTGCACACAACGAGCTGAGCTCCCGATTATGTTAATTTTATGTTATTTTCATTTCAACTTCCTTCTCTTAATGTGGTCTTGGTGGTTGCTTAGCAACTGGAGTTCGGAGTCTCCCGTTTTCTTTCCTCTCGGACGGAGCCCATGTTGAGTCACCTCTCCGCCCATGCACGTCTGCCCAGTCTTACCATGTACAGGAATCTGCACACTTCAAAGGTGTAAGTGTAATAAATTTGTAGGGATGCGAGTATGTTTGGGTAGATCTGGACCTAATTTATACGTAATCCATCGACACCTGATATTCAATGATCAGACCCTGTGACTCAGGTGACATGTGGGTGGGCCATGGATCTTGATGGGGAGCAAAATGGATCGTTTTGCTCAGGGCAAGGGATTGTCCCGTCCCGGCCGAGCAGACCACAACACCGACCAGACAGGACCACAGTCCTGCTCAAAATCAGCCCGACCTTGAACTCCACTGAAGGCTCAGTTGTCCTCGGCCAGATTTCTCTGCTACTACGACATGCAGTAACATTTTTTGATGTTTATAATGACGTCCCGAGCCCAAGCTCGGAACGCCCTACTGTATCAGCTGCAAGCCAAGGAGCTCCTTCGACTGCAGGACTATTCACCGACGCGCCCTGATCGAGCTCGAGACGCCTTCTATGCACCCCGATCGAGTTTGGGGCGCCTTCTGTATTCGCCGGCGTGCTCCGACCGAGCTCGGGGCGCCCTCTGTATTCGTCGACGCGCCCCGACCGATCTCAGGGCGCTCTCTATATTCGCCGACTTGCCTTGATCGAGCTCGGGGCGCCTTATACATCAACACGCCCTGACCCTCGAGCTCGGGGCACTTTATCGGGTAAACCTCGGAACCGGAGAAGCTAGGCCAACCTCAGCACCCGTCAAGCCGACCTTGTCAAATATATGATGCGACCTTTCATCGAGCTCGGTCTCGCCCACAACCGCATCCACGTGCATGCCCACACCCACCTACGTGGCCGTACACTACAACATCACCGCATCATGCTTTGCTTGCTGGCCAACGATAGCTAAGGACAACGCCATGCTGCTCCAGCCATACCTTGTCATACCCATCAATGCTTTACCAAATGGCCTACGCCGCGTGCCTCAAGCAGGAACGGCCCAAGCCCTAGGCGGCCGCCTAAGGCCCCGGGCTAGTGGAAGGCCCCCGGGAGGCTGACCAAAAGGAAGCAAAGGCCCCATATAAAATGGGAACAGGAGCTGGCTACGAGTCTTCCCCCTTGATGGAAGGG
>JAOXJJ010001007.1:10373499-10400071 GCA_025769935.1 Phoenix roebelenii
TAGTAGAATAATATTACATTATATTACAGTATTATTACACTATATCATATATTTATGTATTAATACATATTATATTTTATTATGCTTTGCTGTATAATACTATGCAATGTTCTTTATGGTTCTTTTGTTATACCAAAAATATTTTGTCAGTTTGTTTACCAAACGCATATTAAAATTACAAAGTACTTTAGAAATATAGTTGTCAAACAATAAATAACTTTTTATAAAAATTTTATTTCTGAAAGCTCTACTACCAAAATGGGTCCTAAATCAGCATTGCCTATGTCAGAATGGTCAAAACCTATAAATCTGGTACTCCAGGTCCATGAGGACAAAATGGATATTTTGCTCCCAAAACATGCACCTGCTCTCCCCGTCTTGGATCTCATCCTTTTTTTTTTCCCCCAAAACATTGGGCCTCATTCTGGGTTCTAATTTTTCGGATAATGGGATTGGGGAGAGTTTCCATCTCCTGATACAAAGTTCACACACCATTTCCCTCAGAATTTTCTTCAAGAATTCCCTCTTGGGTCCTGGCCGGTGTCCATAAAATAAACGACAACCCGACTACCCACCACATCCTAATATAATATCATGGGCAGCCAGGTTTGGCGCACGAAGAAGCCGCAGTAGCCATTACCAAACTCAATATTAGGAAACCCAACCCCATAACATCATCAAGTACAAATGACGTCACCGAGAAACAAGAACGAGCCCTTACAGTTGATTCCCACATAACACACCAAAGACTTCTACGCCAAATGCAAGCTCATCAAAGTTGGAACATACTACGCTTGAAAAACTCTACATTTGATGCCGAATATATGATGATCATTAATTGCCTTCCTCAACCAAACAACAAAACTGAACTCATGGACCAGCCCAGGTACTATTCATGAAAATAATCAAATACAGCATGAGGATACAACAAAGAGTTATCTTCCTTGTAGTGAAGGAGGAAATAACATTTGATGCAAAAATAACAAGGGTTCTTTGGAGACCACTTATCATCAACTGTCATCTTTGTTGCATGATATATTTTGCACACGGAGCATTTCTGTTGACGGGGTCGGAGTTGAAACGTGAGGAGAGGATAATCGGACTGATTTTGCACATCCTCCGAGTGGATCATTCTCACGTCCCTGATCACTATGATATGCTTGCAGTTTCCCTGCGTAGTTCCAAAAAAAAGAAAAGAAAAGAAAATCATAAGAACAGTAATTCAGAAATTTATATCCCTGAAAGGTTCTGATATATGCGAAAGTTAATTGGCTACAACCTACAAAGAGAGTAAGAAAAGGCCTTTCCGTCAAATGAATGAAGATAATGGCAAATGGCATCACACAAATTGCAATATAATGCCACCGAAACGCCTCAGATGATGGATTATGTAACAGATGGGCAAACAACCAAAGTTCAGTGTCATATTGCATTCAGAAAATTGATAGACCTTCTATATCTTGTCGAATCACATAACTTCTTCTTTCTAAACTCTGTTGTTAAATCCATTAAGGTTTGACTAATATGAACAACTTGCAGACAAGATGTGAACTTCAAGTAATGAAGTGATATTAGCAGACATTGCATTCACAATTTCGGTGAGATGTTTCCCAGCAAATAAAAGAGAGTGGCTTTTAGTACAGAATGGGATAGAAGTCATAGAACTCTATGATATGTCTAGGGGTTGATCTAACTATTTAGCAAAATCTCTATAGAACTATTTAGCCATCATGGTTTTTAAAGGCTGGTGAAAAAAACTCAAGCAAACACTGAGGGAAAAAAAGTATAAGTGATTATCTAGAAGCTCTAGCTAGTGATGCAAGAGTAGGGACACAAGTAACAGGCAGAGTTATAAGACACAGAGAGCACTACAAAAGAACAATTAGAAAATGACCCATGAATAAAAGTTATCGTTTGTTTTAAACAACTAATTCGAAAAACAAATTTTGGTGCATGGGACTATTTTGGTTCATAGCTTCACAGGAAGGATAGCACATGCTAAAGGAAATGAAAGGAAAGGGGCAAATTCTATAGTCAGATCTACATACCAGTGCATCCTAAAGGTATTACTATGGTTTTAGAAATAGAGCCACAATTTTAGCAACACAAAATATAAGGTAAATAAGATGAACAAGGTAAATCAGCTCTTTGGGTAGCCAAGATCATGGGTACCATCATTTTGATTTCAGTAATTCCAAAGGCTATCAAACAGCAATTTTTTTGATATAGATTTTATGAATGGTTTCCTTCCTGTGGCAACAATCATAAAAACACCATTTCAAGACTATCTTAATGCACATCCATATACACGATAATCGGTATCCATAATGCCAATCATATTGAGGCATGTGTGGCACATGGCTACTAATCCCATATAGAAGCTGATTTCTAATGTAAAATTTGATTCAGGGATGATGTTCTTGTCAGTAAACTTTGTTTGTGAACACCACTTCAAATCCTTTTCAAATGCAGAGAGGATGGAAAGGGGGAAATAAAGGTGCCAAATTATCACAATTAGGAGCTCGATATGGTTTTTAAGTTTATTTTCTGGATTGTGAATTGATTCCAAAAATAAAAGAATTTTAAATTTCTATTGTCAAGGTGATGACTTTACCTTTCGCTAGATTTCCATTACTGCCATGTACCTTGACAAAATGTCTCAATAGTCAACTCCATTCTCTTGAGTTCATAAAATGTAGGGTCCACATGCATCAAGAAAAATTGAATGTCGTCTCACTCACCTAAAATGAAAAAATTATGATCGTAAGGAGGTCAAAGAAAAGATTAGCACTTTGATCTCTCACTTTCTTCTCCAAATATGCCAGATCCTGGTACAGCTAAAAATGGATCAGATATTATCTGACCCAAGCTTAGTCTATACTCTAGAGCCTATTTTGATGATTGGACTGAAAATCCTATGTGATTCGTAGGTTGGTCTAGTACAACTAGCAAAATCATAAGATTACAGGCTGGGCTAGGCCTACCTTCATAACTACCCAGCTCTTTTTTTCTCATTATGGGATTCAGGTCGGCCCACTCCAAAGCTACTCCTGAGTATTTATGAATGAATATAGGCCTAGCCCAACCTATAATCCTATGATTTTGCTAGTTGTACTGGCCCAACCCACGAATCACATAGAATTTTCACCCCCAACATCCAAGAAGGCCCTAAGTGGGCTGAAACCAGAAATGCATTTGATTTTTCTTTTGGATTCAGATCTAGATATAGAGGCATATCTGCATTTTCACACATTTAAATATGAATCCAAATTTAAGGTTTGCCCTCCCTTAGACTAGGCTCTAGGTATTCAGTTATATGAATAGGTGATCAAAAAAATTTGAAAAATATTAAAATCATAAATCTTAATGGCTAAGTGCTTTCTCCTTTCTCCTAATATCTTATCTCATAATGCCCCTGTCATTATTCTGCCACAGTCCCAGCCCCAAGCAATCATTGACTAAGCTAAAGCTTTGGCGAAGGTGCTGCCATTCCCACATGAAGCTCTCTAAGCACCTGAAGTCTCTCTTCCTCCCCACTGCAGCACCTTCCCATCCACCATTACCACCATCCCCAACTAGCTGGTCCCAACCCTGTCTTCTCAAGCAAAAGCCCCAGAATCAGCCCACACGAATCAGAACTCTGCAAGGGCATCAGCCCACACACAAGGCCCCTGCCCACGGCTTAAACATTTGGTTCGGTGAGATCATCATCTATCTCCATTCTCCACCTTACTTCCTTTCAGCTATGGGTATGGTTCTCTTTGCCGAATTTTTTATTTAGTGGAGAAAAGGTCCTATTACTGTATCTCAAAGATCATGTGTTCAGACCATACCCAGCGATCTATCAGAATGACACTTAAATAAAGCTTTAATGTCATACAACTTCCCGGCCTGATCTCTTGTCAGTACAACTTAATATACAGTCATACAGAACTATTTTAGACATGAAGATGATACATCAGACTAAGACCAAATATTCTACATCTAAGCCATACCCTGGCTCTTGACCACTGTATTTAGTCTGTCTGAAGATAAATGGTGCTAAAGAGAATTCAGTGATGTGTCCAATGAGAAAGGTGAAGTATTAGGATTGCAGGAAGTTGAAACTTTAAGAGGTTTCTAAAGGACATACATGGATTGGGGATAGCTTGATTAACAGGACTAATAATACGTGGATGGCTTGTAGGTGATCCATCTATAGTCAACTCCTTCACCTCTTCCGCTTCTCTTGCATTAAGATCCAATATATCAAAATTTCTTTAGACAAAATAGGATATGATTAATATCCAATTTATATCATGATATGTTTCAAACAAATATAGATATGACTATTATCCAACTCACCCATATCTGCTTTGAACAAATGTGGATGCAAATTATAGTATCTGGCTGACATCTGCATAGGTATCACCATCTGCTGAATAGAAGCAGATATGGATAAAAGCAAGGTTTGTCGTACTGAGCTGTACCGCCTGGTGCCAGCATACTGTACCATACTGGTAAGATACCAGTATGATACAGGGGCACAACACAGCACTATATGGACCTATGGTACAGCTCCTGTCTTACCTCCAGCAGTCAATATAGGGGTGTACCATTTGACCTGAATCATATAAGTAAGCTACTTCTGCAATGTCCTGGTAATACAAACCTCAAAAAATAATACCCAGTCTGCAATACAATCTATTTGAACTCTAGGGTCAGACTTGATGGTAAGAATCATAGTGCATCACTAAGCATGCTGGCATTTGTACTAGACCTTGGTAAGATATTGTAAAAGGTTTTTTGAGATTTTATAACTATCTATCATTCTTCTTCAAATGCAAAAAGAATATGTAAGGGTTCTGAGAAGGTTGAAAGACAATATTCTGATTAATACCATAAAGCTTAGAGAAATAAAGTAAAAAGAAATGTGATCTCTGATTCTGTTGTTACAAAAAATAAGTGCAAGAATTCATAGATAGTGGACTATGATAACTTTACAAGTGTATAGTAGATGGCTTTCAGATTCAAAATTCAGAAAACCAAGAACTTATACACACACATACATAGAGAGAGAGAGAAGGAAGGGGGTGTGGAGGAGGGAGGGAGGGATGTACCTGGTGGCAGTAAAGATATCCAGCACCCAACCGAAATCGCAGGTCAGCAAATCGAGTTCTATGCATATGTACTGCTTTAAAGCTGGGCAAGTTGGTGATGTCCAGATCCCCTAGTAGCTCTTTTTGCTTTTTCTTTAGCTCACCAGACATAATATATTCCCACTTCTCTGCTGCCTCATTCTTGCAGTTCTTAAGCCAGTCGAATATAGGTTTACTATAGTCAATAGAAGAAGGATTTCTCAGATCATTGTAAAAGGTATCCTGCATGGAGAAGACAAGATTTAAATAAAATCACCTTTACAAATGTAATCAGCTCATAGCCAGTTTAAGTCACAAATGAAGCAAGCCCATACTTCAATAAGGAAATATCCAGATGGATCAGATTGCCCTGCTGTCTCCATCAGCTTGTCAGTCAAGCAATATATATTATCCCTCAACTCGTTAAGTGTTTGGCTTCCCAAAACTAGAAATTCTTGGGTCTGCAGAAAGGTGCATAGTCTCATGATTAGTGATATAGAAACACTATGATAGAATGATATATGATCAGATATATGGAGGAACCATTATCAGCATGCAGCAACTATTATTTTACGAAATTGTATCCAATCAACCGATGAAAATATAAGCAGCACCCAATGGGGTTCCTACAAAAGCCACCAAATAAATCTATTTTTCGAAATACTTGTGATTATTTACTTAATTTTTTATCAAAAATAATGAAAAATATAGAAATTCCAAAAATGTAAAAAAAGAACAAATGACCTAAAATGTAAATATATTTTATAGTAATAATTTTCATGAATTTTAATAATTAAATATTTTTTCTTAATTTTTAACTATACAATAGGGGTTACAATATAAAATCAAAAAAATTGGTTAATGTTCAAAAAAAGTCAAACATGCATCAATAATTAACAAGATGAATTTTAACGTAGCTATCTTGTATTTTATTGATTAGCATATTTTTTTCTATTTTCTACAGACCCCATGGTATAGGAACCTCATGCATTGGGATTCCCCTTTCAACATATTTTTTCACTTTAGCTATTTTTAAAGTAAAATTGTATAAAAATAATATAAAAAAATAATTAATTGTTGAACTAGTTATCTTGCATTTGTTACCTAGATGGAATTTATATGATTTATAATTATTTTTTGAATAAGAAATTAATTATAAACTATAAAAATATGATTAAAATTTGAAAATGGGGAAATACACTTTGATAATCAAAATGTGAATCATGATTGTCTATAATTGAATATGCAGAGGGAATAAATTTTTAGGTTAGAAGATAGCACCTAGTAAGAAGGGTCAGAAAGAACCGAATTTTAGATGGCCTCATGGAAGGATAGGTTTAAAGGGATATCATTGGATATGCAACTACTACAAAGTTAATAACAAAAAAAAGGTGGGGTCACTTGGTTGAAACAGCATTTAACTAGTAACTATAGAAATGCTGCAAGGTGTACTAGATAGATGACTATATCAATCAGGACAAAAAGACTATGATAGGGATCGCCATTGCCAAGTGGTTCCACAACTGTCACATCTCAACTTTCGTTGCGGCAAACAATTTCTTCTGCAACGTGATAATTAAAGTGCGGATAAAGCCCGCGCGCCATAAGAGATGCAAAGGCCATACCTAAAGCAAGAGGTTGAGGGTCTAACAAAGCAGATCGATCACATAAAATTTGGTATGAGTTATATGGTGCTACATTTATGTGTGTGATAGCTAGTCCGAGCTGACTAAGATCATCAACTTCCTACTATACTATGATTGGATAGCTTTCTTCCACAAGTTTGTTGATGCATTCGACAAGGTCCATGATGTCAATTACATCTCAGGGCTGATAAAGCAGGTGATTCATAAGGTCAATGAGAGCTATGTTGTTCACATGGTGTTCCTCGCAGTATACAAAGTGGAGGATTTGATGGATGAGATCCACATATTTTATTGGACATTTTGTGCATCTTAATGTATATATTTGATGCCGAAGGATATTGGGGACATACCATGCGGGAAGTCAATTGTGGAGATGGGGCAACCTATCTCGAAGTACATCTAATCATACATGAGTCCATGCCCTTGTGAGGTAGCATGTGGGAGAGGGGCTGCATAACATGCAGATGAGCAAGGAGTTGTATCTAGGAGATAATGATTGAATGACATAACTTGATCCCTGGTGTTTATTTGAACTGCATTTTTTACAATTTAATGGTTATAAATTTTGTCAATCATTATAAGCAGCCTATTACTTGAATCCTAACTACGAAAACAATGAGAAAATAGGCCTTAAAGAAGAGCTGTTGCAGGTAGTCAGGGCAGTGGAGCAATAGATGTTGGGGATCTGAGCTTGCTTGAAGATGCAATCAGCGAGATGATGAACTAAATAGTATATTATACTTCATATCTTACTAACATAAATGTGAATTCTATATTATTTGATCACGGAAAAATATTCTACAAGAGACACAGAAAGTTCGGAGAATTAAGAGCTCAGCAATCAATTTCAAGGATGTCTCTAGGTAGCAATAGGAAAATTTTCCAATAAGCCATTCTTTTAGTGTTCGTAAGGATTTAATGTATCCGTCCTATGTGATCCTAAAGCAATGGTGCGCCCAATTTGAGAAAGATTGCCATCCGGTCCTCTCATAAACCGTCTCATCCAATAGATCTGAATGGAATTGGGAGTACATTTGCCTGATCCATAGTAAGCTGCGAAACTGCCAGACAAACAAGAGGTTGCACAACTTAGTTTTCATACACTATAATGAAAGGCTATGTATAAGTACTTGAATCAAAACAAGGAAAACAACTAGGAAGACTTGTTGGCGGATGACTTTAATCATGATGATGATAATCCTATGGTTGGATGGATTGTAGATCAACGTACTCGAGATAAGTCCAGCTAGATGAGCCGAGGGATCCTCCCCGATCAGACAGAACCATCCTGAAGGTAGGTACGCATGATGTGGACAAATGGACAGAGGAGAATATTTCACCTACCATGAGTGAAACCCAATAGGAATTAGAAGACTCTAATCAATGATTCCATCAATAGATATACAGGTCACAGCAAGGTGCATGGGCTACCAGGGCCAGTCAAGGTAGTCTACAGGGCAAGTCCAAGAGGAAAGCCCTAGTTGTCTATTTGATTGCGGGCTTGCCTAGATAATCTTGCTATAGAAGTAATGACAATAATAAAAATTCCAGTGATGGATTTAAAGGTCAAGATGGACAATTTGGAGGAGGTGGTGGTTATTCTCAGGAACTCGGTCCATTCACCGGCGACACAAAGTTCACACACAACATGAAAGATCAAGCCTAGGGGTCTAAACAAAATCTAAACGTGACAAGAAGATGGTGATCTACAGGAGAGGATCCAGGAGTGGTGCAACTCATGGCATAGAATTAAAGTTATATGGGTAAGTACATAGCACAACTAGAGAGTGAGTTGTATATAAGCTATCGTAAGACGTAGGAGGATTATTTGTGCATCTAGCACATTAGAAGTCGAGTTGACGACAAAAATTAGATGGGAGGTGAAACAAGATGAAAAGCAATATTGGAAGTTCCAAGAGTTGTTTTGTCGAATGGAGAAAATGGAGATTAATGAGAGATCTAACAGTGTATCGGATGGTTATAATGCGCAACAAATATCATTGTATACCAAAAGTGGATCTCCTGCTGCATCAAATAGTCAAAGTAAATAAGATACTCCATCCACAATAATCCTTATGCATTCTCTCACTCATCTTATCCAGGAGGAATCCGACTCTACATATTTACCCCGCCTACAGATATGGGTATAGCCAGATGTCGGTGTAGTGTTAACTCCTATTACCCTATCAAGAATGGCCGCTCTCCGATGACAACATGTATACACATAGCTGTAGTATTAGGAGTCAAAGTTGGGTCCATAGTTCACCGTACCGGCCCAGGTCAGGCTGGTATGGAGTGTACCATACCATACCATACCAGTTCGGTACCGGTACCCGGTATAGATGGCGTATCGGCACTCGGTATACCAAAAAGATTTCATACCGTACCGTACCGATATAGTACAGGTTTCTCTGGTCCCCATCATTTCTTTCCTCTCGTTTTTTTTCTATCCAAGTTAAGATACTCTCCGAAAGGGAATCTTCACATAGCCACCGTCTTCATGCCCATTTGCCAAATCACTAGGACCGCATGAGACTGAGCACCACCAAACCTTCCAAGTTAATTTAGGGTTATTTAATGCCTTTGGCCATTATTAGAAATCCAATCCTTAATGATTCGTGAATGTCTCGATCTCACTAAAATCCCCTCCCCATTATTGGATGATTTCCAACCAGACACCCTCTTAAATTCTCCAAAACGAAGAAAATATATCAATTTGGTACTCCATTTCATTCACAAATTAATCAAATATGGCCAAGTAGGCAAATCTATGTCAAATATAAACCGAGCATTAGCAGCAATAAATGGATAGGCACATGCATTTGCAAGCATTGAATGGAGCAAAAAAAGTAGACCATGAAAGAAAGATGCCAACTTCAGTTTCGCCCCCACCCACCTGCACCCCCCAAAGCTATCTGTAGGCCAAGAAGGTTAAGATTATTAATTTACTATTATCAACACTAATGACTGAGCCAAACCAACCCAACCCCACTATCACGTGATCCTGCTTCTACGGGATCCGATACTTTCCAGCTCTTTTGCTCGACTTTTTATTCGAGATTTTTTTGACCATCTCATATTTTTTCTCTACCGGTATAGGGACGAAACCCCAAACCATGTGTTGGTATCGAATGGATCAAAACCATACCGGTCCGACCAAAAACTAGTACCAACACCCATACCAGTTTTCAAAACCTTGTCAAAAGGTTTTTGCTAAAAGATTGGTATCAGCCACAAGCAATCCAAAGGTTGAAGCTGAAGCAATTGGAGTTTCAGTCAAGCTAACCAATTTTCTCCAATTGCAACTGGTCTCAACTGAATAAGAGTGAGGCAAAACTAATTACATATATACCCAATGACAGATATATCTTTGAATCATGATATATTACATTATGGAGGGACAATATCCAGTGAAAATTGACAAGTAGTTTTCAGAAAAGCTTCAAATGTCGATTAAGGAGAAAGTACAGGAATCCTTTCAAAGGCCTAACCACAAAAGTTGTCACCAACAACCCCAACCATTAAAGAAACCATATTCTGCATACCTATTGCTAGAAAGTTAAAAAAGGGCATAAGACCTATTACCCTTTTAGCATTAAAGAAATCACAAATTGCTAAGAGAGGATCTATGGGCACTTATTCCGGAAACAAATAAAATGTAATGAAGGATCTTCAAATTCCAAGAGAGACCCTCAATACATCAGGTTCATGCTTAAGTAGAATTAACATTCTGTAACTTTGCTGGACCTCCAATTCCAAGCTATGTAATCACACAACTAGTTTCAGAACAGAGTACAGTTTCTGCAATCAGATACTGAAAAGTCCAATTAAAAGATATTCATGCCAATGACAACATATCCATATAATAATTGGAGTCCATATTAATCAAAGATATTGTGACTAAATTAGTACTAGTTAAGCAGTCAAAAGTCAAATTAATCTCAGATCAAATAAGCAAATTCTCAGAAAGTAACTTGGTCGTCTTTATAACATATTTGGAACATTATCCAAGGACTTTTAAGTGTCGCGAGGAACTTCGGGAAGGAAAAAGGCTATTTAAGTTTGCTAACTTAACCCCTAGACCTAAAAGTTTAAAATATTAGGGAAGGGTTAACAATGTATATTGGGCCCTCCCTTATGTTCTGGTGGACCATGGATGTGAAGGCATAAAGAAGTCAAGAACGACTCAAGATAACAACCAAGAACAAGTCAACAAGTGAAAAGACTTAGGATAACAAATGAGTGATTTTTATTAAAAAAAGGCTTGAATGGGATTTGAATCCATGACTTTCAACTCTAACACCATGTTAACCGACAGGTAGACCCCAAAAGCTTAAGCTATTAAGAAGGGTCAACAATGTACATCGTGCCTTAAAATAGTTAAATGCCAGAAGCTACTATAAGGAACTCAAGAAAAATAAGAACAAAGATGAATTTCTTGGCATTTTAAAATTTAAATGAACTAGTGATCATTATTAAAAAAAACAATATAAAATAACCCACTATAGAAACACAAGTACAATTAATATGGTCTCCTACCAAATGCCAAATTCGTACGATGACATTGTGGTCTAATATTGATCTGGTCAGGTAAAAACCATTAAATTCATGGTCATCAAATGTGGAACAAACAGCTCCCAAAGTCAAATATAACAGCCCAAGGTTTGAAGTACCGGTTTCAATACCCATGTCAGCACCCAACCGGTGCAAGCCATATGAAGTGCTGGCATGATACATCCCTTCGTCCCAGGACTCAGTATGGGGGGTGAACTGGGTTCCGATTTCAGAACAGTCTGGTACAGAGAACTTGGTATGAAATAGTATGTTCCAATACTAAAATCCTTGATTCAACCCATGTTTGCATATAAGATTCAAATCCAACAATGCTATGTATATGATAAATTGTTCAAAACAAGGCATGATGTTAAGTGATTCAGTGTAAAAGAAAAACAGAAGAGATGGCAAAAGGAACTGGAATTTAACCACAGAAATAAGCAAGAAGACTTCTAATTTCTATCATATATATAACATTAGATTCAAAAGAGTTTCTCTTCTTTAATGCAACTTAGCCAAATGACACATAACCAAAGGAAAAAAAATGAGGAAGAAAAAATTCAAAGTAACCAAAAACAGTTACAACTATATACCAATAGTAAAATTTTTCTGGGGCATTCCCTCCTTTTCAATCCAAAGATTTTTTTTTTTTTTTTTTGCATTTCTTCAAAAAAAATTAGTTGCAACTCAAGTACCTTCAATGAGGAGTTTTTCTTGTGATAAATCTCGACACAGAGAACAACTTCTGGGTAGAATATTGGCACATGTTCTCGTGATTTCAAAGACTTCACCTGCACAAAGAAAAACAGAAACATGCATATAAGACTGAAGCACTTCAAAATCCAAAGCTTACAAGTAAAATACATCACAGCTTTTAGATGAAGGACTGAAGCATACTTCTTACATAAAGTATACATGCTTTAAATACAACAATGCATCTAATTATCTAAAAGTTTTCCATGACCTGACATCATATCTATTTATTCCCCTAAAACCCACATTTCTGTCTTATCACAAGTTTTCTACATATAGATCCTTCTAGCCAAAGACAAGTAAAAAATTAAAATGAAGCGAAATGCCAATGTATAATAGAAGGAAGCAGCATAAAACAGGAAGAACCCGATTCGGTCTTGTAGAAGCAAGACAAGAAAATATGAGAGTGCGAGGAAGAAGAAGAAACAAAGAATTAAGGCATTAGTATCAGGAGCCCTGCAAGACAATTTTTTTCTTAGAAAAAAAAAAAAGAGTAGATTCTGTTCAAGATCCAATAATTCACAACATCAATAGCAACAGTTTCAACTGTTAAACACCATCTTTCTCACTCTCCAAACTTCCCATGAAATGGAAACGAATATCAAATTTGAGACTTAATAATCTCCAGATCCCATAGGGCGGACAGTGAAAAGCTGGATCAAATTTTTATGCAAGCCAGACATGATCAATAAAAAGATACTATTGTCCAAAAATTGGACAAATACTCATAGGTGATGTATGCATCAACAACTGGGACACTAACCCTTTGGCCTGCTGACCGAAAATAGTTCCAAGACCATAATGCTGACCACAGAAGATCAGAAAAAAATAAAACTACAGGTTGGGCAAAACTTGACACGAAATTAGTAAGCTAATGCATCAAAATTAGTTCAAAATCATTCATTGAACAAAAGTCATTTGTATAGTTCAAGGAGGACTTGAAAATTAACCAATCCTTTTACACCTGTGCAATATGTACGCATCATTAAACAAAAAAAATTCTTCGCCCGTTAACCCCACCCAAATTAGACACCACTACGATTATTGGACTTAGATATAAAAGGTGGTCTCCCACAATTAAAATTTAAGTTTGCATCAGACTTTTTCAGAATAACACCAAGCCACTGAAGATCAACCATGTCAAGACAGTCCTTCACTAATATCTCTGAAGATCCAATGATCAATATAGACCAAAGAAAATATTCCCTAATGGTAATCATCACACCAAAATGTAAACATTGAGCAGCAGGTAAAGAGTTTAGCATGACTATTGAGCAAAGCAAGAAATAACTGAAGGTTGTTCTCCTCTACTAACTACTCCACAAGTCTTCTCTGTGCTCAAGTATGACCCATCTTTCCACATAAAATAAGATCTTTAACCTTTTAAAAAGGCAAACCATGCTCCTTGCTTTCTACAGCCAACAATCATCACGGGCATATACCATCATTGTCTAAAGAAATTAGTAAAGAGGATAATAAGAGAAAAATCCTGAGTCTATATTATGGGCACCTTTTGCTGTTTGATAGAGTTGTTCTATCTTCTTCTTATGCTTTTTTGGACTAATGAGAGATATGATAACCATAGAAATGGGAAAGGAAAAAAAATCTCACAGAAACCACTAATTAATGTTTATTTGCAGATGACATTTTCCATCTATAGTACTGAGAAAGTTTCCAAAGAAATAAATTCCAAAAACAATCTTCTCAAACAATGTCACAGGATTATAGACCGAGAAATACTATCGTTAAACAAGGCAACAGTAGTATCTGTGATCATGGCCATGCAGGTATACAAAATTAGCGGAACTTATCAACAATAATACATAATGCAGCCTGCAGCAGGCAATGGATCATAATGATTTAAACACAAACAGTTGGAATTTAAAACAAATGGAAACTATAATATTATATATATATACTGTCACTACTTAAATGATGAGATAAATAAAACTGGTATATCATCATATAGAGTTGCATGTACAATAAAAATAATACAATAATAAATATAGCCAGAATGATGTACTGTAGGACGTACAGTTAATAATAGTTTATAAATGACAGATTGGGGGGAAGCATATACTTTAACACTAACCTTCACAGGAGATGTTATGAACCTAAGGGATCTCATCCTTTCAATTTTATCTGAAGTTGAAATTGACCCTTGAACAGACTTGGAATTGTCACTGTATCCAAACAATCAGGTTTCAATAGGAAATTCCATAATATACCATGGTTCAAAGAACAGCAGCTATATATGTGGATGTGCATGTGTGGGTGCCTGTGATATTTGACTATGATTACTTAATCATGACAAACATCCTTAATATTAATTTCATATTGTCCGAATAAAAAGTGATCTAAGATAAACACATTGCTAAAAATCCTTTTCATCCTCTGAACCTGTAACCACACTCACAAGTTCAGCATCCAGAACAATTTGGCAAAGGCCAAAAATTCAGAATGTCGAAAAAAATAATTTGGAAGGAATAGTTCGATTGGATAGAAATTGATCAGATAATCATTTGGCCAAAAAAGAAAGAGAATAACTCAAGAATTTTTCAATCATTTGAGAATATTATTGCCTTCAATATGGAATGTCACAAGGACATAGAATTACAACTTTAAGACAATTTCAGTAAAACTTTTTTCGCTGATTGTATGACATCATGTCTGCATATAGGTTTCGAAGAAAAAATCCATTGCAAAAGGACTACATGTAAAAATGATACGTATCTTCTGTGAGAGAGATTATCTCATTCTTTCTTTTGTTTATTTTCTATTGCTGGCTAAGAGAGGATTTTTTTCAGATTATCCTAATAGGCAGAGTTTTCATTGGAGGACTTAATCTTGAAGGTCATTGATTAACTGACATATTATTGGATAGCAAACTGAGGTTATAGTTTATAGGGTAAGAGATGAATTTCATTTTGCAACAGAAAAACACTTTTTATTGAATATCAACATAGACAAGATAGTAAGTCAAAGAAAACAAAAGAAGCCACTAGATGGCCTACTGAAAGGAGTATTTAAGAGAGGCAGGGTTAAAAGGTGAGGACCATTTCCGTAGGTTTATACCCACATATTGTCAGCCAGTGCAAAGAAAATGATATAGATAATATTATAGCAGATAATGAATTAGATGCGAACAATTTAAGTAAATCATGGTGACGCAAGTCTTAACCACTGAGAAACTCAACAGAGTTCATTTGGAAAAAGGTCAAAGTTCAATTGGGTGAATCCTAGGTCCCTGTTTCAATGTTGACTAAATGATTTCCTTTTTTCTTCTCATTTATGCATGAGGGAATTTCAACAAGACAAGATAATAGTGGTAGCTATATGAGTTGGAGTTCACCTTCTAAAAGTTAGTATAAAGTGAGGTTCTCAGCAACTCATAAATATAGATGAAAAAAACTTTTGAGGCAAGAATGAGTCCACATGAAGAGAAGCAGACTACATGAGTATGGAATGAATTGGAGGCACAATAATTGTGTATAATAACTATGCCTAACTTATTCTTTTAACTGTTAGATTGTCTCTTGTCCAATACAAAGCAGCATATGTGAAAGAGTAATTATTTTGATCAGGTAACAGATAATATACCTCAATGAATGTAACCTGGCTGCTAATTTGTCTTCATCCTGCTTTTGTTTGATTCTTGCAAGTTGCTTCACTTTTGCAAAATAACTACCCTGATCATTGTTCACATGCAGAAAGATTTTGATCATCATGTGAATCATGCAAAGAAAAAATAACAAAATTATGTACTAGAAGTATATTGGAGCAGAATAATGATAATCAACCACATGACATTACTGTTTAAAACTTCCACAGAAAATCATACTAAATAGCCATACAGATAAAAGCAATTACATTTATTGGCAGTAAGGTCAGAAATTGTAACATCATGATCCAATAATAAAGCCTTTTCTATTGCAGCTTGTACTGTTGCATACTAACAGACAATTAAGGAAACGACACATCATAGAGCATCAGATATAGTTTTCCTTTAATTTCCTTGTCATAGATATTATGAATATGTTATAATTGTTTTGAGCATCCAAATAGGCTTGTACGTAAGATCAGACAATTTCAGCCCTGAACAGGTTTTTTATGTAAAAGCAAATGTTAAAATCCCAAATATCTAGTGCAATAGGATAGATACATAAAAACCCTTCTATGTAGAAAACAATTGTTTAAATCAAGGTTCACCGTCTTGGCACCGGACCCTGTATCGATGTCCCACTAGCATAGTATCAATACGGTACGGTATGGTACAAAGTTTTTTTTGGTGCACCAAGTGTCGGTTCGCCACCCGTACCGGATGCTAGTACCGAACCGATACGGTACGGTATGCCTCGTACTGCTCAGTTCAGGCTGGTATGGCATACCTTGATTTAGAATTTAGATCACTTTTTCTTTAAACAAAAACAAGCATAAACGAATGGTCATGCACTTGTAATTGTCGTGTGGAAATCTGCATGAATATATCAAACATAACTGACACCATTGTGAAATAACATAGTTGGTGTCTTATGGTGGCTAGCCAAGCAACAATGTAAGGGCAAGAGGGTTGTTCTTTCATTCTAGGTGCATCTATCCGGTTATACCATTTTGCAGCATATGCATAAGCATTATGTACATGCTTAATTGATCAAGATTTGTAGAGTATGAGTGATATCCTAATTTTATGAGAGAGAGGACAAGTTCAAAAAGGATCTGAAAGCATAGTCCCCTCAAAACTGCTGGACACTCCAGGAATTATGAAAAAAAGGTTTCAGAATCTAAGTACTAATTGTTTGACAATCTTCCTAAGTTGATAAGTGTGTAAAGGAGGAAAGCCTTAAGACAGAATAGAAAATTAAGAATCAAGCCCCTGGATAGTTTGAATATAAATCAAACAACGTACTTCTAGTTCGGCAGCTCGACTATCTCTGTCAAAGTGTCTTCCTCTTTTCTTTCTCTTTTTCTCTTGAGACTTTTTTCTTGAAACATCTGTATCACATGTCATGACAGAAGAATCATTCGAAGTTACATGAGCCCCCATATTGCTGGTTTCAAGTTCTGAATTTGTTGAACAGACAATTTCTTTCCCTGAGGTACTTGTATTATCAATTGTCCTGCAGAAGTACATAGTCCACCTTTTCATGTGAAAATTTTAATCACGGCAAAAAAGGAACTGAAATAGTTACAATTTTGAGCATGTAAAAGTCAAATATCATATGAATATAAATAAATATGATAAGGTACCATGAAAGTCAGCTGGATCTGACCTCCCATAGAAGTAAACAAGTAATTAAAAGAAGGGGAACATGGATAAATAGAACGTAGCAGCATGAAATTCATAATTAAGAAAGTAGATAACATTTCCCTCCTCTACAATGGAAGGTGAAAGGAAATGTTATATGAAATACAATATGGGTGCAATGATCTCCCAACACCACTCTCTCTGAAAACAGAGGAAGAAAGAGCACTCAGGAAATCAATTCATTCATGGGCGCATATTTATAGTTGATACTAATTTGGACACTTCAGTATCTGAATGCATAGGCACAGATTCTATACCTGCAAAGCTAGCATCCTGCATTTGAAATTTAGATATGCCACCAAGGACTTGTAATATTCCTCTTAACTAATTTATCATTACAATCATCTAATTCAACTTTTGAAAAATGGAAGCTTCCTCGTATACTTTAGACAATGAATTTAGCATGAGTATCTGATAATTACAAATCATCATGACGTAATCTTTCAACTGTTCAACATAGTGAAGCTAAAGCAAGCAGAATAAATTCAAGTTTTAGACCAAGTTCTATATGAAATTACAGATTTTTGTTTCTAAAGCATTTACATATTGTTCAAAAATTTTCATTTATAAGGTAGAGGGAAAAATAAAGAGAGATAGGAACACACATGCAAATGTACACCTCTCATCAGATATCTTACAGAAACTTCATTCATGAGGACTACTTAGCAAGTAATCCAAACACACTCTATCACTCTCATCAATCTCCAGTCCCCAAAAATATACAAGAGGTTGTCCTTCATTATGAAAACATATTTCGAAGGCTCAAGGAACCTTTAAGGCCATCACAGGTTGTGATATTGTACAAAAATGCAACATACAACATCCAGATTGTATTGGCTAGCACCCTAGAGGAGAGAAATAGAAGACTCTGTTTCTGGCTACATTGAACATGTTTATACTTACTTCTTATTGATCAGATCACCTATGTGTTACAAGTTGATTTAAAGTTACATTTTGTGGTGCCTAGATCGGGTTGGAAGATGATGACTTTTTCAGAAAGCAAGAGAAACGTAGAAACCTTTTGGTCAACATGTTGGACTGCTTTAGCCTGCGTGGACACTTCATAGTAAACCCTTGTTAGGGACTATGGGTGCTACGGGAGCGACTAAAACAGAGATGAATAAGTATAGTCGTTGAAGTACAATCCCGTCAGAACTTGGACCCCTAGTGATCCTAACTGGTGCACTTGCTGATCCATAACAGGCCAGCAATTATAAAGATGTCAAACAATAAACCTCATGGAATACAATGCTGAGCTCAACTGGTGTTCTCTTGACTCTGCTCCACCTTAGGTTCAGCTATTACAAGGAGAAGCACACAATCCAACTGATATTGTATGTCATGTTCATGGTTGGGCAATGTCTTCCAAATTTAGTTGATAAGGTTCTTACTCCACATATAATCCTTCTGGAGAGTGATCACAAGTACCTACTTATGATATAATATGTTGTTGCCCCTCAATATGGTTGTGTAGCTGAAACCATATTAATGGGGTTCAATCCTTTGACTTCCTTTCGCTGTAAATTCCTTCATCCATCGCCTTCCCATTGCTTTAAATCAAACATCTTAGTTGCACTCTAACATATCTATTTCAGTTATCAAGCATTATATACATATATGTAAGCTTGTTATTGTGCATACAGAATCATTTGCTAAATATTTTGAGAAATTAAATCTCAGCCACCATGGTACAGAAGGATAAATTGGTGACGCAGCAAAAATACAAGTACATAATTGCCATATTGGAAAACAAACACTAGAGAACACCAATGTGATTGGTAATCTAACCCAAGATTTAAACTTCAAACAAATGAAAGAACAGAAAGTAAAATCCGACTTGTTTTGCACAAAAAATGGATAACCATCTCCTACAAGTATGAAGGAAAAGCTCATTAGAATCATAAATGATAGAGAATGTTATACTTACTCCCCATTAGGATATTCCAACAGTTGCAATGAATCATCAATACACCGAATGCCCTACAATCACCCATAACCATCATCAACAAATCCCGTAAGACAATATAAAATATATAAATAAATCTACCTCATCCTATCAGCTTAAGCTTTTGGGACAAGTGGTGATTTCAACAAATTCACAGTGACATTATCAGTTCATCTCAATAAGGACCAGAAACCATACATCAAAATCTTCCTTGAGAGCTTTCTCCACCAATTCTTCCTCCGTAAAAACCCTAAGTTCATCAACCCTACATTCATCCGTGCATTTATATCATCATTCTGACAACCATATATATAATTCTTAACAAAAGCAATATCAACCTACGAGAGATCTTCATCGAAATCTCCCGGTGGACCCAATTCAGCTTCTAAGCTCTACGAAAGAAAGGAGATCTCAAATCAATACAGGGGAAAAGTAAAAAAAAAAAAAAAACTCGGCGCGGATGAAAGAGAAGGGATTGATAGAAGTAGTTGTATCATACCTGGAGTTCTTGGAGGACGGAGGCTTTGAAGTCGGGGACGGAGGTGAGGGGGCTGACGAGGTCGGGGACGTAGATGGGGCCTCCGCGGGCAAAAGGGAGGCGGCTCCCTTGGTCCTGGTACCGGTACTCCTCCGCCGCCTCCGCCGTCGCTGCCCCCGCCATCTCCTCCATCGGATATGATTCCTTTCGCAATCCCACTGCTGGGAACACTGCACCGAGAGAGGGGTTTTCTTCCGAAAAAGAAAAAAAAAACTAGAAAAGAGACTGAGAGAGAGAGAGATCAAAGAGCCAGGGGCTTTGGCGGTCAGGGTTTATAACGTCGCGATTATTTTTAGTACGGGCCACCGATGGAGAGCGTTGCTTTTTTTATCCGATCCGACCCGCTAAGAGGGGGGACGGATGGAATTGGATCTAGCGCCCGAATAAACGAATCCGATATTGCAGCTGCCTTGTGCAAATGGGTCGGATCGGGTTGTAATTTTGGAGCCAGACCCAATTCAATAAAAGTTCGGATTGGGTCAAACCGAACCTACCACTACAATTTTTGATCTAACAAGTCATTCGGATCGATTTGGAGACATATATAATCCGAATCCAACCAAAAAATTTGAATCCGGATCGGGTTCAGTTCAGATCAATCGGCTTCAGAATTTGTTTGCAGCTGCGGCGGACCCAAATAATTTTACAGATTTGAGTTGGATTGGGTTAACTCGGGTCGTAGGATTAAACGTAAACCGTTAGATGATTTGCCAATCCAAATACATCTAAATTCCTCAGCTTCGCCGACTTTAATAAAATTTTGCAATCATTCTAAAGTCGGCACCTGTTTCTTTGTGCTTACCCAAATTTCGCTCGAGACCAAAACCCTAATAGAGTGCAGGATTTCCCTTACTCCGGGACGCTTAACAGGTGTGGATTTTTGTTTTTTGGTTCTTCTCTCTAATAATCTTTTTCTCATGTTTTTGGTGTTTTGACATGAATTTCATTGAAATCCTTTCTTGGTTCCTCTAGGGTTTTGCTCGTAGTTCTGCTCTTTCTGTGATTCGATTCAAGTCCTGGACCGATGGGCACGGAGGCGAAAGCGAAGGTGGCTCCAAGAGTGGTGAAGCTAGACAAGGCATTGAAACTAGTAAGAGCCCTGAGCTCATATAATCTCGTCTTTCTTTTTCGATTTGATAGCTAAAAATCGAATCTTTACACCTGTTGCGCTTCTATTCCATGGGCCTGTGCTGCAATGAGAAATCTTGCATCGAAATTCCTCTTTTGATTTGATATTGATATGTGTGTTTTATTTGCCTATTATGTTGTTTTTTTTTGTTCTTTTTGGTGAACGGATTTCTCATCCTATAGGCCTTCACACCACTGCCTTCATTTATAGTTTCTATTTTGTTTCAACAATGGTTGAGGGGTAAAGCACCAATCTTGGAAGAAGAGCGATGTGCCAACTTGGGCAGGTAGGTGGATGGCCAGTCGAGTGTTTGCAGCCTCTTTACTGAGAACTGATGTGGACTGGTATGTGGGCTTGAAAACTTACCTGTCAAATATATGGCGATGCTGAGGGGCCTAAAAGAATTAAACAGCATCCGTGTGAGTCTGACAGGGGAAAAGATGGGCTAAGATTTTAGTTGAAGCTAGGATGTTAAGTAATATGTATTTCCTGTTGAGGACTTCTGGTACAAGAAATTTAATCAGCAGGCTGAGGTTTCTTGGATTGGTTGAGACCACATTATCAAATGCATAATGAAGGAGGCGATTGGAGGGGATGAAGGTCTAAGTTTTTTTTGTTGCTGTATAATGCATTTTTTTACACTCAGGAGAGTTATAAAAGGAAATAACAAGAAAGCACTGCCAATACTGTTTGATTCTTTGCAGAAACTAGAAACTCGGTTACCTTCAAAGATGCAACATCACAGTTCTTCAGGAGGTGCTAAAATTTTATAAGGATTTTCTTTGAAATCTGATGCATGAGGATATTATCAATCTAAACAAATAATATGCTGGTGGCGAATGTGCTAAAAATAATTTTCTCTAGCCAATTAATGTATTGGAGTATGCTTTGAAAGAAGAACCTTAAATTGGCTGGAAAACCAGTGATATGAAAGAGAGCAACGGGTATGAGATGATTTTTTGCCAAGGAGAGCCATGCTCAAGAAAGCCGCATACAAACATATATCAAGGAAACATAGAGTGGTAATAGTATTTGGGATGCAATTATGTGCCACCTAAGCAAGAAGTTGCTGAATGACTGATATGCCAAATGCATTGAATGGTAGCTCTGAAGCCCAATTAGGAGCAAACAACTTGTGGATGTGCCTAACAAGACTGATGAATGGCTAAATCTCTCTTTTCATGATGTCAATCATGTATTATCTTTCTCTTTAGTGGAAACTGAAATGTGCATTGGAACCTGTGTTTTTTCCTCATTTATCATCACAATCAAGGTCCACAATCTTGGTACTAGGTACTATATCAGTACCTTATCGGTCGGTTCAGTATGGTATGGTACGGTACGCCTATGTACTAAAATAGCTCTCTAACTATTTTTCTTAATTTTTATCTCGGTACACCTCGGTATGGACCGATACGCACCTTGGTACGCCTCGGTATGGACGGTACGGAGCTTGTACCAACTTGAAGATGTGTTTCGTACCGATTTTCTTCCGGTACAATACGCCCCGTATTGGATGGTATGGGGCGGTACGGCAGACCTTCATCACAATCATTCCTTAGTTCACCTAAGCACCTATCTATGAGGGTAATAATTATTTTGGCACAGATTTATCATTTTAGAAACTCAAGTTGCTTTACCATTTTATGTTGTTTTTCCTTTGTAGTAATGCTATCAATAACTGAAATATCCTGCACATGTGGTAACTTGGTTTTTTCAGGTTGAATCTTGGGTAAATAATATGAGTGCATCGGCAACAGGTGAATCTAATGAACGGGATTTTGAAGGTCGGCCTTCGAGGTTTATCTCTCATTATTCTTTCTTTTCAGCATATGAATTTTTTGGTGATGTATTATTTTGTGGGAATTGATGATATTTGATGCTTCTGAAGGCTGGGTCTGGGGGCCAAAGTCACACCACATGCAAAAGTGGCAGCTTCAACTGATCCTGTTGAAAGAAAATTGCTTGGGAAGGTAAATGCTAAAAAGAGACAAGCCTCCAGAAATCTAGAAAAGACAAACCCTGCTGAAGAAAGTGGACCAAGTGAAGAGGATACTGATGAACCTGAAAGTAGAACAAACGCTTTTGCCAAGAAGAGGGCAATGCCTCCAGCCATGTCTTTACCGTCAACAAAGAAGAGTAAATGAAATATAGGAAGCGTGTATCGCTAGATGTTATAGCCATATGGGACTTATCTTCTGGAAGCTGGTTCCTATTACAATCTGTTGATGAAATGAGTTCTACCTCCTAACATCACATCTATCTATTATCATTCATGGACCTTGAGAGATGCTTGGTTGTTTGTACGGCCTTGATAACTTGCTATATTGAATCTGTTGATCCGAGAGTCATTTTGCTGCTCAGAGATAATGGGTTGTTACTTCCTGAGGAAATTACTATACTCAGGCTTTCAAAAACTCTGGCTGTTAGCATTGTGGAACAGTTAATTGCTGCGTTACAGTTTTCATGTTTGATGATTTGGCTGAACTGCCCTAGCTTCTTGACTACATTGTTGATATGCATATTAGATATCTTTTATGTTTCACTCTCTATACTCATATTGCAAGTTCATTCTGCAAAATGCCTTGTCAGCTGTTACCAATACTATTGCCTTCTTCATCAGAGGGTAACTGCAATTCAGAGGCATGTCTTCAACAGCAGTGATTTTCATAGAAATATGGCTTAAAAAAAACACCAAGTTGACGTAAAAAGAGGCCAGCAAGATTCTGATGTGCAGAATAATTAAATGTTTCCAATGATGCCAAACTTGTTGCTAGACATGCAGAATGAGGGCTGCAAACTTTTAAGACTGAGCATCATGTGTATGTCTTTGAAGTATTTGCAGTATGTATTACAAAGGTGTAGGACTTAATTGGCCAATTGGTCAAAGAGGATATAGCCTGTAAACTCGGAACAAGACAAATTCTCACCACAGATTGTGAATTATATAGGCGGCAGTAGCTGACATATTACATCGTATATAGCCTGTTCAGCCATATTGCATCATTCTTCCTGCTTCTTCTTGACTGGTTTTCGTAGTTAGAGAATAGTGATAGAATGAATCTCTTTAATGCCTTAAAAGGCCTCAATGTCTCTGTTGCTTCTTTAGTGCTGATATTGCCTTGGGGGAACTCAAAAGGTACCTTGGCCCCCTCCATCTGATAAAATTTTGCAGGTTGCTGATCGCATTGCTGCCCTCCCCATGGAAAAGCTGAAAAAGATGGGGCCCAAACCTCTTGGACATGCTGAAGCAACCCAAGCAATTTTGGATCACAGATGTGGGCTGCTCCATCAAAGGCAGAGGAGAAGAAAGCAGAGTAGACATCATTTGATGTCAAATGGAGAAGCTTGATGTCTGCTGCAAAGATCAAGGTGATCAAAGAGATCGGGGCATTCCGCAATCCTGGGTTGAAGGAGGCCAAGTATTTGATAGAGAAGGAACCAGTTTTATTGAAACGAGGTGTTACCAAGGAGGAGGCTAATGATATCATGGAGAAGATGAAGGCAGCTGGTGGTGGCGTTGCTGTAATGGAGTAAAGGCATACTTACGGAGATGGTGAATTCCATAATGGATGAGCTAACATTCATTTGGTGTACAAGTTTGATATGTTACACATAAATTCATGTCAAAGCTATCGCTAA
The DNA here is from genome assembly GCA_025769935.1 of Phoenix roebelenii. NCBI lineage: Eukaryota > Viridiplantae > Streptophyta > Magnoliopsida > Arecales > Arecaceae > Phoenix > Phoenix roebelenii. The sequence goes on from JAOXJJ010001007.1 coordinate 10,398,129, forward strand.
GAATGTGCAAACTGAGATATCCAGAGATGTATCATTCTCAATGTGATTGCTTTTTGCAGTGAAATATTTGTTGGTAGCTATCAGTTGAAGGGCATCTGCTAATATGTAAATACTCAGAATCAGATTTTTTTTTTTTTTACCCTTAATTTTTTCCTGATTTTTAATCTACTGAGCTTTCAAAGTCTTATCCTACATGAATAATTGAACTGTTTGAAGTCATGGATAGTAATGGTTCCTGTATTCATGAATTGTTGTAGGTGCTCTCATATTCTACACATTTGCTGCAAATAACAACCAGAACAAAATGGCCCTGTAAAGACTGGACCGGCTGTTTTCTCTTGTTGAGTGACGAAAATTGGCATTCCTTTTTTTACCTGGACGCTAGATGATGGCATCGAGGAATTAAAATTGGGAAGCGAGTGTTAAATACTAACCAAATAAACTGTATTCGGATCGTTATAGTCTCTTTTTATTTAAATGAGATGTTTGTTTTTTGTTCATTTTGGTTATAGATCCTACCCAATTGATCTAACAAAAATGCTACAAAAAATTCTAGGTCCGGCAGCTAATGTCTTGAACTTCAAGCAGAATGCGCAAAACCTGATTTTCTGATTGGTGAGTCAAGCCAAAGGCTTAAATCAGTGAAGGGAAAGATCTAAGAATGCAACTTAGGTGGATGAGGGAACTGACCAACAAAATACTAAATCAAACCCTACCAGACCTGACAAATAACCTGACTACATGGTTGGGGTCGCATCGATTTGAGCAAGGTTCTACTCAGGTCAGGTTAGAAGCCCTGCAGTAAATCAGTAAAAAAAAGCAGCTTCGGTCTGGAGTGTGTTAGTAATCAATTTACATTTGATTAAGCAAGTCGAAAATTTTCAAACCTAACCCAACTGAAGCAATATACAAATAAACCCAATGCGCAAACCGCACCTCTGGGTACAATACAGATAGCAAAGCAGCAGAGTCCAAGCCTGATCTATAGCAAAATCAGATGCTGAAGCTGACCCTGTCGCTCCTAAAGCTTCTTCTTGAGACATGGTTTCCCAAGTGCCAGGTTTAACACAAGCTTGTACGTGAACAAGTTTTCAATGACAGTCCACGACAGTCGGGCCTATTTGCAAAACTTCATGCACTCAAATTTGCAAGGTTACAAGAAATTCAAGATACGAGATCCTCTACTGGAGATGATCCACAAAGTTGATCACCAAGCTCCACAATTTGGCTACCTTCAATGAGTAATAACCTATACGCTAGTAAACAAAATTTCCATGCGATATTCTCATCAGAAAATTGATGGAGGCAATGTTCTCTTTCCTTGAAGAAAAAGGTTGTAGAGGTCTGATGACATGGCGTAAATGTTCAAACCATTCGCCCCAGTGATGGGTTCCCAATTACCAGTTTACATAGGAGGCATTTATTATCTGCTCTCCAGAATCAACCAACGCACCAATTGATACAGTCTTCTCACCTAATCAGCAAAATGAGTACTACATGTATTGGAACCATAGAAAAATGCCGCAGATACATGGGAGAAAGAAAGCAACATCAAGCCCTTCAATTCAAGTAATCCCAATAAATATCCCCAACCTAATTGTTCTGGCATTCCATTGGCATCCTTCAGTTCTGTTCCACCTAGGACCAAGAAAGCAATCAGATAAATCAAATGCTGAAGTTTATACGATTCATAGGGTTTATAAGTTCATGAATTCACAGAAATACATGGTTTAGTTTGTGCACAAATAAACAGGAATGAAAATGACGGACTGAAGAAAAGTAAAAATCTGCATTTTCTAATTTTGTTAAAAGGTATCGGTGATCATAGTATGCAAGAGTCATACTTATCAAGGCATGCTGCTACACCCATTGTAAAGACCTGAAATTGGGCCCGTCCTTGGGCCCAACGAACTGAAGTCGGCAAGGGGTGCCGACTTCAGTTT
>JAOXJJ010001007.1:10425970-10442019 GCA_025769935.1 Phoenix roebelenii
CTCCCCGACTCCACTTCCGCCCTCGTCGGCCCCCGCCTCAACCTCCACAACCGCGTCCAGTCCCTCATCCGCTCTGGCGACCTCGACTCCGCCTCTGCCACCGCCCGCCACGCCGTCTTCTCCTCCGTCCGCCCCACCGTCTTCACCTGCAACGCTGTCATGGCCTCCATGCTCCGCGCACGCCGCCTGGACGACGTCGTTGCCCACTTCACCTTCTTCTTCAACCAGTCCAGCATCGTTCCCAACGTCGTCTCCTACAACATCCTCATCAACACCCACTGCGACGCCGGCCGCGTCGACACCTCCCTCGATGTCTACCGCCACATCCTCGACCACGCCCCCTTCTCCCCCTCTCCCGTCACCTACCGCCACCTCACCAAGGGCCTCGTCGAATCCGACCGCATCCAGGAGGCCATGGACCTCCTCCGCGAGATGCTCAACCGCGGCCACGGTGCCGACTCCCTCGTCTACAACACCCTCATGGCCGGCTTCATCGACCGTGGCAACATGGACAGGGCCCTCGAACTATTCGATGAGCTCCGCGAGCGCTGCCTCGTTTACGACGGCGTCGTCCACGCCACCCTCATGGAGGGCTACTGGAAGCGCGGCATGGATAGGGAGGCCCTGGAGTCCTACCAGTCCCTCCTCGGCCGCCAGTTCAAGATGAGCGCCGCCACCTGCAACACCCTCATAGAGACCTTGCTGAAGCACGACAAGCGGACCGAGGCGAACAAGCTCTTCGAGCATATGCTCAACAACCACTTGCCCCCCAGCTTCATCGCCATGAACACCGACACCTACAATCTCATGGTGAACCGGTGCTTTAAGGAAGGGAAGTTTTTAGAGGCCCTCGAGGTGTTCCACCGTACAGGGAAGAAGCCATGCGTTATGGGTGTTGGCTGCTTCAACAACATCATCGAGAAGCTCTGTGAAAATGGCCTCCTTTCAGAAGCAGAGAAGTTGTTCGAAGAAATGCCTGGCAAGTCAGTGAATCCAGATGCGGTGACATATGGGTTTTTGGTCGATGGGTGTTTAAAAGAAGGGAGAGTGGATGATGCCTTGCAGTATTTTGAGAAGATGGTGTACACAGCAGAGGGGGCTCCCAAGGTTGACTTGGGATTCTACAACAAAATGTTTGATGGGTTGGTGAAGGCAGGATCGGTCAGTTATGCATTGGAGATCTTTGGAAAGATGGGAGAGAGGGGGATCAGGCCTAATTCAATGAGTTATGAGATTTTGGTTAGAGGGCTGTGCAAGGAAGGAAACCTGGACCAAGGACGGGATTTGTTGGAGGAGATGGTGAGGAGCAGAGTAGCTGTGTCACCTGGGTTGCATGGGTTTTTATTGGATGCTTTCGGGAAAGCAGGACGACTTGATGAGATAGATCGTCTGTTTGCTGGGAGTGCAGGCAACTTTCCTCCTCAATTCCAAAGGGTAGCAGCCTGAACTCCAATCTTATATGCCTTATGAAGCCCTTCTCTAAACTTGGTTGTGACTACTCCAAGGGTAGTCGGCTGGACATAAATTTGACAAAGGTTCTTCTGATGTATTCTTAGAGTATCAATTTGGAGTAGTTTTCCTCTCGGGAGTTATAGTCATTAAAGTATTAGGGTCTGGTGTTAATTGTTGAATTGTGTCCATCTCATCCATAATATTTATCATTTTTGTGTATGAATATTTTGAGAATGATTCAGTCAATGATATAAATGCTTATCATCTTGTCTAGTATAAGTGCAGGAGTACTTTATTGGGGACATGGCTTGTCTCTGGGTTTTCACATTTTATACTTGTGACATTGATTAGATATTTTGCATGTACATGTTTTTCTCTCTCTCTTTTTTTTTTGTATGTGTGGTCAGCCCCTCCTCCCCTTTATCGGTATAAAAACTTGGTGAGTGACATTTGCATTGAGCAACTTGTCTATTTTGAATGAAATATCCACTTTGACTCGGTTTCTTGGATCTGTTATTGAATTTGCTTTTAGAAGGTAAATAGATTAGTAGGATATATAACATATGTTCATCAAGTTAGGTTAGAAAAGTGATTTACCGTTATATATTATTGACCTATTGAAAAATCAATTTTTTGATGTTATCACTTGGATAATAGTGCACATATATTATGCAATCCATCATGTAAGCCCATCATTTAAGTTAAGTTAGCAAATATCATTGTTGATAAAATGGAATATATGTTGTTAATGCCATCATCCAATCTCTGATGAATATGAATATTTTTTGAATCTTTATTTTTGAGAACTTTGATGTGATTAAGAAAGTTAGTATATAGGGCTCTTTCGAGTTAGAACAGAACTTAAAATCCCATATTAGAAGATTGAAGAAAAGAGTCTTATCATACTAGAGATACTTGAGATTCTTGAGTAGTGGAAATTCTATTGTAAGAATTTCTTTAGAAGAAAAGGTCCACTATTCTTGTGTTATTAAAGTGACCTTTGATACCTCAAAGGTTGCTCTTGATCTAATTTTCTTTAATGTGGTTTTAAATGAATGTAGTTACACTATTACTTTCCTTTAGATAACATAATGTATTGTTCAATTGATTACATCACTTATTTGATGGGCTAAGTGAAATGTATGGCATAAATTCATTTTGTAAGTTCATACATTTTAAAACATGTTTGAACCAAAGTGTAATTGATTTGGGGGCTTCTAACTGTACGTTGTATGAAAAATTGTGTTTGAGCCATTAAAACTATCTATTTTTTTGTTGATCAGATGATGCATAACTAGACCTCAACAACATGATCTTGTTTCATTTCATAGATATCCGAAATGCTGCAAATCATGATTAATGGTGTGGAACCTCAATTTGAACCTCAAATTAAAATGCATATTTGTTGGATTTGTGTTGGCAAGGTTGTAGCCTGAAACTAGTAGGAAGGAAATTATATATAAGTACACATATGTATAAAGGGCTCGTAATTGTTAGTCAAGCAGCCCTTCTATGGTTCAATTAAATGATGTAGGAGTTGAGGGCATCAAGTCTATGCTCTTGCATCATAATTATAGAGAATGAACAATTCTTAATTTTGGTGCAACTTATTGAAATGAAAATCCATAAATGTTTTAGAATTAGGCTATATAAATGGAAGCATAGTTTTTTTTCCTCTTTGCACACTTTGAATAAAGGTGCTTTTATTTGGTCTTAGATGTAACTTGATCATTCTTTATTGTGCACATATGTATTAAGGGTAGGCGAGAAGCATAGATCAGCATAGATCTTAGATTTATTTTCAAAAAAGATGTTGAAAAGGTGTTAGGTCTTCTTATTTATTTGTTGGAGTCTGCTGGCTTGGGTTTATGTTGTAAAATGGTTTTTGAGAATAAATTTTGTTGCCCCTTTCTTTCTTGGTTACTTCATTATAAGTGCTCAAATTATGGAGGTTTTGAAGTAGGAGAATCCTTATTTTCCTTTGTGGTTCACCTTTAGAGAGATTTGATCATGGATTGAAGTATTATACCATACACATCCTATCAACTGCGTCGTCCTATAACATCAAGGTACTGGTGCTGGTGTGCCCCTTGGTACCATATCATATTGGCCGAAGGTACTATATCAGAATTTTTCTATGCCAGCACCATCAGGTATACTGTGTATCAGGATGATGCAGTACCATACTAATCCAGATGGACCAGTAGGTTTCTGGTATCGAGACTTTAATCTTGGCTTCCATGCTATGATTGGATGTGATAAACTGTGAGTGAGGCTTACAACCTAACAATTGACTAGCAAAATGTTAATTATTCTTTAGGATCCTTTTATCGTGAATTTCCTCCCTCCTTTTCTGCATGGTCTTTAAATCATCTAACTACTAGTGTGCTAATTACATGAGTATGATCAATTATGCTGCACAGACATCTGAATATTTTTAGTTTAGGGTTGCTGTCCTGGTAGTGCCATTCCGTCTTCTTTTTAGGAAGTTTGGTAGAATGGTTGGTATCGTGTCATGGAAAAAATAAATAGTGGCGGGGTAGTTTTATAGGGAGATTATTTGTTATCTCAGTGGTTGATTGTGATACCCTTACTAGCTAGAATCTTTAATCTAGGTTTATCACACATGCCATGGAACCATTCTTTATCAGCCTGCCTTCGCTTATGCATCTTAATGCCTTAAATCCTCTCCCTCTCTCTCTCTTGTGAAAAAAAAGGACAGAAGGCAGTTATCCTTTATTACTACCCCAAATTTATTAAAATTCAGTTGTAGTTCAGTGATAAAGTTCCACTCCTAATTCTGTTATGCTTCTGAATCCATCTATCATGCATATCTGTATAAAGATTATAATTTCATTGTTTTGTAATGATAAATGTTGTTAAATATGAATGCTAACATGAGTTCGGATGCAACATTGCTCCCAAACTCGTTTTGGCATTTGCTCCCAGTTTAAGTTACTGACATTTTACCTAGATGCCTGTCATGAACACCAATGTCTATACGTACATACCAGAGTATATGAGACATACAGCTATAGAAAAACCAGATTAATTGTAATTCTATAAAATATATTATATGAATGTAAAAACTTTGAAAATAGCAAAAGATGTCAATTGCTAGAATAAATTTTAAATAGTGCTAAATATTAAATATTGCTTGTATACGAAATTTGATAAAGAAAATAAGAAAAGTCATGGCATTTCACTAGAAATATCTAGATACTTTAGACCAATAATGCTGAAGGCTTGAACAATTTAAATTAAGATAGCATCACTTGCACTAAAGTGTTTCTTAGCATAGGACTTCAAAAATGAATAATGTTACTTTTGGTTGATGGAGACAAGACATTTCCAGGTACCATTACTTGCACAAATCTATATCTTCAACATGGCACTTATGGAATATTGATACTTCTAGTTGTAGGCGAGATGCTCCAGTTTTGGGGTGCCAAAGAGCGTAATGCCATGTCACATCAAAATGTCCAAAAGTGTGGGGTCCCCAGATATTCTGAAGCTGAACTAACCATGCAACACATGTGGTTAGGTTAAATTCATATCATCCAACCTTTCAGCAGTTTTTAGGTCCTTTTCTAGGGACTAAGGGGTGACAAGCTAGTTTGAACTTGCAGGTATGATCAGCAAGGTCGAAGAACTAAGAGTTATTTGGAAAGTGGGTAAGAGTGAGGATGGAGGTGGCTATTCTTGTTTAGAACGAGAAACAAAAAAAAAAAAAAGGAAAAGAACAAAAAAGTCTGGCATTGACCCTACGGATTTAACCTTGCATGGGAAGTCTCTTTTTCAACAATATGGAACAAGAGATGAAACAATTCATGGAGAGGGGTTAGAAGGACTAGATTTGATAGAAGTAGAGATAACTTCAATGTTATGCACCATGATTTTCATGGTTTTTGGAAAGAAATACTTTATGCCTGGGAACCTCATGAAGTAGAGGTGGTACGGTTGGATCATCAAGGCATTTGAGATGAGTTCTTTCTATGAAGGTTCTTTTCTTATGATTATGGTGGTAAGAGAGTATTTTGTACAAGAATGCTTTGTTTTAAGGAATGATTAAGTACCATCATTTTGGCAAAACATGTAAGATAGGAAGATCTGGACTGTATACTGAACTATATCATTCATGACTTTCTGATAGGCAGTAGCACTTGTGATAAACAGAGATAGTGATTCTTGGATGATGGGTTCTTGGAGCTGTGCCTGATGTGCATTGTAGGTCTTGGCTGTCCCTGCTCCCTGCGCACCCAACTGCTCTTCTTGTTGTGTGGGCTTCTAATCTTGTCCCACCTGTCAGCTCTGCAAAGTTAGGGGTGCTGTGAAGTGCATGGTGTGTGCAAGTCGTAGAGACCTACAGAATAATGTACCTTTAGCATGTCTGGTTCCTAATGTGCAGGAGGAAAATAGCATGCTTTGTTTTTATTATATTTTCTCTAATTTATTCGTCAAAAGCTAAGAGGTATCATGGCTTGACCTATAAAATCCTTCAGAAACTATAGAGCTCTTCATCGATAAAGAAGATGGAGGTGTGATCTTATTCCTTCTGCATTTGGTGAGAAATTTTCGTGGATTGCAGCTGGTTTGTTGGATCTCTGCATCCAACATAATATTACTAATGCCCCTTTCTGAAGAATTTAAGGACAAAGGGTAACATGTATTCATCCATAATTCATCGGGCATCCAGGTTGGCCTCCTTGGTGCATGCTGTATTTTAATAACGTCAGTTGCCCACCATGTCAGCAAGGATCTGATGATATGTATTGCATATTCATCCAACAATTCCTTTGTGCTATCATACACAATTTTCCTTCAGAACGATACCACCTCGGGTTGATTGAAGATGCATGCTTTCATGCTTTTGCAATGCTAATTGGTGCTTTTGCATGTAGAACAAGGGTGACACAAGGGGATTGCTTTTGTTCTTGTTGTAGATTCACTTGCTTCGCTCAAAGAGAGTTCATGTTTTTCTTACCTAAGTGACCTAGGTGCAAGTTTGGTTTTAGCTAATGCTGATGCCTGTTTTAGCTCTGCATAGCTTATCAAATTTATAACAAAAAGGAAGAAATGCTTAGGCCTGACATAGAATAATACCTTTACGGGAAGAAGTCGAAATATCTGCAAAACCACATTGAAGACACAGTAACATGTTGGTCATGTGGTTGATTTACTTCTTTTATATTTTTTGAAAATTTGACATTTGCGAGGAATACAACGATATTTTAACTTTTTTTTTTTAACTTTATTTTAGAGGAGGTTGAGCTGCTTTATGGGTTATTGTATAGGGTTGGGGAGGGGGTTTGCTCGATGGAGCTGGTGTTGTCATTTGACACAATCAATAAGCTAGGGTTTTGTTGGTGTGGTGGATGTAGGCTGCTATTTTCTTCAGAAGGTTAGCAGGTTGTTTTTGCTGCTGAGTTGGCAGTTGACCATATTTTCAGGCTGTGAAGTGGAAAGTATCTTGGTGAGCCTTCATGAGTTGCATCTTGTAGGGTATGGGTGTGGATATTGTGTCTTGCATGTATATGTAGGTGGTGATTTTTGTGTGTGTGTGTGTGTGTGTGTGTGTGTGAGAGAGAGAGAGAGAGAGAGGGAGGGAGAGAGAGAGAGAGAGAGAGAGCATCCAGTATCAAAAAGGAGAGGCCTTTTTTGCATGGTGGCACTGGAATGTTCAATGGATTGCATCAAGATTTTGCATGGCAGTTAATTAACTTGGTTCATGCAACAACATCAGAATCAACCAGATTCTCAAGCTCCGTTTTGATCTGGAAATGATCAACCCACCAAGCTATTCAAATTCACCAATTAAGCTGAAATGCTACAATCTATCATTCAGCAAAATTAATTCGGGCAAGTGTCTTTATTTGATAAAAACCAAGAAGTTACGTACAAGAAACTAAACATAAAATTTTAGGGGAGAAAATAATTACTCTTATAAAATTCAGTTTATATGCACCTTCTGTACAAATGATTCCAGTATTTACCCTGGATGATATCACATGCAACGTTCTTCAAAAGCTATCCTGCTTTGGCTTCCTGCTCAATTCTGAATACTGCCCCCCCATCCGCTGCAAAATCTCCTCCCACAGATTTGACGAAGTACCTGCCAATGCCTCATTAATCAATTGCGAGCTACATGCAGCAACAACCCAGTAACCCAACCCGATCTCCTCCTGCAACTGATCGAACTGCCACCCGGAATACCCAACAAAGAATCTGAAATCCTGCGGTCCGAGCACCCCTTTCTTGACAAGTGCTGCAGCTTCGTTTAAGCTGTGCCGGGCACCAAAGAAAATGCCTGGGAGCACCTGCTCACAACCTTGGATTGGCGAATTTCCACTGGTCTTCAGTAAGAACATGCTAGCATCTAGGGGCCCCCCGAAGTAAAGGGAGAAATCCGCGAATGTGGTTGCGAGGTCAGGATTGGATGGCTTCATATGCTTGATCTTCCTGTTGAGGGGGCGGTTGAGAATGACTCCAAATGGCCCCTCTGTGGGGTCTCTGGTTCCCAATCGGAGGAGGAGGACAACAGCTCTTTCGAAGCTGGTTAATCCATCGAGCTTCTCAGTTGCAACTAACAGACACCCAGTTTCTGGCATGGAAAGAGGGTGTGCCCAGTTTAGACCAAGCCGCTGGGATGGCTCATCTGAGGCTGTACCTTTCGCAAGAACATCAGGATCCAGCAACTGCACCTGAGTAAGCAAATAAAAGGGTTGTCTTTTCCTGAGCAATAGATATTGACACCAAGCGATACACTAGCTAAGCCATGGTCGATGATTATTACTTACACAAGCCAAGTTGATTATGACATAGTGATTGAGATCATAAGCACTGCTAGAGTAGTTGAAATCAAAAAAGCTAAATGTACTCATGGAATGCTCTAATCCACTTAGGTCAATGAGCAAAAGTTAAGAGGCAATTCCTGAAATAACCAGTGCTGTGAGGCACATCTAAAGACTATGTTCCCAGCTCCCATTTGATTTGCTCTTCTCTTGGCTGCTGCATAGGTCAATATTTATTAACCAAGGCTACTTATCAGGATGTTGGTTAACCGGTCCAAAATTTCATCATTCCAATGCAACCTGGTTCACAAACTGGGGCTCCTTTATGTAAGAGGAAACAGGGTTCTAGCGGCACCGCCACGTGCATTAAAAGAGTTGTCCATGAGGCCAGAATATTATTCAGAGGAAAAAAAAAATCAGAGATTTAGTTCAAGCAAAACCATAGTAACAACAGTTAATAACTGAGGCAAGAAATGCACAAGAGGCATTGAGAACTGTGACAAGATGCATCCAAGATGACTATCCACATTCAAAAAATAAACGCATCATTACATGAAATGCCAAAAATAAGCTACACTATAAATGACTATTTAGGGGAATGATTATCTACACTACTTTGATCAATTCACCTGCTCATCACGCACAAGTTTTGCTCTGACATCTCGCCAGTCAGACAATGTATAATGGGACTTGTGGATGGAGTCACTGGATTTTGATTCATCATGTAATGGATGAATTCCTTCAGAGCCATCCCCCTCAGGAATTGATGGATCATTGTTTCCTGCTAACGAAACAAAATCACATTTAGCACTACCGTATCAAAATCCAAAGGAACATATTCATGATGCAAGATAAGTTACTAGAAGATCCAGTTCCATTAAAGTAAAAAGTAGTTTAAAATCTCATTCCAAGCATGAAGGGAATTGAATATGGAACATAATCATGATGCAAGATAAGTTACTAGAAGATCCAGTTCCATTAAAGTAAAAAGTAGTTTAAAAACAGAAAAAACAAGTGCAACTCTGGATGCTACGCTACTTATGTTTGACGATTTATAAAAGAAAATGGGATTTGAAATATTGGTTAAGAAGTAACCAGCAAGTAAATGGATAACCGATGGACATATCAGCAGCTAGATAACTGCAAGACATCTCATTGGGTTTCCTCAAGGAGTCATGACCTAAAGGAAGCAGAGGCATACTCACCTTCTCACCTTGGAGTCTCACCATTAACAGAGAGGAATCTCAACTTCTATCTTATTCTGCCTCAAATTTGTCCATACATTCAAGTGTATATAGAAACTTTGAAACCAAACCAAACTGTAATGAAATGAAATGTTGAAGCTAAAATTCCATAGCACTACAATTCGGCATATAACGTAAAACCTTAGTAACCTTAAGTTCTAACTTTAAAATCCTTATAACAGCAGCACTTCTGCTGTAAAATCAGTCCCAACTGCCCATCTTTAAACCCCAATTTGATTTCTTTTCCTCTTTGCTAAACCATAATCTGATTACTGTACTTTTCCTCTTTTAAAATTCCATAGTGAACTCTGTACCCATATTTTCATGATCTAAACCCTGTTAGCTCTCCTTTTAGAAACAGAACTAAGTTCTTGAACTCTCATCCTTTGTTGATAATCACCATCACATGCCCCTTGATATGGGGTTCCATATCAGCAAGAAATTGTTGCTTTAAAGATGATTGTTGCTGCAGCATGATGACTGTACCTTAATGCACTTTCGTTGCATCCTTAGGAGTCTTTGAAAGATCGGTCAGCTTCATTCCTTCTTCACTTTATTAGCTAGTGTTTTTAAAAGCAACAAACATGGCACCTAGTGACCACCTGGGGCTAAATTTGGCCAGGCTGCCTAGGCCAGGCTCACTGAAACCCTACTTCTTCAAGGGTTCCTTTGACATTTTCTTTCCTCCTCGCCATCTTCTATACCTTTTTCAAGCTTCAAATGGGACATGTGGGAGGGCAGCAAAGGCTACCAACAACCTGGTAGCAATCAGTGTGCGGATCAACAATTATCAACGTCAGCCTGCACATATGAGTAGCAGTGATGGCCCCAGTTGCCAGAACCAGTGCCAGGTGTATGTATATTATTTTCTTTCTTCCTCAGACCCATTTACATCTTCTTCTTCTCCGTGGATTTTTCTTACTCTTTTTGTTCTCCTCCTACCACTTCTTCATCTAGCCATATTTTTTTCTTCTAATTTTCCCTCTTGTTCTGCTTGCTAACCTTTGTTTTGCTTGCCTCTCCTCCTGCTTCTTCATGGTTGTGGATTGTGGCCCTGCAGCCTCTTGGCTACTGCTTTTTGGAGCACTTTCTTCCTTAGGCAGCTGTCTAAATGCCTAGTTGCCTCCCTAGGCCATGCAGAGAGTTCACCACCTGGCCTCACTTAGGCAGTCACACAACCTTATCCTTAGATTCTAGACTTGCACTGTTTATTTGAAGATTAAATGCTTGATCAATAGTTTTATTAGCTTAGCTTCCTGGATTCAAAGTCTGAGTTTTTGTTGCATGTTCATATTGGGCTAGGTCACTTTCCATTCATTGTGTCAAGTAAATTTTCATGTGTATTTCTCCTGCATCTTACCTATTTATTGGACTTTTGTCCTTGAAATGCATTGTATTGCATCATTATTGACAAGTGCTTTACATCATTTCTTTAGGTTTATCCTATGTCATTATGGTATAAGAGCTTAGGTTACGCACAAAATAGATCAATGAGAATAATAAAGGTACATCAACCCAAAGAGAGCATAATGACTTGTTTCTTTGCAATCAAGTTGATTCATCTCTAGACTCTGTACGAGATTATAATCAAGATAACTCAAAGTTGAATTATGATAAATAGATTGTATGAATTATGACGATGGAGATTGTATGTGTACATGGTAAATAAAGCACTAAAGCACTAATCCCCGAAAACAGCCTTAATCTGCCTTCTTGCGGCCTTAATCCATCAACTATGAAATCTTCTCAGGGACACTCATAGTTCCTCTCTTCTAAACCCAACTAGTCCTCTCTTATTCCTTAATCATGCCCTCTCTGAATTCAAACCTGAAAACACTGTTGTGTTTCCTCTACAAACCAAAACAAGGGAGGGAAATGAAAACAACTATATTATGACGCATAAGGTAGAAAGAAGTAAAATGCATATTAATTTGGTAAACAAAAAATAAACATAAATCACTATCTATATTAGCAACCTGATAGGTCCATCCTTAAGAGTGAATTAGGTCCAAAAGTGTTGTAATATTTTGGAAACTTGGATCTCGTAAAACACATTTTGTTACAATAAAATGATAAGCACATCCAAGGCACTAAAAAAATCAAATTTCTAGATTAGTTTTGGAAAACGAGAGCAACCAGGGAGACGGTGTATGTATTCAAGTCCACCGAGGCAATATTGGTGGTTTATGTGATGATTCCACATGCATCAAGAAAAGAATTCAAATAACATTGTTCAGTGATCAATAACAAATTGGCTATCATGAAGCATATCTGTGGCTAATATGAAGCATTGAAAGAGAAAATGGGCAAACTCATTTGTTTAGAAACATTAGACATGGAAAGTATAAAATGGATTAACCTAGATTATAGGTTAATCAAGGCATTTCAATTAAACCTGCTTATTATTTGATGCTCAAGATATTGGCATATAATGATAATCCTCATCCTACATTTGTTAAAATTAAGATGAAAGAGAAAGGAAAGGGAACAAAAACAAATAACTTACCCCTTTGGGCAGTCAATTGTTATTATAGTAAGATAATCATTCCTTTTATAAGTTTAGAGGTGGTTAAAGATCTTGTTTTCAACCTTTTTCCATTGTCTTTTAAAAAAAGTGTCCTGGTGCACAAGCCCCCGCCATGGTGGGGTCTAGGGAGAATCAGATATATGCAGCCTTACGTCCTCATATAGAGAGATTGTCTCTGTGTTTTGAACTTGTGGCACCTAGGTCACAATGGAGTAATGTTACCATTGCAACAAGGCCCACCCTTAAATATTATTTCTTTTAAACACATGAAAAATAAATAGGAGCCTAATTTGATGAGAACCTATCTTTTCAAACAACAAACTAAAGTCAAACAATCTCTAAGAGGCGTTGAGTCGTAACTTACAATTTAAGAAAAGAAACAATCCATATTCAGTTATAATCAGATTCTAAGCCTAGTCCAGTCATCAGATTCTTGATCTGACTTACCAAACTCAAGAGCATGTGCAAGATCTGATTCAGGTGCGAGAGCAGGGAAGCAGAGGGCTAAAGATTTCAAGTAAGGAGTCACCTAGGAAAGAGGTGCTGGAGTGAGATTTCAAAATGTTTTTGAAGCAGTAATCTATGTAGAAGATTCTGGCAAGAAAACTTCAATTAACCATGATGAGCATAATGGCAATTTTGATTCAACTTACAGAACAAAAACCTTGGGTCTTGAATTGAATTTTTAACAAACTGCTTAAATGCTCAAAATGTACTCAGAAGTTATGCCTGTCCAAAGATGTTGACTCAGTCACCCTCCTATACCATATTTATCACCTCCAAGAGACCTAAAATAAAAGAAGTAACAGCTTTCTATGGCAGACAATAACTGACAAAGGACATCAAATCTATTTCTTTTGACCTAACTTTGCTTTGTAACTTCTTGGGAGGAATATCATAATCTTGGGTTATTGGTTATCCAAAAATTGCAAGCTTCCCTCTTGCAACAGAATCATCAAATTGTCATGTTCAGTTCTCACCACCATCCATTTGCTGCCTAGGGTCCAAAAATCAATATTAGTCTCTTGGTAGTTGGGTTCCATTGAGCTAGACAGCTCAACCCAGTGGGGACAGATCCATCTCAGCTTTTTGGCCAAGCAGTTCCCCAATCCACAAACTGTGCCCAAATTTGCCGCCTGAAAAATCAATGTGGTGCTATGAGTTTCTTTTTCTACAAAACCAACACCTTACTTCCTGGTAATCTATAAATCAACACACAGTCTATCGTATGTTTCTAAAATCAAAAGAACAACCACCTTCAGTACCTTCTGGTGTCAATCCAGCTTTCAATGACATCCAAACTTATTTCTTCAAATCTGACATCTGATTTCGTATCAAAGGGAAAAACTAAAAATGGTTGCTTGAGGCAAATGCATGCTGATCAAGCCAAACAAGAAAAACCTCTCATACCCAAGGTAAATATTGATGATCTCTAACAAGCATACACACAATTTTGTAGGTGTCCTTGGGAAAGATATAACTGTTTAAGAAGGGATAATTTTCATTCAAATCCTGCTGTCGACAATTGTCAGAAGTAATAAAACAGTACTTTCTTAAGGTTACAGCTGGAGAAGATCAGATTATTAAAATATAAGAAACTATCAAACTCTAAAGTCGAACCCGTTGTGGAAGCCAAACTATTTGTCAAATCATCTTACCAGAATGCAACACAAGCTGTGAATCCATGTCTGGACTGGAAAAGAAACGAAAACTATATACCCAACATTCGAATTTTCCTTTTTTTAGTAATTCTTTTTTTTCCGTTTGGCAATCTGAGAAACCAATGAACTTAATTTAACCACCGAAGACCAAAAAAAAGAAAAAAAAAAACTCAGAAAGATGATTCTTTTTTATATATAAATACATCCTAAACAAAACCCAGCCATAACCTTTTCCACCAGATTACAACCAGAAAACACCACCCGTCTCAAAAAAACCTGTAAAAACCAATAATTCCAAATCAAATTCGAGAAGCACGCAACAGAATACAAAAGGGAAGACCTTTACCGGAAGAGGAGGAACTATTATGGTCCTTCTTCTTGCCCGAGGCCCTCACCACAAAAGACCGGTTCCCCGACGAAGACAACCTCACGGCCCCCCTCGCCGAAACCCTAATCTCGAACCCTCCGCCGAAGACGGGTGCCTCCTCCTCCCCGACAAGGAGCCTACATCCGGCGATCTGTCTCACAGACACCAGCCCCTTCTCCAGCTTCTTCCTCGCCGCCCCCAAGACGAGCCCTCCGCCCTTGGTATTGAGAGCCAAGACGTCCATAGACGCGCTATTGATCTCGGAATTCTTCTCTTCTCTAGGGTTTTATTCTCGAATTTCGGCGTCAATTGTTCATTATTGGGGCGGGGGAATTTTGGATGAGGATGGAAACAGAGAGAGAGAGTTTTGTTTCCGATGGGAAGAGGTAACGGGAGAAGCGACGAGAGAGCAACAGGCCAAAGTGGGGGAGGAAACAGTGGAAGTATGGTCACAGTCGGTGATGGTAAGCGTACTTTTGACTTGGTATAATAAGTTAAGCGGGGTCGGATTTACGTGCGTGATCCAACTAGGAGCCCAGCAGTTCCAGAACGGCCGTTGCAACGGTTTTCGAGGACGCTCTCAACCGATTTAGTGGTTTTTTTCTTTTACTGAAAAAACAAACACTAGCGAATTAGTGTTGGCCACGCTTGATCTACCAAGTGAGGCCCTGTCTTGCTTTTGGCAAAGGGTGATCATCCAAAGATCAAAAATAACGTAGGTATAAGTGATGATATTATTGTGTTTAGTTGCACCATAATAATTCTATATGGCCATGATTCCAAATCACCTCATCCGTCAAATTACTGTCTAATCTAGTGATAGAATATCAGTCCTTGATGTCGTTAATTATATATTGTTATATTACTATTCAATAATAGTTTTAAATTATAGTAGAAATGCATTATTATACATTATATTTATATAATGACAATATTTAATATATTACTTCTATTTACCTTATTTTTCTAATTAAAATAATTATTAGTATTAAAAAATAATATATTATAAGTATAAATAAAAATATTAATTCTATAATAACAATTAATATAACTTTATAGGATTAATAATTTATAGAACTAATAAATATATATTTATGGAATATATTAATAATTAATATGTAAATAGATGTATTAATACTTTATTATAATATATTTTATATGATTAATAAATATATTTTTATGGAATATATTAGAGGTAATTTTGGTATTATATGGTGAGTGATTTTGGATCCCTTGGAATACCAAACAGGTTACTCGTGAATATCTAAAATTTTTTAATAACTAAAATATAGTATACCAAACGCGGTAATCTTATGCCATCGAGAATCGGATTACTCGTGATAAGGATCATCGGTGATCCAAGATTATCTCGGTGGTCCCATTTGGATCACCAAACGCCACCTTAGAGGCATTTGGTATTGGGTGATCATCCTAAAATCGAGTGATATAGATGGAGGTGATAAATCACCGTATTTCATTGCACTATGATGATCCCATGCAGCAGTAATCCTAAATCACTTTTTTTTCTCAAATCACCATCCTACCCAATTATAGGATACCTATCCTTAGAGTCGGAAATCAAAGATCATCCCCAATTGTAATGATCTTGGGCTAAAATTTGAGAACAAGAATATTCCTCAGCAAAAAAAATTGATATATCAATATACAATTAATATATTATATCAATATTATATATATGATATTATATATATTATTTATGATATATTATACTATATTATATTATTAATCATATTATTATCATATTATTATTCCATGATAATTTTAAATTAATGTAGAAATATATTATTGTAGTTTATATTTATATAGTGAAATTATTTAATATATTACTTCGATTTACGTTATTTTCCTAATCAAAATAAATATCATTATTAAAAAAATATATTATAAGTATAAATAAAAATATTAATTCTATAATATCAATTAATATATTTTTCTAGGATTAATAGTTTATAAGATTGATAAATATAATTTTATAGAATATAGATC
>JAOXJJ010001007.1:10442065-10458313 GCA_025769935.1 Phoenix roebelenii
TATATGATTAATAAATATATTTTTATGAAATATTAAGCGTACATTTGGATTTCCATGGAATACCAAACAAATTACTTATAAGGCTGCAAGTGGGTCGGGTTGACCCGTGACCCGACCCGGCCCAACCCGCTTAAACCCGATCCGACCTAGATTAAAGGGCCCATGGGGCCTGGTCGGATTTTAGATTTGGACCCGTTCTATTTTTCGAGTAATATCTGGGTTTACTAAATTCTGACCCAACCCAATCCGTTTGAATAAGATCTTTCTCATTGAGAGCAATCGTTATTTGGCACTGGGAGGATTGGAGGACCGTTTGGTGGACCTTGGTGGAGGGTTTAATCAAATTTGAGTCCGTCGTAGGGATTGTTTAGGCGATCGGAGGGACGTCGAACCCGCTGGAGAGGCGGAATGGAAACGGAGGTTCGGGGTTCGGCAGGGGGATTTGATGCTTCTTGATATACAAGTCACCAGAGCGACGGCAGATCGATCTACCGGAGAAGGAGGTGGTGGGGAAGGGGGCGGAGAAAGGGCAGGAGAACTCGTGCAGCTCGTCGATGGGCGAAATAGTGATTGCTCGAGCGCAAGATCGGGATTAGACGGGAGGAGTCCAGGGAGATGGAGGTGCAGAGTAAGTATAAAGAGCTGCTGGAGACCATGGGCGCGCTGGAGGAGTTGCTTCCGATCAAGTACCGTAGCTTTTTTTGAGATCCTTTGGTTCTTTTTCTCTTTTCCAATTGAAAGTTTAGAATTTTTTTTCTTTTACTTTTGTTTAGTAATTTTTTTTCTTTTTTGATTAGGGTTGCAATTTCTCGAAACATACTAGAGAAATGTGTCGAAAAGCAGTTTTAAAAGAATTATCCAAAAAACAAGATAAATTTTGTAGTCTTTGCAACACTTGAAGATGGTTATGGTCTTGATTCTTTGTTACTACGTCTCTGTGCCGAATTTATTCGGATCTAGGTTTATTTTATAAAGTTGAACGGGGTTCGGGCCCGATCCGAACCAGACCCGATTTTTTTTGGATTGGAACCGAGTGATATGCGGACCCGACCTAACCTGAATGACCCGTTGGGTCAAAAATTATAGTTGTGGATATGAAAGAAGAACCACTAATGATCTAAAATCACCTTGGTGATCCTAGTTGGGTCGCTAAACGCCACCTCTTGGGGTTCATGGTGTAAAGCATTAATTATGAAATTTATTATTTCTTTTTTACGGTGTTTGGTTGGAGTATGAAACCTAGATTAAAACTTTAGGCCCGCTAAGCACTGTCTACAAAATAATCATACATTAGAGTTGGGTATCTCATGCCCTTTTTTGTCTAGCATAAAATATTCCATGCCTATGTTGGAACAATATTATGCCAATTTTTTATGCCCATTCCCATTTTTGTCGCATAAACTATTTGGAATAAGTTTATGCCCATTCTTTATACCCACTTCCCCTTTTTATGATTACAACTCAAAAATTAATTTTTATTATCTATTATAATTATATAAATACTATAATATGACAATCAACATATTATATATAGTACTACTAGCATAAACTATTATTTTTAGTACTAAGTAAAACATTATAATATTCTAATATAATTATATTATTAATATATAATATTTAAATATATCTTGGTATGCTATAATAATTATTAATGACATTATTATGACATAAGAATGATACTATAATGATATTATAATTATTATAAAAAATTTATTATTATCAACTATATTACTGCAAAATTATTAATATAATCTTTCTAACATTATGTAATCTTAATATTGTATCCAATTAATATTATTGTAATAATACTATCATGTTTAATATGACATCATCATACAAAATTCTAATTATATATTATAATATCATATGTCTACCTATTAATATAGTACAAGAATATTTTAATATAAGATAGTATCCTTAAACTAGTCATAAACCACCCTTGACCCCTTCAAAAAAAGAGAAAAAAAAAACAAAACACTGCTTGAAATAAGTCTGAAGTGGCGACCTGTATGAGAAGAATATTATGAGAACAGCCATAGAAGGCTTTTGCAATGGAGGCTGAAGAGTATTTTCCTCAAAAAGATGGACTGTTACAAAAACAGATCTAGAAGGGATTTGGCAAAACAAAAAGCAATTCACTGTTATTATATGCTTTATTCTGAATATTTACATAATCATCAAGAAGCTGTTAGAAGAAAAAGAAAATTTTGAAGGCGAAAAAAAGACAGAATTAGACAAAGGAAGAAAACATAGTACAAGCGGGTGCAAGGTGGCTTGTAGGTAGTACCTCAGGAAGGCTTGTACTCAAAAATGACTATCCTAGCAATCAAAAGCTTAAATATTGCTCAGCAGTTGAAAAAGCTGGGACTTGGCACTGCCTTACCTGCAACTGAAGGTATGAATTTGTTTACTTTCTATGGCTGATGTGCATAAGAAAGGTAACAAGCACATACACAACATGAACATCATGCAATAGGTAAAAGAAATTCTTTTTTTGGTAGGAATAGGTAAAAGAAATTACTCAACTGCCAAAGAAGGTGCACTACGGTTTTGATCTGCTCTCTTGAACCAGCGACGTATCTAATTTTACTTAGTGTCTAAGAGTCAAGCCATAGCAGAAAAGATTTTAGTGCACAGATGGTACAATAATTTGTCCTGATTATAGCTCAAGCTGAATTGTTGTATTAACCATGCTTAAGTTAGGTTTTCGGTATGAGACAGAACCCATTAATGCCATCAAAGGATACCAGAAACTGAATAAATTTCTAGGATTTCTTCTGTAGGTAATTTACTCTGGGTGTACCTGAAGGTCGCCATTATCCTGAAACATCATGGTGTCTTGCTTGCTCTTTCTTCCTTCGTACACATCATAAAAAAGCCCAATTCCTATGAAAAAGGAGCAGCATTAGACCCCATGAAACACGAGCATATGCTCACCAAAGGCCACCCGAGGTTTCATGTGCACTCCATGCGAAAGTATTGGACTTTAACACAGGAGTAGGCTACTTGTTGGGGCAGGAGACTCACAGGCCCGAGAGAGAGAGAGAGAGAGAGAGAGAGAGAGAGCATATCATAAATCTCCTATAAGAACTAGAGAATTAAAAAAAAAAATAAGAAAGGAAAAATGCTCCAAGGCACGTTACAATGTCGTTTTTCTTAAGACAATATTTGCCTCCACCACTTGTGTGCAAAGAGGATCAGCAAATTTGTCTCCAGGATATAATAGAGCCCAGAAAATCTGTTTGTATGATAGCATTTTGCACTATCAATATTAAACCAGAAAAACTCAAGAGTTTGGCTATAATGGCAAGACTAAAAAGAGAGAAAATTTGAGAAAAAAATAAATATGTTGTAGTCATTTTTTCTGCAGTAGAGAGACCTTTTTATAGTGTTCTTGGTATGTCCTCAAACCAAGGTCCGCCGTACCGGTACCGGTCGGCGTACCGGTGGCGGCCCGGACCGGTACGAAACCGATCCCGTACCGGTGGCATACCGGTGCGTACCGGTCCGAACTGGTCCCGTACCGGTTCGTACCGGTCCCGTACCGGTTTTTCAATAATAAACTACCGGTACCGGATTCCACGCTGATCCGGTACCGATCTCAGGCCGGACCGGTACGGCAGACCATGCCTCAAATAGTCACAATACTTGTTTGAATAGTCACCACACTGCAGAGTCACCTCCTTTTAGCATAAATCACCTCTTTTCAGACAGCCACCAATTGTGTATGTTCAAAGAGTCATCTCTTTTCACTCTCAACTACCTCTCTGGAGTCACATCTTTTCACCTTCTTTCCTTTAAGAAAAACAACACCCAAAACATACATACATATATATATAGATATATAATTTTGAAAATTTTCCAACAATCCCCCACCATTTTCAAAATTATAAAAAGTCTTTGCCAAAATAGGAAAATTTATGCATACATAAAAGTGTCTTGTGGACTTGAACTTTTACTTAGTAATAACATGTCAAAGTTAATCAAATTAGCATGGTAGGCAAACTTTGAACCAATGAACCTTTATGACCAACCGAACATATCTCACACATAAATTTTCTTCCTCTTCGAGTTGTTCTAAAAGCCGACCCGTAGATTGGCCTTAGGTCTATATCCTAGTTTCATAAGTGCTCTAGAGACAAAGTCTAGGTCTCATAGGTAGCGGCACCACCACCGACACTCATATAGGAAGGCTTATCAAAAGTGTCTTGTAACTATATACTTTCAAAAAAGCATTAAGTACATATGTACACCTCCACTTTATCATTACAGGTACCAAGCACTTTTTAACTTGGAATGATAATTTAGTAGTGCTTTCGATCACAACATATAATGTACTTTTGCTCATTGAACTCAAAGCCTTGTAGTTACAAGGGTTGAGTTGAGTTTTCATCATTGGTAATCATTTTCTATGAATTTTAGTCCTATCCCCTTTAATGTTTTCCACATCAAATTTCTTGTGAGTCCTTTAGTTAATGGATCTGCCAAGTTGTGACAGAATCTCACAAAATCAATGATAATTGCTCCAACAGTGAATAATTGCCTTACATAACTATGTCTTAGACCAATGTGTCTAGATTTACTATTGTAAACATAGGTATATGCCCTTGACAGCATAGCTTGACTATCACAATGTAGTGATATAGGAGACATTGGCTTAGGCCAAATAAGAATTTCTAACAACAAATTCCATAGCCACTCTGCCTCTTTACCATAAGAGGCCAAAGCTATGAACTCTACTGCCATAGTAGAATCAGTAATAACTGTTTGCTTTTTGGATCTCCAAAAGATTGCTCCTCCACCAAGAGTGAATATCCACCCACTGGTTGATTTACGATCCTCATTCTCAGCGATCCAATTAGCATCTATGAACCCTTCTAAAACTTAAGAATAACCAATGTACATAATGCCATAATTTATGGTCTTTTTAAGATACTTCAAAATTCTATGTACAACGTTCCAATGGATATGACTAGGATTACTAGTATATCTACTCATTTTGCCTACTGCAAAGACAATGTCAAGTTTTGTACAAGTCATGGCATACATCAAACAACCAATAACTCTAACATACTCCAAATGATCTACAGCTCTACCAGTATTAATATACAATTTCATATTTGTATCATAAGAAGTAGAAACAGGCTTGCAATCAAAGTGATTAAATTCTTTAATATTTTCTCAATGAAATGAGACTGAGTGAGCATTAATCCTTCATTATTTCTAATGATCCTTATTCCTAAAATTACTTCAGCAACACCTAAATCTTTTATATCAAAATTTAGATGACAAATACTTCTTTGTATTTTCAATACTTTCTATATCAGTACCAAAAATCAACATGTCATCAACATAAAAGCATATTATCATACCTTTGTTTGCTTGAAATTTACTATAAACATTTATCAGCATTATGGATTTTAAAACCATTAGCAACAACAGTTTTGTCAAATTTTTCATGCCATTATTTTGGAGCTTGTTTAAGTCCATAAAGGGATTTAACTAGTTTACATACTTTATGCTCTTGACCTTCCATAACAAAATTCTCTGGTTGTTTGATATAAATTTCTTCTTCAAGCTCTCCATTCAAAAATGCAATTTTCGCATTCATTTGATGAATGATAAAACTTATAAATTGATGTCAATGCAATCAATGTTCTAATAGTAGAAATTCTAGCAACAGGAGCATATGTATCAAAGTAGTCTATACCTTCTTTTTGTTTAAAACCCTTAGCAACCAACCTAGCCTTAAACTTATCTATGGTTCCATCAACTTTTAATTTCTTCTTGAATATCCACTTACAGCCAATTGGTGTAGAACCAGAGGGCAGGTATACTAACTTCCATGTTTTGTTACCCATTATAGAATCCATTTCATCATTAATGGCTTCCTGCCAAAATGCAGCATCTTGAGACTTCATAGCCTCTTCATATGTTAAAGGATCAGATTCTTTAGTTTGAAAAATCATTATTTTATTAAGTGTTGAAACTCTTGATCCTTCAACCAAAAATGTAACAAAATTGGTCCGAATAATTTTTCTTTCCTCATTATTTTACTTCTCATTTCAGGAGGTTCACTTGATTCACCAGATTCATTACTTTTTGTCATAGGTTCCACCACCTTATCATTAATAAATAGAATTGAAGTGAACCTATTTTCATAAAATTCTGCATCCATGGATTCTATATCGGTGTTAGTTTTAACATAATCATTTGATTCAATGACTAAAAATTTGTAGCTTTTGCAATGTTGTACATATCCCAAAAATATACACTCAATTCTCTTTTGTCCTAATTTTCTTATCTTAGGTTCAGGCAATCTAACAATAGCTTTACAACCCCACACCTTAAAAAAACTAAGGTTAGGCTTTCTTTTCTTCCATAACTCATATATAGTCACTTTTGACTTATTATGTGGTATTCTATTTAATATGTAACATGCAGTGAGAAGTGCTTCACCTCAAAAACTTTTGTTAATCCCAGAATTAAACATCATAGCATTAACCATTTCAACCAATGTTCTATTTTTTCTTTCGGTAACTCCATTTTATTATAGAGTATATGCAATAGATGTTTCATGAATTATGCCAACTGTTCACAATATGATATTCTCCTCCTATCCGATCTAAGTCATTTTATTTTCACTTCACATTGATTTTCAACTTCAGTTTTATAAACCTTAAATTTGTCTAGACCTACATCCTTTTAATGCATTAAATAAACATGGCAGTATCTAGAGAAATCATCTAAGAAGATTACAAAATATTTTTTACCTCCTCTAGTGGGGGTGCTATGCATATCACATACATCACTATGTACAATCTGCAATAAAGTAGAAGCTCTATCTATTTTTGAAAATGGTTTTCTGCTTATTTTTGTTTGCATGCATACTTTACACTTATCATCCATGACATTAGCATACTTTGGAATTATGTCCAGTTTAATCATTTCATCCATTCTTTTGTTGTTCGCATGTCCTAATCTATGATGCCACAAAGTAAAAAAATCAACAATATAAGCAGAAGAATTCATCTTACTAATATTAAGCTTGAACATTCCCTCATACAAATAACCCTTCCCCACAAAAGTATCTCCTTTGGTCAGCATAAACTTATCTGACTCAAAGACTAACTTAAATCCATACTTAATCAGGAGACTTCCTGATACAAGATTCTTTCTAATCTCATGTGCATAATACACATCAATAAGAGTCAAGAATTTTCTAGAAGTGAATTCAAGATCCGCAATTCCTTTGCCTTTGACAGCAGCAATTGCAAAATTCTCCATATAAAGGTTGCTTCCATCTTCAACAAATTCAATGGTCTTGAAGAGACTCTTGTCATTGCAAACATATTTTGTTATACCAGAGTCTACAAACCATGAATCATCTTCTTGGATCATGTTGATCTCAGAAATCATTACTACAAACTTTTCTTTTGAGTCCGTATCAATAGCTTGCTGCTTCTTTTTCCAGAAGCAGCATTCCTTTTTTAAATGACCTAGTTTGCCACAATAGAAACAATTGTCTTTCTTCTTCTTTTTTTGTTGTTTGTCATTATCCTGGAGAGAGACCTTTCTCTTCCTGCTGGGTTGTGAGGGCTTCCCATCCTCCAAAGTCTGCACTTTCAAGGCTTGAGTTGTTTCTTCTTCGAGACTTTTTTTCTGTCCCAATTCCTCCTCAACTTGCAAGTGCTGGCCTAATTGTTGAGCGATATTTTCTTCTTTTGTGCTTGAGTCTTTTCCTGTATTTTTTCATAATGGAGGAAGCTTGTCGATAATGGAAGAAACAGTGATAGTTTCATCCATTTTTATATTATGTTGAGTGAATTGATCAAGAATATGCATGATTTCATTGTATGCTCAGAAACATGCCTATAATCAACTATTTTGTAATTGAAAAACTTGGTTGCAAGAAATTTCTTACTTGTTGCGTCATCCAACAGATACTTAGCTTCAAGTGCATCCCACACGTCTTTCGCAGTAGCCTTGTTGTTGTAGATGTCAAACAGTGTGTCTGACATGCCATTGCAGATGTGACCCTTGCAAATATAGTCATCTTGTTTCCACTTGAGTCTCTCTCTGACTGCAGCAACAATTTCTACCTCGCTTTCAACAGGCTTTGGGGTTGTCAGAACATATGCAACTTTAAGACCAGCAAGCAAGAAATGCATCTTCTTTTGCCAACATTTGAAATTCGCTCCATCCAACTTCTCCAATTTCACAAAATCCATAGTCAAACTTCTTCAAAGTTTGTGGTGTCATTGCTCAAAATATTGTCTTAAGATTGTAGGAACTAGAGCACATTACAACGTCGTTTTCCTTAAGACAATATTTGCCCCCACCGCTTGTGTGCAAAAGGGATCAGCAAATTTGTCTCCAAGATACAATAGAGCCTAGAAAAATCTGTTTATATGATAGGGTTTTGCACTATCGATATCAAACCAGAAAAACTATAAGAGTTTGGCTATAATGGCAAGACTAAAAAGAGACAAAATTTGAGAAGGAAAGAATGAATATGTTGTAGTCACTTTTTCTACAGTAGAGAGGCATTTTTATAGTGTTCTTGGTATCTCTTCAAACAGTCACAATACTTATTTGAATAGTCACCACTTTTCAGATTGTAGAGTCACCTCCTTTTAGCCTGAAGAATCATCTCTTATTACACAGCCACCAATTGTGTCTGTTCAAAGAGTCATCTCTTTTCACCTTCAACAAACTTTCTAGAGTCACATCTTTTCACCTTCTTTCCTTCAGGAAAAACAACACCCAAAACATACATATATATATATATATAGATATATAATTTTGAAAATTTTCCAACATCTACTTGGCTTTAACATTCTTTCTTGTTCTAGACCACCTATCAGCCCTTGCTTTATTTTCATCATTCAGATAAAAAAATAAATTGTCCCTAATTCTTGAAAAATCTATACAACTAAACATTAAGAAATTATTGCACAAAAGCAACTAGAGTGCAGGAGAATGAAAAGATGCCTTGCAGACTACATATACGGTACAAGAAATCCACAAAATTAATCATAGATAGAACAAAAAAATGATGCACAAGAACTTCATTTATCAAGAAAGTCAAATCCAATTCACATACTGGAGCACAAAAATTATTGTTCTATAACATAGATAGCTAGGTCGAAGCTACCAAAATCTACAAAAAACAAAAAGGAAAATTAATAAAATCAAACCTCTAAAAGTCTCCAAACAACAAGCTGCTTGCTCTGGAGTATACTTAAGCTCCATTCTGAGGACCAACTGTAGAAAATTCTGACTTGCTTAAGAAGACAGCAACAGGATTACCAGGTGACGGGGGATTCTGAGTTAGCAATGAGATGTGTGGGCCAGCTTTACTACGAGCAGCATCATCAGAAGAAGATAAAACTTCAACATGCTCAAGACCCAGTTGCCGCTTTATTAAATCAGAGTTCTCCTGGAGAACATCAATTTCACCAAACGGCAGCTTCAAATCTAGAGCCTGAAGACCAACTGAGAGCACCTCATCCTTCTTAAACTTTAGGAAAGGCATGCAGAGTTTCAGTATGTGCTTAAAGTTTGCATCCTGCCCAATAATGCTTCCTTTTAATGCTTCATGTATCTCTTGGTCAGGTGCAAAGGAACCTTTAGCACTGTCAAATTTGGATTGAAGTATCCTAAGGCATTCTTTTTTCCAACCATCATAATGCTCATTCACATATATAAGACCTACTGTGAACTTGTTTTCCTCTGCCAGAGTAACAGGAGCACCCTTTTTAGCCTTCTTAGGGCCAGATACTTGCTTCTGAAGCAACTTTCTCATCAAAACTATTGAATCCTGCAGATACTTGTTAGCTCTTCTGAGAATAAGATCAGGGGTATCTGCCATTGGCCAACCAGCATTCACTACAAAGCCATCCTTCTTCAAGATATTCTTCCATACGTGCTCCGCATAGTGCGGGCAAATAGGAGTTATAAGTCTCGTTTGAACATCCATAAACCTCAACAACAAGTCACAGTTCATTCCTCCTGCTCCACAAGAAAACCTATATTCATCTCTGGCAGCCTGCAGATCATAAAATCCTGCCTTGAGGGCATCTCTGAACATGAATTCATTATAGTGCTGTTCAGTTGATCTAATGGCAATGTTTATTTCATTTGCAAACACACAATCAGCATATGTAGTTGGGAGGCCAGCTCGCAAAGAGGACTCTGCAGCCAAAACTTCTTCCATCCAAGCAATTTCCTTGGTAAGCCTTAAAATTGCAGCATTTGCAGTTTCAAAGACAAAATTTGCATCATCCATTCCATCCCCAGCATCTGCAAGAGCAAATCTGGTGGCATCAGAGGAGAATTCCTCTATGGCCTGGCGCATAGTTCTAAAGTTTCCAGTGGATTTGGACATCTTCTCAGAATTCAGCATAAGATGCCCGTTGCATCGAAAACCACGAGGCCAGTGATGTTTTGGCAGAAGAGCAGTGTGGTTATAGATGCAAAATGTAAGGTGGTTCTGTATAAGATCCTTGCCAGATACACGGAGATCAAATGGATACCAATAGTCAAACTCCTGCTTCATTTTCTTAAGGAGAGACGAATGAATGCCGGTTTTGGGCACAGGCCCTCCACCAAAGACATAGTCCCACACTTCATCTGTCATTTGTTCTGGCTTTACCGAAGAAGTATCCGACCCATAAATATCACCACTTTGCAAAATATGAGATATGGTATAGTATGCCATGTAAAGGGTTGAATCAGAAAGTGATTCAACAAGAAACTGCTCATCCCATGGAATACGGGTACCAAGTCCGAATGACCGTGAGCATGCCCACTGGTTCAGCCAGCTCAATGTATGCTCAAAACCATGCTGTGTTTCTTCACTATATAGCTTCATGTTGGCAAAACAGTCCTCCGCTTTTTTCTTCCATTCCACCTCACCGTAAGTAATATACCACTGATCTGTAAGTGCAACGACACACTCATCACCTGATCTTGACATAACTTTCTTCTCAGGCTCACTGTACAGTACTGCTTTGCCGCTCTCCAAAAGTTTGTTCCTTATCAAAGGCTTTGCTTCCTGAACTTTCTTCCCACTAAACTCCCCAACCAGCATTGTACCATCAGTAAAGCCCTTCAAATAGGTCAACCTTTTTGCCTCTGCAAGCTTATCTTTGTCATTCTGACTCTTAATCTTGAGATTGGTACACACTTTCTCTGCAGAGATATCTCCAAACTCTGGAATATTAATGATTGGCATAACCTCAAAAGGCATGACCCACTCATCCTTTACCCCAAACTTTGATCTTAAAGCTGGTTTTAACTTCAAATCTTGCAATGCCATATAGTCGTCAGGTGAATCACTGGGCACACTGGTCACAATTCCTGTTCCCTTATCCGTCAAGATAGTAACCATGGGAAGTGAGTATATGGCTTCATTGAAAGCAAGAGGTGACTTCAAGGGCAAACCAATGAGATCATGACCTGTCAGCTCAAGCAAGCAAGTTGGCTTCTCTGGAACCCTTGATAGTTTCTGATATGCCAGATTAAGTGCAGCCCTCTGCGTAATAATGAAAACATCAGTCTCATTAATCTCAAAGGCTCCATACTTCCCATCTGGCAGTACCCAACAGTTTGTTTGCCCGTACATCGTCTCAGGTCTCAAAGTAGCAGCTGCCAAGTACACCTTTCTACCTTCCAAGACCTTCAACTGCGAAGGGAAAGGAGGAACTACCTCCATTTTGATTAAAACATACTCTTGTGGCTGAACACCTTCACCTGTCGATCTATCATGATCTGCACATGGCTGGCCATCCAATGGAGAGTAAATCGTGTACCTCAGATCTTTCACAATCTTCCCCATGCCCTTCAACTTCCTTATTTGCCACCTAACAAAGGAATCGTAGAAAGGATTCATGTCTGTTGTTATAAAAGAACGCCTCCAGTCACAGCCCAACCCAAAAGCCTTGAGATCCTCTTTTGCCAGAGGTGGAAAATAAGTCAGCCAGTGATATGGATCTTGGAATTCTGCAATCTCACTGTCCGACAGACCAAAGCTTCTCATAATCTCCCACTGTGACTTATCTCCACTAGATTTGGCAGCAGCCTTGGACCTCTTGCTCTTGAATTTATCAGGGGCAACCGCATTGCCATCTTCGGCTTTGCTCTCATCAACAGATTCAGTAGTAGAATCCTCCTCTGTGGAAGGAAAAACAGGTGGATTTCCGAACTGCTGAACCTCTCGTGCAAGCTTATCTGCTGAGGCCTTGATAGGCATCCCAGTGCAATGGAAAGCAAAGGGCAGGAGCACATTACAACCACGCAGACGGTGGTATGCAGCAGCAAACTCAAGCTTGGAAACTGTGAAGGCATGGCCCAGATGAAGCATGCCATTCATGTAGGGGTAAGGAAAGTTGCCAAAGAACTTCTCGCCAGGCTCAGGAGGGTTGCTGCCAGGATTGGCCTCAAAGACCTTGTGCTCTTCCCATCGCTTTTGGACCTCTGATTGTATCCTAAGAAGCTGGTCTCTCCTAGCAAAGCTCCTACCTCCCTCCGCATTCGACGCCATTTCCCTGCTACACAATTGCAAGAATTCATAATAGTAACTTTTGAGATTACTTTCTCATAATTGAATTCAATAATTGATACTCATTGGGTAGCAAAAATCAAGAGATTTTTTTTAAAAAAAATAACAAAAAGATGATCAGTCAAGACACAAGCAAGAAGGAACTAAAAAAAAAAACTAGAAACCGTTTCTTTGTGTTTCGTTCAGCTTGTCCACTCTAAGTTTCTATTATTTTGCGTTATAACTGATGAAAAGGGGAGGAATATCATGTCGTCAAGAAAAAAAAGTAGAACAGCTTTGTTTTCTAGAGCGACACATTATAAAATCATTAGCAATAACGCATAAAGAGAACACTCCAGCTTTGCCTACCGCCACCAGATTTCCAGCCAACCATCATAATACTAAAATACGAGCAAAAAATTCATCTTTTGTTGTCCCGAACCTTATAAAAGCTACAGACAATATATAAGAAAATTCAACGAAAGGAAAACATCAAGAGGAAACTAAAAGATTGCAAAAAGATGATAACCGCATGACAAATAGAATAAGAACCAGTCACAGTGGATGATACAAAAGGAATTGCTTCCCTTCCTATCCGATTCTAATGAGGGGGCAAAAAATCAAAAGAACAGGTTTCTGCAAACCTACTTTGGATTGAGAAAACCAATAAAAGTCTAATTTTTACCTGCAGAAACCGGGGGAACAAATATGGAGTGCGACCAAACAAAGAGATTGGATGAATTTTTAACACCTAAAAGTAAAGAAACTGGGATTGACTCCTAACCTGGAGAGAACGGGCACTGGAACCCTGGATCGAAAAAGGGCGGGTCTTTGGAGGAGCCGCTTGAAGAGATGAGACGAAGCCAGGGGAGACCCAAAAGAGACCTAGGGTTCCAAAGGTTTGCGACCGGAGAGAGACTAGGCGCCCACGGTTCCGCAGCAGTATGGCCGCCTCGGTCTGACCGTCTGAGGGAAGGGTCATGAAATGATGGGACAATCTTAGCCCTCCATCAGGTGACCACCATAATCCACCGTGACCATTCTGTGGGCTTGGTTTGGGTTTTGGATCCCGTGGAAGTTTGATTTGGATTGGAATTGGGTCAACCTTTTGGACCTCGACTTTAAACGCGTCGACTATGGATTGGCAATTTGATCGATTTACTGCCAAATTGGCATAATTATTCTGGTCAGGTTGATAAATCTTTTTAAAGTTGCCACTCTATAATTTTGGGGCTTTTGTCATTAGACACTAAATTTTATTGATTGAGCCCACTTTAACCTTTGAAACGTTATTCGACAATTCTCCATGTATCTCACCAATATCCCTAAGCTTTATGCACAAAACTAGCATTACTCGAGTTGATCCAAGTAGAGGCGCGCATGGGTAGGATTGTATCAGTTTGGAGGGATGCTTGAAACTAAAGCGACTTAAGTCAGTTTTCTAAAACTAAAACTAAATCGATCATCGACAAAAATTAGTTGAAATGAATCCAAAAAATTTAGTTTTTTTGGGTTCGATTTATTGCACTGATGTTCAATAGATTGGGTTAACTAGACCAAACTAATGTTAGAATAATTTCAAATATGGGCTTACACTGATTGCGTATTTTTGTTTTATAAAACGGGTTAGACGTATGGCTTAGAATGGTACTATGGTTAAGTTCAATATGATGTGTGATCATTTTGTTTATGGGCTTTGTGTACCTTGGATGTATAGGATTGAGTCCTATTTATTGTGGTAATTTTGATATTTATTGTCACATAAACCATTATTTTTGTGATTGAAATTTGTTGGGTATAAAGACTATCCTTATTTTCCTATTAGAGAATATTTTCAAATTGAAGTGGGTGGTAGCCACTAAAGTGGCACACTCACTGATATTTATCTGATTTTCTCAACAAAAAAAAGGGTAGCATTGCATTTTGCCAGATCATTTAATGCAATATCTTTTCCGAAGGTATTATTGTGTATGATGATTTGGAAAAATAACATGAAGCGATTAATGGGATTGCATTAGCCTAGAATCATTCTTCTGCCCAAAGATGATGGTGTTTCGAAAGCTGATGTGATTTTGTTAATTGACTTCATGATATGTCTTAAGAGTACCTTATAGCGTGTTGTATGGTTAGCCCAAAGGCGACTCTACAAAGATGCACCGAGGCTTTTACTGTAATTAGACTTATATATTTTTCAAGTTGATTACGGACTATCTAATTAATAGCCCAAGTTGATTAAATAGATATGTTATCATTTATTGATTGCATGCATCATATTTGGATGATATTAAATAAAATATGTTGTTTCTGCAGTTTTGAATGCCTCTTCCTTTTCAAGCCAATTGTCTGCTATTGAAACCTTGACTGAAAATAATTATGTGAGATGGGAGATAGCACCATCCTAACCTGTGAAACCAAATCGTCGTGAGATAAGATACTGAATTATGCTTTATTAGCTTAGCATAACTATAGCTCACCGATCTCCAATTGAAACTAGCTACATCACATGCATCAAACTTAAAATGCCTTGTAGTGCCTGCTGGAAGCTCTGGCAACATTAAGAAAATGTTGAAGGCAAGAAGAAAAGTTTCCATGCAGAATGCTGGATGAGGAAGAACGGCACCCATCCCTTTGCTACTCGTTTAAGGCTTGCTAGTGGACAGATTGAGTAGGTGACATACGTTGAACATTGAATACTGGATACCGCACACTGGTGTCCTATTTTTTTTTTAACGTGCCCAACGTTAGATTACCAAAACAACCTTCACCAGTCCGGAGTCTCTCTAGTTCATGACATGAACTGAAGGGTGCAGCTCAATAACCCACCATCTGCTGTGAGTTAGAATGGCGTGGATGTACTATATGAGTCCTATAACCTATACCTCTTCTATATTTGTGTCATCTTATTATAACCGAGGCATAAATGGTAATGAATGGATGAACAAGACCCTTCAGCTAGTGATATGTACATCATAAGGAGAGAATTAAGACTGATATGATTACTACTACTGCATGGTAAAAGGGCCTTTTTTGTAATCCTTTGGAACCCTTTTGTTTTGGGATTTTAGCTTAGAAGGGTGCGGTTGTTGCAATGAAACCTCTGCAGTCACCAACTTCTAGAGGGAATTTGATTAGTCTTGGTAATCAAAGGGAGACCACCCAACCCTAATAATTACAAGAACTAATAGTGGTAACAACCCTAGCATCTAATCATTAGAAAAAAAAAAAAACCTTAATTGCTTATATTATACATTGCCATTCTGCTGGCTTCCCATATTGGCTGGTAAGAAGTTCCTCTATATTGTGGCATAAGCATTTAGGGCACATTTCAAGGGAGCGACTGGAGAGATTGATGAAAGCTGAGCTTATGCCCTCTCTGAATTTTTTGGATTTTGATGCTTGAATAGATTGCATAAGGAAAAAGTTGACCAAAAAAAAAACTACAAGAAAAGGGATCTACTAGGAGCGATTGTCTTTTGGATCTTATTCACTCTAATATTAGTAGACTGTTACCTTCTACTATATGTGGGAATAAATACTTCATAACCTTCATTAATGATTTATCGTGTTATGGTTATGTTTACTTGATTAATGATAAATTTCTCGCTCTTGAGAAATTCAAGATATATCTAAAATGAAAATAGAAAAGCAATGTGGGAAGAGTATTAAAATTGTGAAATCTGACCGTTGTGGTGAATACTATGGTA
>JAOXJJ010001007.1:10458413-10504539 GCA_025769935.1 Phoenix roebelenii
TATGTATTTATCAGTTTAAGAACATTGATAAGTGCTATGGAAAGATGATTAAATTATAAATTATTAAGCACTTATCATTTTGTATCTTGAATAAACTAATAATTTTTCTTCAAGAAAGAAAAAGGTTTTGCTAATAATGCAGAATCTATGAGCAAGAAATGAGAGATTTCAACTTGAAGGACACCTCCACGTAAGGTACAATAAATATTCATATGCAAACAAGAGAGGGGACCTTCTTCAACCAAAAATTTACACATAAGAAATCTAGTAGGTATTTGACTTAAAAAATGCAGAATGAATCGGTAACTTCAGATACCTCTCTTGTAAATTAACTGAGCAAAGTCAATAACTTAAATCTGATTATGGCATGATTAAAATCTTTAATTACTAATTTTTTGATATCATGCCTACATATGTATTGACTAACTTATGCTTTTAGAAATTATTTTATGGTTTTCCTAAATTGAAATATACATTTGCCTATGTAATGCATAACCATGAAATATACAAGTTTATGCTTCAAATTTTGATTTAAAATAACTTGTGATAAACTATGAATCCTTGAGCATAATAAAAATGGTCTCTATGGGGAACGAGTGACGCAAGACGACTGTTGTTTGCATAATATACATCTATATAATACATTAGATTATTTTTTTATTCTGCTCCTTCATGTAAATTACTTGAGACTAAAAAAGAGAGAGAGAGATAAAGAAAAGAAAATGAATATTATTCAAGAAAATTAAAAGCTAAGTAAAAGCAAATACTCCAATCTTAAAAAATAGCAAAACAAGCATAATATATTCGGCACATTTGTGAGACTTGTGTGAGCATTCTTTTTGAAAGTGATAAAATCCATAAACTATATTTAAATAGGAAGAGTTTGGAGTAAACATTTTATTGTTAAAGAAAATGGTTTAACCTTTCATATTGCTCATCATATGGATGGTGCCAATGGAGAGGCTAGTGGTAGTACCCGGCACTATTTGACCCAACTATTCGGTGTATGGTATATTAGGAACGGCACAAGAGGAAGACTAGTGGTAGTACCTCGTGCTCTTTCCAACTCCACCGGATAGGAAGCAAATAGAGTATAGAGCATAAGAAAGTAAAATCGAAAAACAAATGAAGATAATCAAAACATTCATTGATTGGTTAAAGAAAGAAAATAAAAAAAAAATTGGGGAATGAATGAAAAATAAATGAAAATATATAAGAAGCTTGTAAAAAAAAACCAAATGAAGTTTCAATTACGTGAAAACACACCTTAAGGATAAAATTAGTGCTAAATTATATTTAAATAGGAAGAACTTTATTTGAAAATAATTGATTTTAATCCTTGACGTACTTATTCTTAATGCCTTAATGGTATGCATACTATATTTTGCATGTAGCATGATGTTTTTAATTGTGAGTTTTCAATATTCAAAAAAATTGAGGATTTTGTTCAAATATAATTTGTCATGCTCTATGCCTAGATAATTTAATTGAAACATGTTTCTATCAACAACAACATCATTTTGTTTTAATGAATATCTTCTAAAAAATAAAAGGAAAAGATAAAATTGAATTGGCAAATTAGGCAAAATGAATTGATTCTAATTTATCTTTCAACTTGCGTAACATTAGTACATAATGTTCTCCAATTTGTACCAAAATTTAATATGAATTACAAAGATTCTGGATGTGCTCTAATATTTTTGAAATATGTGTTTTCAATCTTAATGATTTAAGATGAGCTACAATGTAGAAGATACATATCTCAAACTATAATTTGAAAGCTTTCTTAAAAAAAATCTTATAAAATTCAGAATCTGATTTAGTATAAAAGCTTAAACTTATTTTAAAAATGCTTATATCATTGCATTTTTGTAGCTTTAGTTATATACTTCAATAGTTGCATCATTCAGAAGAATGACTCAATATGATTCCTAGATGAAAACTATAAGTTAAGAAAAATATAATTAATTGTGATGCCTTGGTTGTTTGCTCTGATACGCATCTAAAACATATTATTTTCTATCTTATAAGTGTACTGAAATTGCTCTAAATGTTGTATTTTTCAATGATCTTGATTGCGAACAAATGGTTCTAAACATATGAATTTATTTTGATATTAAAAAAAAGTTAGTGTGCTTCATGTATACATTGTTGATAAACTATCACTAAAAAATTAAAATTTATAAATATGCACTTGAAAGATCTTCTATATATTTTTTCTGCATAATTAAATTGCTTCTATCATTAAAAGAAAAAGTTATTTTTAAGAAGAGGGTGAATGATCCTAAAGCTTGAAATACTTCAACTCACTCAAATAATTCTTAAAGAAAAGATAATGTAATTGCTTTTGAATAATTTTTTTTTTAAGAGGAAGCATAATTTGTTCTTGAAAGATTAAAAGGAACGATTACTATAAATTTTACAAAACTCTAGATCACTCTACATTCTTGATATCACAAATTTCAGTTTTATTCATGCTTATCATTAAAGTCTGAAATTCAACAAAAGAAATGAATGATTAAAGAAGAATGCATCTTTTGAGGTGAAGCTTTAAATACTCAATCTCTTTATTGAAAATTATCTTAAAATTCTAAACTCTCAAATGGAATGATTAATTAAGAGGGAGAAAGAAAAATTCAGAGGGAGAAGTCATATAGAACTTAATCGTATAAATCCATAACTAAAGATGAGAGAAAGAATACTAAATGTGAAGTGATCAATATGCACTTTCTGAAATTCAAATTTAAAAATCCTTGTGATACACCCTGAGGCTTGTTGTTTGGTTAATAAATTTTGTATATCAATCATGAACCAAATTGTTGATCTTAAAGTACCTATTATTTAATATATATATATATATATAAAACAAGAGGGAAATGAAAAATCAACTTGAAACGTAATATTTTATATTTGATTCATAATCATTCATGTCAATTTCTGCATGTAACTATTTTACTTGCAAAGCATGAATAGATCTCAAGAGCCTTACATAAATAAAAGAAAACTGAATGTTCTTAAGGCTAAATCATTAAAAGTTACTCTATGTAAATTTGGAGAAGATATTAATATGTTTTTAATGTCTAATTGGTTTCAAACTAATATCAATTTAAGTATATTTTGGTATTAAACTTTGTGCTTTATTGAATATCTTTTGAAAATTGGATTTTTATTTGTACTTAATTGAAAAGGATTCCATTTGTCTTAGTATTGGAAATTTACTTGGAATCTACTAATGAGTTCTTATTGGCTTGCACTTTAGTGTTTCAATCCTGAGCCAATTCATTTTAATTAATTTTGATGCTATGATCTTTAAAGGAGTAAAAGAAAGTCTTTAAAAGAGCTCTAAAAGAACTTTCAAAGTCTTAAATTTTATGTATCCTACATTGCATAAATTCATGTTTTGGTATCTATGCCCCAATGCTTTTATATCATGAAAGAACTTTGAAGTCATTAAGAATTAAGGATTCAAAATGATCTTATGTTTTTCGAGTATATAAGTTTTGATCTTTATCTGCTCTTATACTATACTCTAAAAATTATTTAGATTGCTCTCATGTTGCTATATACTTAATATATTAAAAAAAAAGGTGTTGAATTTCCATTCGTGCTTTTTTTGAATATTATTCTTGATACTCCTTAAAATAACTTAAGAAAGATTCCATCCATATTTGCTTTGAAAACTATCTTTGGAATCTACATTTAGAGATCTCTTCTGGCTCGTATCTCAAATGTCTCATTCTTAAAGCCAAACTTTTCATCCTTGATTTTGATGATATTTGTCACCCCTAAAATTATTTCAGGTTTACTCTTTTTTGAAAGAGAGGTAAAAGAACTTTAAAAGAATATTATCATCATCAAATTTGTTGTGATCGCATCATAGTTTTAAAACTATCTTAATTGGCTCTAACCTATACTCATTATCTTGCCCTCATATTATTGCCTTGAGTTACATGATTCATATTCTTGCAATCACTTGATATACATTGAATGAAATATTATCTTGTGCTTAATGTTTCATTATTTTGCAACCTTTTTAATGTTGTCAAAAAGGGAGAGAAATATCTGAGTATATGCTCATAATCCTTTAAATCGGCTTAGATTGAAATTTGTTGATTATGTTAAAGCTGATTACCTTTAAAGCATTATCATGAAGTATGTTCTTAAAGTGACTCCTAGATTTTGCATTTATTTTGATTAGTGTTTACTCTCTGTTATTGTTTGTATTTCTTCTCTGAAATATTGTACTTTTGGTTTGGATGAAATACAATATTTCCTCTTGAGTTATGATCTTTGTGATTGTCATTACAATGCTATCCATTTCATTGTTATTCATTCTTTTTAATGATGACAAAAAGGGGAAAAAATATAAGAGAGAACATAGAAGCAAATTCTATAAGAAAGATTGTATAGGAGAGAAAATATGGGAGAAAATATGAGCATCAACCCTTAACTAAGAGGCATATATTATATAATTAAGGGGGAGACATGTGACAAAAAGAAAATCTGAATTTTGACAAAAAGAAAAATCTGAATTTTGGCACATAATCATAAATATTTTTCTTGCCTCACCCCACTATAGCAGGGGCCAACCCCACTGTAGCAGGGGCCGACCCCAGAAAAGCTTGAGTCGACTCCAGATTAATGAACAGTGACTTGAGCCGACCCCATATTTGCTCGGATCGACCCCAGCATGGGCGACAACCCAATGACTAGTTATTTTTTAAGTCCCCAACGGCTATAAACGACTACTTTCCCCATTCCAACGGTAAGGAAGTGATTTTTGGAGGTTGGAGAAGTATTTAAAAGCCACTATTCATCAAAGAAAGGTATCTTGGTGAGGATCTAAGTGTGTATTCAAGAGAAAAGGAAAATCCAAGAAAGTTTAATTTATTGCTTCAAGTTCAAACCCAAAAAAAAGTGTGTTGAGCAGAATTTAAGTGCCTTCAAGTGCTCAACCAATCCATTGAAGAGTGAAGCAATCTCAGCGAAGAAAAGAAAAGCGCCTTCAAAGAGATAACATTTTTTTTCTTCTCCTTAGTGCATATTTGTTTTATGTGCTCATTAAGGAGCTTTATACTTTGATTTACTTATTCTTGTTGTGAAGTTTGTTGGTGAGCCCGTAAAACCAACGGTGTAGGTTTGTTGGTGAGCCCGTAAAACCAACAGTATAGTTGTTGGTGAGCCCGTAAAACCAACGGCATAGGTTTGTTGGTGAGCCTGTAAAACCAACGGTATAGGTTGTTGGTGAGCCCGTAAAACCAACGTAAGTTTTTGATGATTCCGAAAAACCAATTGTAAAGATTTTTGGATTGTGAGCCCGTAAAACAATCCAACTGTAATCCGAGGGATTATAGTAAATTTCCAAGGAAATACTTGGGGAGTGGACGTACGTGCCTTGGGGTGCACCGAACCACTATACTTCTTATGTGTTTGCATTGTGTGCTTCTTGGTTTATTTTCTTTACTTAAGCAATTGCTCTAGCTTAAATTCTAAAAGTGACTTAATCACAATTGTTTAGAGCTTTACTACTTTTGCTTCCACTGCACCTATATTATCACATAGGCCAAACCATATACACTTAAAAATTAATTTGAAGCCTTAAAATTTAGAAAATCCAATTCACCCCCTCCCCCTCTTGGGTTGTCACCTTGGGCAACAAGTGGTATCAAGCACTATCACTACACCAAAACCCACAGGTGTTAGTGAAGGCACAACTTTATTTTCTTAAACTAAAGCAGGGGCCCATAGCACCACGAGTCGACTCCGACCAAGTCTCGTCTGACTTCGGACTCCGATAGGGCCTCGCTAGTGGGTTCAGGGACCCCCTAGTGGTATAACCCACCCTACTCCTCTAGTGCATTCGCGTTGGCAGGTGGCAAGACTGCCTCGGCCCTTCAGGCCTCCGGCAATGTTGACTCGGCCCCTCAGGCCTCCGTCAACAATCCCCTCCCCAACGCGATGCCTGAGTTTTGAACTCGAGACTTATGGCTTTGATACCGATTGTAGGATCGAACGCTTACCATTACACCAAAAGCAATTGCTGTTAGTGAATGCGCTACTCTAATACCTCAACCGTCCAGGGGCCCTTGTAGTATGAAGCGCCTCGAGTTGACTTGACCGACACCCAGCCGGCCTCCGCCACGTGTGACCCACACGCCAGAGACACCAAGTATCCATGCTGGAAATAGAGGACTTAAAGCTGCGCCATCGAAACCAAGGCCAACAGGATACAATCAGATCTGGATGACGCTTAAAGATGAGGAAAGACAACCTTTATCACTGATAAAGGTCTTTACTGCTATAAGGTAATGTCGTTCGGGTTAAATAATGCTGAGACAACTTACCAAAGGCTGGTTAGCAAGGTCTTTAAGGAACAAATAGGCTGAAATATGAAGGTCTATGTGGATGACCTGTTGGTGAAAAGCCAGACAGCCGAACACCACATAGCCAATGTCGATGAAGCATTTTCCACTCTCAAAAAGTATCAGATGAAGCTCAACCCCACGAAGTATGCCTTTGGAGTTACCTTGGGCAAGTTCCTCGGTTTTGTGGTAACTCAGGCGGGATCTAAGCGAACCCAGAAAAGATCCAAGCATTGCAGGATATGGCATCACCAAGGACGGTCAAAGAGGTACAACGGCTCGCTGGACTAGTTGCAGCCTTGGAAAGGTTTGTCTCGAGGTCGGCAGAGCGATGTCTCCCTTTCTTCAAGGTTCTCAAACGACCAAAGAACTTCGTATGGACCGAAGAGTGCCAGCAAGCCTTCGAAGAACTCTGGTGTCATTTTGCCTCTCCCCCATTACTCACGAAACCTCAGCAGGGCGAGCTTCTTTACCTGTACCTTGCTGTGTCCCCAGTAGCAATGAGCTCGAT
The DNA here is from genome assembly GCA_025769935.1 of Phoenix roebelenii. NCBI lineage: Eukaryota > Viridiplantae > Streptophyta > Magnoliopsida > Arecales > Arecaceae > Phoenix > Phoenix roebelenii. Next base: position 10,465,287 of record JAOXJJ010001007.1, read on the forward strand.
CCTAGTTCAGGAAGAAGATTGAAGAAACAAAGAAGAAGAAGTAGGCCTCCGAGCAAACGTGAGAAGAAAACCTGTCGTGGTCCTCGCCGAAAATACTGACAGCTAGAAATTTAAGGATCGAGAAAAATCGCCAGAAAACACCCCGAAGCACCTTCGGGGAAGACTAAACAACAATCATGGGGAGGAGAAAATGAAGAAAGGAGAAAGCGAAGACTATGGCGGCCAAATGAAGGTTATTAAGGCTAGTTTGGGCTTTACATAGACTCTTCTAACGGATCGGATCGACGAGGGCAAGCCGCGCCTCCCGCTTAGATTACGCCACGTGCCAGCTCAGAAATCGGCCCAGCATATCAACCTGGATCGCGCCACTTTAAAAGCGGAATAGTGACAATCGTCTCTTCGGACACTGGAGTCCCATTATGAAGCCGCAGCTCAAAATCGCCTCGAAAAACAAAAAACTGCCACCTTGTGCCTTCATTAAAAACACCCAAAAGTGCCTTTTTCCCTTCTTTCGAAACGATAAAATGATTTGAAACCGCCTAATCTCATCAACACGATAGAATTGGCCACTTCCTTCGTCCGAGCTCAGAAACAGTTCGAACTTGGAAGTCGGGGGTAGTGATGGGGGAAAAGTGGATCACCCGACACATATGGTTAAAGCATCCGAATCCGACGGCGAGCATGATCTCGGTAAGCATGGTCTCGGCGAGCTTGATCTCGGTAAGCATGGTCTCGGCTGAGCAAATTTCGATTGACCTCGAGGCCAAGAAAGATCTAGTCAGAAACGGAGACCGACCCCGACTTCACGGACAATCAAGCCAGTCTCAAAATCAGAGCGTCTCCATAAAGAAGGGGTTACTAAATCCTCCATATTCGGGATCCAATTCCGCAATCTCCGCCGCAACTTCTGTTAAAATTTGAATCCTTGCAATCTCAATCGATTGCCAGCTAGCCTGAAATTCCGTGCCATCTAAGGTAATTTATTTAACCCAAGATTTGTGCAATAACATCCGATTGCGAGTAACCGCTACACCCCCTCCTATAAAAAGAGAGAAACTTCGGAGAGAGAGGCATCTTCTTCCCTAGCCAGAGAAGATCTCTCCATTAAAAATATCTAAAAATCATCTCTAACTTAAGCATCGGAGGGCCTTCGCCGGATCCCCCGGCCTAAGCTTCTTACAGGTCTGCCAGAGACAACCATCCGCCATCGCTTGCAGCGGAAGCTCCTTCTCCTGGATCCGGGTCTGATTTCCAGCAATAACACTATTTTTTTTCTAAAAACTGATGCCTAGTTGAACATCTATTTTTCTAAAAAAGTTATATAAAATACCTGTTATGCCCTTGATAAATGTTAAAATTACCGCTTATCTCAAAAGCTTAAGCTAATAGGATGAGATAGATTTATTTATATATTTTATATTTTCTTACAATTAAAAAAACTTTATTCTATTTTATTTAAAAAATCTTAATAGTATTTTTGGAAAAAAAATTATTCTAATTCCTAATATGTGGGAACCGAACTTTTCTATGTCCAATATGAATTTTTTTTTCATAAAATATGAGAATTTTATTCCTATGGAAAAACTACTTTCTATCTCTTTCTAAGGCTGAAATCGAATTGGGTACGGATTAGATACTAGCTTATCCATATCTATATTTGTTTTATTTGACAAATACAAATATTGATACAGTTGTTAGTCGGATGCAAAAATTCATATCTATATTTATTTTAAATGGATACAGGTATAAATCGAATACTGAAAATATAGATATAAATATGGATATAAATCGGATAATTAAATTTTATAAGCACATAATCAAAGATATTACTAAGTAAATAATAAATTAAGTTAATAGAATGTTGATGTAGTCATTTATTTTTCTTAAAAATTCATAAGTATTATATAAAATTGCATAAAATTACAAATAGAATCAAATATTTTGATATAAATATTTTTATTATTTGTTGAAAACTCTAACTATTTATGATATATATTTACTTCCTCCAATGAATCATCCCATTCCATCGTTCTTTTTTAAGGGCAGATTGCTTTTATTACTGACGTCATGGATCATGGCAACTAATTGGAAAAGTTCATCGGTATCCTTCCACAGCAAAGATCCACAGGTTCATCATTGCTCTATCATTGTAACATACCCTAGACCTCAATCCAACGGTCTGAACATATGGCCCACCAAAGCTCAGGCCCGCTGCTCACGAAAGGACACATGTTCTTATGCTACTCCGCCGTGATAGCCTCAATACTCTGGTAGAACGGTACCGTTCCTCCGAACCCGTTCTCAGAGAGAGCGAGCGAGCGATGGCGGAGAGCTCGCATTCGGCGTCATGGGGATTGCTGGGGACGCACTACGAGGAAGTGAAGGAGCACTGGAGGAGGAACCTCGCCTTCTTGGACTACTACAAGAAAACGCTGGGCCGCGCGGAGCTGCTCTCCAGATGGACCAACGCCGTCGAGAAATTCACCGCCTCCGATCCCGTCTACGGCTCTCAGGTATCATCGTCGATCGGTTCTTAATCCGACCACGACTCGTGGTTTTCTTTTTCGATCCGGGCTCTCTATGTGGCCGCGGATTTCCAATCGGTTTCGGCTTGTTTTGCTCTCGTGATCTCTGTTGGTGATGGTTTTGTTTTTCCTAGCTTGGGTTTTGTATTGGATGGATTTGGAGCGGTTTTTGTTTCGATTCGTTTCTCATAAAGTTTGAGGATTTCAGTCGATCTGGAATTTAGGGACTGTGTTTGTTTTAAGGGTTTGATTGGGTTTGCCCCGGAGAAAACTGAATGGTTTTGTTTCCCCATTTTTGAAGCGCCATTTCCTTAAATCGAATAGTCATGACTTCCTTTGGGTGTTGGATTGGATTTTGGTTTTATTCGAGTTTTACTGGAGATTTTCATTTTCTTTTTGATAATTATATCGTCTCACTTGCTTGCTTACATTATCAGATAACTAGAGCTTCTATTTTGGATGGTAAAATTTGTATTGTATTTTTCTCTTCTCTCCGGTGATCATGTTTTAATTTGGACAATCAATGTTCTTTTTTGTTATAATCAGGTTAATGTTATCCTGGTTGTGTAGTTCTTTTGTTTGAAACAGTCAATATGTATAAAATTTTTCAATATATACTCAAATGCTCTTTCTTTAGGGAGTTTGGTGGGAATTAATAGAACAGTGCTTCTGGAGTTTTTACCTAGTTAGTTGAAAGGTGATGTCTTATTAGCATGTGGAAATGCATAGCTAGTGCAAATAAAATTTTACTGTTAAGTTATTGAATTAAAGTCAGAGAATGAAACCCCAGTGACAATGGTATGTACAATATAATAAAAATGTTTAGCATTGGCTGGCACTCATGAGCTTAATGGTTAAGTTATTCCTTTTTCCTCCTCTTATTTTCACCTCTACGGTTGTATGTTGGCTATTGAGTAATTGGTGTTTTTATTATTTTTCTTTTTCCTCTCTCACAATTTCTGTTTTATCATTCAAAAGTTATAATAAAGTTGCCTGATATTGAATAGTGCAATCTTCCATTTTTGTGCTAGTTTGATATCATTCTCTTATTGATTGTACATGATATTTATAATGTGATTGCATCAGTTTGTGTCAACACTTTCTGCTTTAATACTTAAAGTTGGAACTAACTTAGTCTTTCAAGAGTAAAGTTTCCACTTTACAAGAAAATAATAAGCTTAGAATTAATTGGTCATGCAAAGTATTGCAAAGGGGGTAAATTCGCTTGTTGTCATGGAAGTAATTCATAAAATATCAGTTAATTGGACTATGTAGAATGCAAAAATTAATACACAAACATGTTGCAGTGGAGGCTCTTTTTGTAGATGCAAATGTATTGTTTACAGTGCATGTTGATTTCAAAGTGATATTGGACAAGTTGCTCCTTATTGTTGCTCTTTCTAGTCCAATATATATATATATATATATTGAAAAACCATTTCTTCCTCACAAGTCACAATCAAGGCTTAAAATCTTGGTTTTGGTTTAGACCGGATTTTTAGAGTTCTATTTTTGGTTGTTTTGGAAAAAATTTTTTGTAGTTATTGAGTTTTGGTCAAAAAAAAAAAAGAAAAATAAAGAATAATTGAAAAAAGTAAGAAAGCTAGAAGAAGCCAAGAAAAGTTATTACATGTTATTTTAGATAATTTTGTGTTAAATATGTTCTTTAGTGATGCAGTTTTGGCAATATTAGTTTGAAGTTAGTATTGCGTATGAGGTAATTTAAAAGCATACTTGTATCTTGAAGGGGCTGTTGTGCAATAGTAAGAGGCTTGGGCTAACAAGTGCCATGGCATGAGTTCGAGTCCTAAGGCAGCCATTTTGTGCAAAAAATGTCGAAAATTAGGTTTGTCGCCAGTTTGCCCACTTGTATTTTTTTTTTTGAACACACCATACAATTGTTTACTTAAATAACTTTAGTGTTTGGAAATTCATACATTTTGCAATTATGAAGCTTTTTAGTGTCTAGTGCATTCAATTTATTTCTTTGTTTCATAGTAGGACTCATGAAGAGTGTGGGCTTTGGTGTTTCAGTAAGGTTGCTCTATTGTGACTTGGATGTTATAGGTTGGAAATATAGAAACAACCTCTCCACACGCGGAGGTAGGGCTGCGTACTTTTGACCCTCCCCATACTAGCAATGGTGGGAGCCTCGTTCACTAAGATGCTTTTTTTATAGGATTCACAAATATATTGAATTTGGGCATTTCTTTCTCACATTCTTGAGCTTAAGTTGATATTCAATTAAATGCATGTGTGAAGCTATATAATGTTATAATTATTTTATGAGAAAAATATTATTCCTAGAAACATTTTCTACTTAGATGTTCATTAGTTTTTACAAAGAATTTGGAGGCCTTGACCTGTCAAGGGCTATAGTTATTATTTTTCCCCTCTTTTAACTCAAGTAAAAGGAAAAAAGCCATTGAAACATGATACTCTATATCCTATGTACCTCAAAAGATAAATAAATGGTCCCACTGTGATTGTGAACACCAAAGTAAAACTTCAAAAAAGGCATCTATGTGTACTTATGGTCGAGAATCAGTCAGAAGAACTGCGAGTCAGTAAGGCAAAACAATTAGATGAAATATACAAATGAAGTTTATGACTTGCTTAATACAACTTGAACTCCATTCTGTCATATAAGGAGTATTGATGCATCTTATACACAGGTATACGCTCGCTAAATTTGTTTTAGGTGTTATATACTGTGGTTTTAATTCACTGCATGAAATGACACATACACTGCCTTTCTAGCCAAATAGTCACATTAAACTAAGATACAAAAGATGTAATGTTGTTGTGGACACATGAAGATACAACATACATGCTTGGCTGTTTACTTGTTTGTTCAACATACTACTTTTGGTGGCATTGGTGCTGAAGTAGTCCACTTTAACCTTGTTCTTTCAGTCACTTTGACTTCAATTCATTCTTTGGATGTTTCTTTTCTGCCATTTCCTCTAATATATATTTTAAACTTGCAATCTGTCTAAGCAGTTACATCTAACATTGTAAATATGGAGTAGAAAGGTCTTATCATGCATATGTGAGGAAAATAAGTTTTTTTTGGTTGTAAGCATATTTTAGATATTTGAAAACTGGGAACAAAAAGTAAAGATGGAAGATAGGAAAATTAAATAGAAAAAATATGCAAAGCAAAAATAATATCAAATAGTGAAATCTTTGGGCCGCATTTATACGATGTAACATAATTGCTTGAGCATGAATTCTTGACAGTATTTTGATATGCAATGTAGAATTCTTGATCACACTGCTAAAATTGATAATAAAAGAAGCAATATGCAAAAATGGTAGCCTAAAAAAACCCTAAAATTGGTTCATGTTTCCTGATCTAGTTTTTTTTTTTAATTAGAGAATGCACTATTTGTGTATGTTCCAATTTATTTTTCTCCCAAATTTACCTGTCCTATTCTGGTTTATGTAGAGGCTGCCTTTGTTATTTACTCTTATCTATGTTTTACCTTGCCCGTTAAAGAAAAGAAAAAGGAGACTATATGGGACATGTTTTATCTAAAGAATCATAAAACTCTAATCAAGGAACGATGGTGATCAATTAAATTACACTGCATTTGGTAGATTACCACAACAAATAGGACTGTGACAGGTTATTTAATTGTGGACTGAACATGACAGGTAAATTGTATTGGGTGAACATTCAATTCTTGGATTAATGTATGATCTACAACATGCCTTTTGGAACTGTCTATTATATTACTAAATCTAAGTGCCATGCATACTCATGTATCGTCGGTGTTGGTATTTTGAGATAAAAATGAAGGATGACTGACCTTACAAACAGCAAATTTAAACATTGTGTCTAATGCTTGACCTACCAATTCATTCTTTTCTTAGTTGCTTTTTGCAAATCAATGGCTATACATTTAAAATATTATCTAGGATGTTAAAGCTATATGTTTTCACTCATACAAATTTTGTATTTCCATGTGAGGCAGATCACAACCCTCTTTATCCCTTTCATCTCGAGCTCGCTAAGTTCTGCATTTCCCCTTACTTCTTTGTTGATCATTTGCTCTGAGTTGTGTATATTCTCTTGCTGATTTTTGGTCGGAAGATTAGGTTTCTAATGATATTCTGGAATGGACGTCTTTTTCCTTCAGTTGGAGGCTTTAAGGGAATCAAGAAAGTATGCCATGGTTGGGGCGCTTCTTGGTGCAGCACATTTAGGAGTTTCGTGGAAATATTCAAATAGCCTACATGGTATTGTAGCTTTCTGTTCTTGCATACTTCTTGTATGATTAATTTGTCATTCTGATTTGAATTATCAACTACTTAAAGCTTTTAGTTCAAGGTGTGGGAAGAAACAGTACAAGTCCGATCATAATAACTGTTCTGGTTTATATAGTTTGCCTCTGTTATTAACTCTCCCTGTAATTTTCACCTTACCAGTAAATAGTAGAAAAGTTAAAAAAAGTGAGAAGGAAGGAGAGTGTATGATGCATTTTATCTAAAGAATCATAAAATTCTAATCAAGGAGCAGATAGTGCATTATGTTGCTGGTTTCGAATTTCTACCAGACAAAGATTAATAATTAGTTAATAAGTCTATGTGTTTGAGTGCTCGAAGTTCACTAGCTTCTTAGTAAAACCTTAGAGTTGAAGTCACCAGGCATATCCTTTCTCAGGGTAGGAAGTCTGGTAACATTCTTGAGCCTTTCAAAAGCTGGCTAAACTTACACATATCATAATGTTGCAATACTTTGAGAAAGTCTCTATGTCATGAACACCAATTCTTTATGGGCTTGTTATGGAGCTTCAGGATATAACTTGCTTTTCACAAAATAAGGGATTACACATCTGTACTGTATGTCTTATACACAGTAATGCACTGATGAATGATTAGTTAATTAGGTGAATAAGAAAGAGCTATAGATTTCTAGGAAGAATAATATAGAAAATTTCTTTTTAAAAAGAAACTTGGATGGATTGCAAGGATGATCTGGTATATAATAAGCATGTCTTTATATTTAACCTCCCAGATGTTTTTCAAAGCTACTCTAAATCTAGGAAATTGGATTATGTAGCCGAAGACCTTCATAATTGGTCATTAACCTACCTTGTATCAAGATGTTTGTTTTGGGCAACCAGGTAATCTGGTTGGGACTTTGGTAGTTGTCATATACAAGTTATTTTAGAATGGAGTTTGTTATTTGAAAAAATGCATGTTTTGTAGGGAAGTAATATTTAATTGCACGCTTTGCACATGGTCCAATGATAGTTGAAGATGATGCCAACAAAGTGGAAACTAATCGTAGAACTAACTAAAGCTATTTGACAATTTTAGGATTGATGCACTTCTTAAAAGCACTCTTTGTCCCTTTTTTCGTTTTAATTTTTTTTCTTTTGATGTATGTTGTATAAACCATCTACATCTAGGGATGTGAATCTTGTCGTTCCCAAGCATTGTTATTAATAGTCATCACCTGGGTGCTTGGGCAACCATTTGGGCAAAGATGGGCCATTTCTTAGACCTCCCCAACCTCTATATATGCTTGTGTTTGTGTGGATTATTTGTATGGAATATATTGTACACTTATATGTAGATTCATACACAAAAAAAATTGCTTATTCTAACAATTTTTTAGAGTTACATGTGGGTGCTAATGTAGTTACGTTCATTAGATTGAACACTATAAGAAAAATCATATTAGATTTAAGAACAATAATGATGACTTGAATTAAAGTGTTGAGCTATTGACTTGAAAAGGCCTTCCAATCAAAACCCTAAATTGTAACTAGCCTCAAAAAAAATTGATGAATGGTAATCTTATCAATCTCTACCTTTTGAGCTAAATCAACCATGATATTTTGTTACTTTCTTTTTGATGTTTATTTAGAGTTCAGTATGAACTACAACTAGTACAATTTCCAGAATATCTTGAAGTATTTTTTTGTTGTAACGAGTACTTTTGCATTATACAGTTGTGCTTGCCTCAAGGCTATGTTTCGTGAATTCAAGTATGAGTGGGTGCAGTTGCATGTCTAAGCATCAAATCTTTTATTCTTAGGCCACATTTGAAAATGGAATAAGACAGGATAAAAGTCTCCTAATCCACTTATGATACGTCTTTTCAATTAAACAATTATTTGAGCATATGGAATAAACCATCTCTTACAAGGGCAGAACAGGTACTCCAGAAATAATGGTACACCACAAATGCTTTAGTTTTTCTCTTCCTAACCCATTTTCCCCACTTATTCTAGGAATAACTTACTCTAATGAAAAAGTGAAATAATTATGCCTCCTTTTTGCCCTCCAACTTACTCCATTTAACCCAACTATTCTGAACTTTTTATTTTGCTTCCTAATGCAGCTTTATAATTTCCCTTTGTGCTACCCATACCCATATTGATGTCTGTGTTAATTGGGGGGGCTTTGGGGTAAATTTATGGATCTGATTAACATAGCCTTAAGGCCTGTCAAAAACTTGGTTTTTTTCCAAAATATTATAAATTCTAAATATATAGCTGCAGTAGTTAAATTAAATACTGATTACCTTTGAACAAGCTACTCTCATTGGCGATTACCTAGTCTTTTGGGTTATAGGCTAGGTCTAGTGCTTGGGGTAGCCTAGGCTATTTGACATTTATAGTCTCAACATTTAAGCATGCCTCATCTAATGTAAGCATCATAGTCCACGGTGGATCATCTTTTGGCTAATGAAATCATGGTAATATCTTTTTCCCCATGTTAAGAGTGGATTCAACTCAGTCAAAAATAATGATGGAGAAATATCGATAAAGGCTGACATGAAATATAACTTCCTATTATAATTATTATTATTCATGTTTTTTTTTTCTCTTTTAATTATCAATGCATTTTTGATGAAAGGTTTATCTTTTACAACCTAATAAGAATATGCAAGGTCCCTAAAAAGACCGTGGGCAGTCGATGGGTGGCCAAGTGGATGGCCTAGCGCCTATGTACTAGGTTAGTGTCTGGATATCAGTGAGGCCCCTAAAAATTCACAATTTTATGGAGAAATCTAAAAAATAATTATGATCCTAAAAAGTTTGGCATAGTATAACAAGTAAAATGTAGCAAGTTGATGGGAAATACCAACTTGGCATCATTCAGTATTGATTCATGAATTGATCCCATCCTGCATCTGTTAAACATTTGCAAGAACATTAAGGTGGGCAACTAGGTGGCCAAGGTGGTTGTCTGTTGATGCATTGCTAAATATGTACTATGAATAACATATAGCCTCACCTTGTACTTTATTGGTGACATTTGCTCGCATAAACTTACATAACTGCAATTGGAATTTAAAGAAAGGAATTTGAAGCACTTTACTTCATTCTTTCTTTCTTTGTCATTTTTTCCTTTATGACGAAGCTGGCTCTTACTAAATAACCTCAATTTTGCAAATATCTTTGTTAACGATGGTCTTTTTGAACCTGGCAAAGAGTTTGGTTAGCAATTGTCCTTGACGGTTGTAGCCAATGTTTGAAAAGACTATAAACGGCAGATGGGCAGCTAGGAGGCAGCCTAGTGCCTAGGTACAAGGCATGCATCTAGGCCGGTGTCTAGATGTCAAAGTTGTCCGAAAATAATAAATTTAAGATAAATAATAAATATAAGTAACCTAAGAAGACAATTATAATCCAATAAACGGGACAATTCTCAGGTACAATTTAGTATATCAATCGAGACTATGTACTTGATAGCATCTGGTACCAATTTACAAGTCCATGTCATTCTATAAACTTGAGCATGATTCGGAATGTTAAGGTGGGCTAGGTGGCCGCAATCAGGTGACCTGTAGAAGTCACTGTGGAAAACATCAGTCATACCCTGATGTGGGTAAATCGGCAGTAACCGAAAGTGTTGTGTAGGTGTGCAAAAAGGCTTAAGCCAAGCTTGACAGCATGTTCAAGTTTGGCTTTTTTGTAATTTGAACTGAGCTTAAACAAGTCACCTATTGAGCTAAGCGGAGCCTCCATTCATTTTTCCAAATCCAAGGTGTTTGTGCTTAGCTTGTTCATGAGTCAAGGTTTAGAAAATGTTCTAACTATTAACAAACTCCTCTGTTCTGATCGTGCATGTGATGACTTCTCTGCAGTAATACTGAACATAAGCATTTGAAAATAAACCTTTTTATTTAAGCTTGTTTGACTGATGAACTCAAACTAATTAAAATGTTGTAAGACATCAATATTCTCATATAGAAAATTTGTAAATAGACAGAAGAATATTGAACTTTTGAAAAGAAAGATATGGAAAACATTTTTTTACCATTTCTCAAGTTAACATAAATGTTTGTTAGTTACAGTAACCACAACCAACAATTCTTATCACATCTGCATGAGTTGGCTTAGAATGCATCACTGGTTATTCCTATTAGAGCTACTGTCGCAACATCAACTTTTCAAGTTTTTCCTGATGACTACTATTTGTTGTCACGGGTCTTGTGTGTTTTCTGGTGTTTAAATGAAATTGAGGCTATGTGTTTTACCAGGGCCTAAGATCTTTGTTTCACTTGTTCATTGTACATCAGTCAGTTCTCAACCTCATCATTGATCGTTGAAACTTCCGTGCCTCTTTTGATGTACTAATTTGTTGTAACGGTTATGGCTATACCCTATTTGGATACAAAGGCTCGAAAAAATGTTTTTTTTACAGTGTTATGGAAAAAAATCTGTGACAAATAGTGTGAGACCGAAGCCAACAAAATTTTTTATTTCTTTTTCTTCTTCTTCTTCTAAATGGTGACATACACTTCATGCAAGACTCTTGTCTATTGAGAATGGTGATTTACTTTCTACTCTATAACAGTCCTATAAATTGCACAAAATAACAGGTAGTACATAGTTCCTATTTGCAACCATGTCGTTGATTGTTGAAACTTCTATGCCTCTTTTGATGTAATAATTTCTTGTGATTGTAATGGCTATACCCTATCAAGATACAAATGCTTTGAAATAATGTTTCCTTTACAGTGTTATGCAAAGAAAAAAGAAAAATTGTGACAGTAGTAAAACAGAAGACATCAAATTTGTATTTATATCTTTTCTTCTTATTATTATTTTTTTAAAATGGTGAAATACACTTTTCAAGCAAGATACTTGTCTACTAGAATAGTGATTCACCTTCTACGCTATAACAGTCCCATAAATTATTACCTAGTTCCTGTTTTCACTCTTTAATGACTACTGCAGGTTTTGTTCTGGCTATGGGTTTTGGAGCCCTCTGTGGCGGTATCTTTGGTTCTGAAGTCGCAGAACACTGGAAGCAGCTCTACAAGTTTGATAAGGAGGGTGCTAATCTCAAGTTTCTTTACTGGTGGGAGGACGAAACACTAGGTCAGTGGTGTCAGCTGGCTTATGCATATAACAGTTTTTTTCTTTGCTCAAACCTCTTACTGATAATCAGTATTCCATCCATATGTGGTTGGTTCAGGATATGATCTGCTCAAATCTGGAGTCTCATATCCTTAGCACCAAACCTAATAACAACAATATATGAGTCAGATTCAAATTCTTGACATCAGATGTCAGGGGGTCTTGCCATGATAATTTAAATCTCAATTGGCAAGTAGAATGCCCACCTTATTACTCTTGCAACACATTTAAACTTATGCAACGAGAAAGTAGGTTGTCAATTGATCCGAGAAGCTTGAGTTTGGCTCAATTTCAACTTGAAGTTTGCTTGAACCAGGCTTGAGTTGAATATAATTTAACCAAGCTCAACTTCGGTTCACATGCTCGAAATTAATTGCTCTATTAGGATCAGCTCAAAAGTCTGATATAATTATTATAGTATATAATGCATTCTACCATATAAAAGTTTTTACTGATGGATATTTAAATTATTGTATTTTGTGGAATCATAATATATTTCATGGTATGTTTAATAATTTTTAGATTATTTATATTTAAGTATGAATGTTGATTCTTTTCTTGGTTTAATTGTATGAATTAGTGAAACTATAACTCAAGCTTGAACCAAGCTTTGCATTTGAGCTTGCAAGCTCGACACAAGCTTTAACTGATTTCCTCTTGATTTAGTCATCAAGTCAATCGGTTAGGCTCGTGTTTGACTCAAAATTGAAATTAACTCGAAGTAGGCTCAATCAAATAATAGCAATCAACCTTGATCTCAAAATTCAGCTTGAAAATAATTTCGAGCAAACCTTTATCAAACTCAAGCTTGATCGAGCTTGGCTCGATTGTACCCCTACTAGAAAGCAACCCTTTAAGGCTTTCTTGAACTAGGGCCTAGTTTAGGCCTTTTTTATCTGAAGTTAGAGAATTTTTTGCAGCGTTGAAACATAAACTACTGTTTTTAATCAGTAGGGGGATTTTATTTTTGCGAAACTGCCGCTTTAGTTTCCTTTTTGTGGATTCAGAGTTCAGACAACTTTTTTTCTTTTTAAAGGAATGGGCCAATTTTGAAATGATTGTTTACTTTGACCCTTGGCCCTAGTGGATAAATCCTGCTCGTGAATGTGCAATGCTATGATTTACATCATGGACTGTTGATTGAACTGGAAGAGACCAGGTCAGGGTCACCAGTTCAATTATCAGGTTGACCAGAATCGAACTATGATGCCATGATGACATAATAAATAATCATTAATTATTAATAGAAAAGATATTATATTAAAATTATAAATATACTTGAAAAATAGTAAAAAGTAAAAATATCTTAGCATTTTTATATCAACTTCTGGCACTCTATTGTCACCGGGCGTTGAGTAATGCATCACACCATAGCATCACCATATATAATTCAAGTTTTCAACAAGTGAACCATGTTAGAAATAAGTACCACAATTTATGGGGATTTGGACATACTATAACAATTTAATATATCAAGACACATGGACAACTTCTATCTATGTAATCATATTTTTCAAGAATTGATTATTTCTGGCATTTTATATGGGTGTTTGCTGTACTCTTCCTCAATATCCATAGCATAAAATCTACGTGTTCTTTAGCTTCTCTTCTAAGTGCTGCCAGTTTTGATTTATCATTGGTCTTTCCAATCCCAAATCTGAAATCAAACCAGTTGATTCTTATAAACTGCAGCACCATCAATTGAATTCATAATTGATTCTTTGAGCATTATCTAAATACAAAGGATTTAGGGGAGAATAGACGAGAAAAGCTAGAAGATATTTATATAATCAGCGGAAGATAACAGGACCATTACAAAAAGCTTTTTCTTTTTGCTAAAAAAAATAAAACTAGAAAAAACCTTGAATGATTCACAAATCTTGGAAGAGATAGAGAAATAAACTCTTTTAGCTTTGATTTCAATTCTAATTGATAACAAATTTTTTCTTAGAACAAGAAGAAATCTAAAAGATGTTTATATAATCAACCCAAGAAAATTTGCCTGCTTTTGAGAGCTTTCGTTTGGGGGGGAGGGAAGGGAATAATTTGAGAGGAATAATTTGAGAGAGTGGGATGCAGCTGGCCAGGCTTGGGTTAGTGTTGAGACCTAGAAGGACATGGGCATATGGGGAGGGAGGGAGACGTCGAGGTGGCAGGTGAGGATGAGAGTGTGTTTATGAGTGAGAAGGATTTTGTTGGCAATTGGGCTGGAGCCTAAGCATGAGTGGCGATGAGAACTGGAGAGACCGATGGCTTGAGAGAGAGAGGAAGAGTGGAGGAGAATAGTAGTGGTTGTTCACTGTCTGCTGGTCATCATCCACTAATGGGGGAGAAGAGATGAGAGTTGCATATTGAATGGAATGCCCTAGCCCCAATTTCCCAATTTTGGACCATTAACTAATAGGATGGAAAACTGGATGGATCACTCAAAACTGGAGTTGTTTGAATGAATTGATGGTTAAACCGGTGGTCCTTATGAATTAATGGGAAATCAAAATTGGTCTTACGGGTTTGCCCAAAATGCAGATCTGTCTAGTAGTTGACGGTTCAACCAGCAGTCTGGTCTTGAGATTTTGCATCATAGATTCAACAAGTATGTGCATTTAGTCTTAAAAATACTTTTGTTCACATAAACAAATTATGTACCTTCATATTAAAAGTGTGTGCAACTCTGTTTAAACACACAGCTAGTGTATCTGCTGGAGTCAAAGGTAGGACTGTCCGAGAAATTTAGAACTGGGCTATTCTTGCAATAAAATAGAAGTGCCCTGAATCTGAAAAAAGGACAATAAATTTGCTGTTTTTGCAAAATTTCCAGCTGCAGATGCTTGCTTCCTCTAGCAGCTTTTTTTTCTTCTCTTTTTTTCCATTTCTATATCCTTGCTCTAATTGGAAGCTTTATATGGATGAAGTTCCATGTAATCAGTAAGCACTGGTTGTGATCTGCTATGAGTCCTCTTGTTTGCAAACACCAAATTGGTGGGTGATACAATTCTGGTACATGTTCTCCACTTTGATAGGGGAGTGGATCCCACCTTCCCTGTCATGAGGTGTTTTATCACTGAACGAGCTAAAGTTTGTCAAATAGGTTGCAACTCAAAACAGTATCACCTTGATGGCCCCAACCCTAGAAAGATGATACGAGGCTTGCTGTTGTTTAAACTTTGCAATTGACCGTGTGCGCCCTTTAGGTGTTTGAGTCATTCTGAATTTTCCCACTTGCGTTTTACATTAGTAATTCTACATGAGCTGATGAGCCTGTTCTTCTTAGAATAATTAACTTATAAATCCTCGATTACTGAAGATCATTCATCTATTCTTCAATTCCTTCTTCACTCGTTATTGAATCTTTATGCTCTTCTGACAGGGAAGAAAAGCAATTGAAACTTGCTCAGGGCGCTTGATTCGTGCTCTCAGATCGGCAGGTCAACAAAAGCGAAGCCCTTATTGTGCTACTTGGGATGAAAGAAAAAGAAAACCCTGCTTTTTTCTGTAGTCTCCCAAATCAAATAACATGCTATGGTGTCAAGGTTCAAACAAACCGTATGTTTTCATTTGTAAGTGTTATACTTCATTATGTTGGAGGTGTGACGGTTGATCCATTTTCTGGATTCTTTTTGATTTGCTGGGCTATGTCAATTTATTGATGGTAAATCTCGGCTTGTGCCCAAAATCTGGCATTAATTTTCACCAGTTGGATAAGGATTTGTGCTGCACGATCTTTGTGAGTTTTGACATTTGGGTACCATGGAAAAAGTATTTGCAGGGATCATTGAATTGTATTGCATTGGGAAGGAGATGTAGGAGGATTTTGTAATTCATGAGTGAAGCAACAGTCCTATGGCCTTTTCCTCAAGAACACGAACAATTTCTGCAATAGTTGCGAGAGGTGATGTGAGCTAATGCGTCTCAGACCTACTGCACTAGACCTAGGTATCTTTTTATAGGTTAATGGTGGAAGACCTCAAGACCATTTTATTGGCTGATGGTTCCAATAGATTGTTTCCGTAGCTAGGAGGGTGCGAATGACAGTATGGCCTAAAGCTCACATTATATTTTCAACCCGTAGCTAGGAGGGCGGAAGACCTCACGTTATAAGTAGTAAGAATGGCATGTGTAGACAAATCAACCCGCATTACATTTTCAAATTTCAGTGTTTCAATCCTAGCCGCTGACGAGAACATCTGCGAACCTTAGTCAAGCAATTTATCCAACTCTATTTCCATCTTGTACCACTATTAGAATGCAACTAAATGCTTATGGAAAACAAGTTCAACCCTTTCTTAACATCAAACCAAAGCAGTAGATTGGAAAACTACTAGGACAGGACAGGACATCAAACCATCTCAGAGTCACTAGGACAGGACAGACTACAATAACTCTCCAACCGACTGTGATAAACCAAGCCTTCAAACATTCAGAATAATACTGACAGGTATTAGAATGCTAAATCACATATCATATGCAAGAACTAAATGCTTATAGAAAACAGGTTCAACCATTTCTTAACACCAAACCAAAGCAGTTGATTGGAAAACAGAGACCAACAGAAAGACATCAAACCATCTGAGAGTCACTAGGACAGGACAAACCACAATGACTCTCCAATCGACAATGATAGACCAAGTCTTTCAAACATTCAGAATAATACTGACAGGTATTAAAATGATGGCTTGAGGGATCATTGCCAATCCATACAAACAGTAGTTATTCACACCTTGATAAAGTCTGTGGCCCCTGCAGGCTTATTGTCTTCGGTAGGAAAAGCCCATCTCCGAGCTCCTAAAATGGGAAACACTCGTCCGGTATAGTTAGTGGGTATGGCACGTCAGCTATCTCTGGGCCTGCATCAAAATGCCCGTTTTGGTGTTCTATCGTTGGGGCTATATCTAAATTCCCATTTTGCTCTTCTATCTGCACACAAAACAAATAAATACATATAATAAGAAATAAATTAAGTATAAAAATGATCATTTTAAGCAACAGATACAATGAAGATTTTTTCGAGATCTCGGACCTTCTCTTGGAGATATTCATTGGCAGCAGTCAATATGCGCTCCTACGCAACAAAATCAACTATTCTAAGCAATCACCATAATTTTCATGGTTGCATAATCTGACTTTTACTTTTGGTGGAAGATTTTTATACGGGTAAAAAAAGAAAACTTTTACTCCTACCGGCGAAAAAAATAAAGAAAACAAGGTTTTTTTTTTCTCTCTTCGCACAGTTTTAGTGAGTAGATGTTTGGAAAAATAGAACTAAAGTAGATGTATTACCACCTTATTTTTAAGGGACTGGATTTCTTGGAACATGATCTGCATCTGTTCATGAGAAAATTTAATTAGGGTCGCATGTTTCATTTGAGAAATTAACTAGACACATGACAGTCAAAGATAGGATGTATCAAAAAATTAGTAAGTTGAAGCCTCCCAACCTTTGTAGCACGTATTTGATAGGTCCATATCTCGAGATGCCTTTCCAAGGCATGCAGCTCCTCCAGGGTCATATTTTCAGCGCCTCCATCTCCAAACATGTACCTGCCACCCAATTTCTTTGAACTCATACACATTCTATGTTATTGAGTTTGTGTTAAATGTGTGCATGTGTGAAAAACATTTGGGTTAATTTTACATTCGTTGTTTTATTTGCAAGGTAGGCTTGAAGGTCTATTTTTATTTTTATTTTTGACACCAGATGGAGATCTTGGTAGAGTTTACTGGTAAAAGAAAGATTTATTTAACCATTTCCTAGTAGCTGGGGGAAGGCTTAATATTTGCATGTAAAGAAATATTGATCATTAACACTATGGTGGATATATAGTTATTTTGCACCCAGTGTCATTACTAATTGTTACTTGCACATAAAATCTAATTATGTCCTTCTCATCAAGCTTAATTTGAGATTTCATGTTGGAAGGAAGTAATTAAACACGAAGAAATTGGGTTACAGGCCACTAGTTGCGCACCTTAAACCTGCTTCATGCCTGGTTGTGGTGATTTCTTACAACTAATGCTGTGGAGGTTTTGAAATCTTGGTACTTATCTTGCAGGCATTTGACCTAGGCAATTCTAATTGATGGTGCTCAATATTTTGAGACAAAGAAATTGCATGATGAGCTAGGAAAAAATAGTAGAAGGGCACCATTTTTTCTACTTCTACATATATATGTTATGTTGGTGATAACAAAGTCACCTATTTGTTATCATGGTATACTTTAGATAGGGCTATGTAAGGATATTTGGGAAACTACACAATAATAAGAAATTATGAAGGGGACCTTCTAGAGAAGTAACTACAATGACTCTAAAAGGGTACTTGAAGTGCTTTCTTGTTCCCTCTCATTCAAGACCTAATCATCCAAAGCTAGTTAAAGGTGCACCTTGGGTCCCTGGGGTTGGAATTTGTGGCATCCCTATTGAAATGTATTAGCCTACTGCATTAAGGAGCGTAGAGCAAGTAGAGAGGCAGCATAAAAAAGATAAAGCCAATCATGAATAGGAAAAAGATCCAATCATGAATAGGACAAGGGATAATTAAAGATTCTATAGCGTTCTTCTGCCTCCTCAACCCGAGAGAAAGGAAAAAAAGAAAAGATCCCATCAGTTGTAAGACCTTCATCTTCTCTTCCTAAAAGGATTTGCATATAACTTGGAGGGTTTTCATTCCTTGTCCTATGGTGTTCATCCTTATTCCTCTCCAAATGTAGGTCTGTGTATATAAATGCATGCACGTAGCTAGTTCTGTAGCTAGAATTGGATCATTAATTTGGTCGTTTAATTTGGTGATCTCTCCCTAGATGGTGGGATGGTCCCTTTATTATTATAGTGTACATTTCTTATATTGTCATGTTAAAGGACATCTTCTCATAATATCTATTGCAGGATCAAAGCCAACTTCCTACTAACCAAATTATATTTGTTTTTAACAGGACAACAAGCTAACAAAACGCACGGTATACAAGCCATCTTTTAAAATGCACATATATGCATATAGCATGCAAGGTCAAATTAAACACACAAACAAAGCAAGCGATACATGACAAGCAATGCTAATTTGATATATAATTAAGAATTACAACATGTACATACTCTATTTTATTCCAGGTCTACATAGTAGCAAGAAGCTAAGCTATTGCTTCTAGCATTTTCATTTTTTCCTTTCATTTTCATTTAATTTATAATTAGAAATTAATCACAAGGTGGACATGGCTCATGCTAGTTTGCTTTCATTATCCATTGCTGATATAATTAGAATAGCATATATGTAAATACCTGAATATATGTAAACATGGAAGTGCTCCGGGGGCTCACCTTAAACACTTATGCAGTAGATATATCTCTTTCTTTAGCATCGATATATCCTGTTCAGATTCCTGAATATAGGGAGAAATGTTGACCTACGTACGAGAGAAGATAATTGTGAACTATAGGATGTAGATAGCTTATAATTTAATGATGTTATATCTTAGGTGCAACCTCCAATTAGTTTAGGCAATCATGAACTATAATATAGCATGCTTCATGTGCCAAGGCAAGCATGAAGATTAAAAAATCATGCATGTACTGTGCAGGTTATAGCATTGCATGCTTCCTCCTTGGACCCATAGGCATGAGGATTAGAAACCATCCACTATGAAAGCTAGTCATGCACTGAATATATTATAAATATTTTAATGTCACCACAGAAAAGGGTAATTGAGCTAGTTGAGTAAACTCATATATACTGTGATCTACAAATTTAGTTTAAATGTGAAATATTTGACATTCCCACATGACACAAAATTTTGCAATTTTTCCTTTGTGTCTATAGCTATTAGTATCTAAACACTAGATTATCTTTGTTTTTTTTATATATATGTTAGGCATGCCACCTTCCTAAGTTGAACTTGAGACCTCACTCTTGAGGAGAGGGGAGCCAACCAGCGGAAATAAATACAGTTGACAACCCTAGATTAAGTACTCAGTCACCATTGAAATACACGCATGAATAAAAATGTACAGACATACTCATGCATACACATTTATGTGCATGTATAAAAACATGCATAAACTCGCACACATGCGCATGCTACCACACAAGCGGGCATGCATGCAGATGCACGGGCCAATTAAGACATTGAAGAGGTATGACCAGTGCATGAAATTTTAGCACCAGAACACTTGTGCTCCTCTTTCTTATTCACAAGAATGGTTGCCCAAGCCTTCAGTTATTGAGCTGGAGTTGCAACGATTTTAGAAGTTGTTTACATAGGTCGATGGGAGTAGTGCAATTTTCTTACCAAATTAACATGCTAATTTAGTTCCGTAATTCTCCTTTAGAAAACATTAAGATAACTAAATGTAGAGCAGTAAAAAGCCTATGCTACAATACTAGGATAATGCCCCTCTCTCTATAATAATCTTTTACCCTAAGATAGACAACTTTCTCGAAGAGCAGACGTTAGGGTTCTCATGACCAATGACTCAGCAAGCTGCCAAGTTAGAAGCTTTGGTAAGACCACTCTCCTTTAGACCACCTGTCAATGAGAAGATCCTATGCTATGAAAAGGAAAGAAGTGTTGACATCCTAAAAGGTCTGAAACTAGTGGTTGCTGCAACTCCCAATAGTAATATTGCTTGCATCCGAACTCCAAATCTTGCTCCTTGTCTAGCTCCAGCAGAATTCCCACTTTATAATTTGTCTATTATCGATCATATGGGAACAATAAACGAAACCATAATCCAACTCTTAACCCATTTATATAGGATTTGCCTCTTACCATGCATGTTTCTCGCATGAGCTCCCTTCCCCAGTGACGCTAAGGAACCCTTTGAAAGAACCAAGTTGAATAGAAAAGTGCCCACTAGAGCAAGAAAAAGAAATCACTAGATAACCTTGTTGTTGCTACATATTCCAATCTTCTTTGCACAAAAGACAGATTTCAGTCAATATCTACTCAATTAGAGAAAAAAACCCTCCGTCAATTGAATCCACTGTCACCTTGAGGTAATAAGTGCTCATCTATCCATCTGTATTCTGAATGACACAATTTTTAATGTTTTCTAAACTCCAAAAGAGAGATCGAGAGCGTGAAAATGACCTGTGGTTGGTTCACTTCACCACCTTCTGTTTGAACTTCTCCACTTGCCTTCCTGTACCTTTCTATCAAGCCTTCCATAGTCCTTAGATAACTCAAAAGAAAGAAAAAGAAAAAAAAAAGAGGTTCATCAGTTTAAGGCTTATAACAAAAGCTATCTAGGTAAGTTAATTTTGACTGAGCATATTGCACCACATATGAGATGATAGATGTAAGACGAGCGGGAGAGCCAAGAAATAAATAGCATGTACCCCTTAGTAGCTAGCTCATACAGCTTGCCATGCGGGGAGAAAATTATGATTCCGATTTCGGCATCACACAGCACAGACAGCTCCTTCGCCTTTTTCAGCAGCCCTGCCCGGCGTTTGCAGAAGGTGACTTGCCGGTGGACGGGATTCTCGATCCTCCTCATCTGCACCTTGCCACGCACCATCTCTACAGACAACCTTCCACTAGTTTAGACTAGCTTTGAGGTTGCTGCACTGCTGGAAGCTCTCCCTCGCTCCTGCACACAATGATGGTAACTTCGTGAGGAGGGGCTGGACTTCATATAAGAGAACATTCAAGCCAAAATAATTGATCGGTTGGGCCATCTTTATGCATCATTGAATCACCTGAGCGGTCCTCTCTTTGATCCACTTTAATATATACCTTATTGAGCCTGATGGTAGATCAAGAACCTCATGTCATGCCTATCAAGTTCTTTAGATGCACAGCAACTCATGACTACTCTCAATTCTCTAATGCGTTAGTGGGGTCTTTTGCAGACCCTCCATAGAACCTGCTAGTCTTCTAAGCTAATGAGTTGCCCATATGGTGCCACCGCGGCATTCCTCTCTGAATAATCTTATGTCTCAGTGACTGTGAATCTTCCCTTTAATTTTATTTTTTGCGAGCGTTTGTGCTCTCTTTGTGAGAAAGCTAGCTGATGGTCTAAATGAACTATTTTTGGAGTCACATCTCTTCCACTCCTTCCGCTTTTTCATGCTCTGGGGGCAAGAATCATGTCAAATCAACATTGAGGTTCTCGAAGGGAATCCTCCTTCCCCCACCAATGACAGCCTTCATGAGATCCAACCCCGCATTGCCAGGGTTTTGGAAGAGGGCCACTTGGTGCCCCTGGGCAGGAGGAGACATCTCCTTGTGGCGTGCCTCATGGATGCTTGTGGTTAGGGTATAAAGCTTCATTAGATTCCAATTACTTTTCTTAATAAAATGGGAAGATGAGGGTAAAAGCGGATTGGACTTTAATAAAAAGAAACCTAAGTGCCCTTTCATGCATGGCCTATTTGAAATTGATTGGCTACTCTTTGTTTTGTTGGTTCCTATTCTCTACAGTGTTTCCTTAATTAAGGAACAAAAAAGGCCAGAATTTGCAAATAAATTGGAGAGACTCGTGCTGATATAAGGAAGAGTATATGCAGATATGCAGTAACCATTCTATCTGCTTATTTGGTGGACATAGTTTTTTCTCTCTCTTTTTTGATTGAAATATTTTTTGGACACAGTTGTTGTTAGGAACCACCTGAAAGCATGAAATTTTCAATTCTTTGGTCTTATTAATCAGATAGTGTGCCTTCTTACTTGTTGGTATCTTTTTGGTTCAAGCAGTCAAATGTTCAGGGCATATATTCATGCATCTATAGCTAACTAATTTGCTATTTAATTGGTTATTTGAACACAGAGCAACCTATTTTGTTTACCAAGGAATTAGGCCATCAAAAAAAAAAAAAAAAACAATTTCTGTACTTCAGACAAGGATTCCACTTTAGCATTATAGCACATACTTATTTACATTGGCTCTTGCATGCTTTTTATTGAACTTAAACGCCACAATCCTCCAATGAGTAACTAGGAAAAAAAAATACCATAAAAAAGAGTAGCCAGAAAAAAATTAATGAGCTTAGCTTAAATCAAAAGGATTTATTAAAAGAATTATGAGAAAGGAGGAAAGGATTTAGTTTCTTCTTTCTATTGTCTACTCAGTAAATCCAGTACATTCTGTGTTTTAATAAAGCTTCGGGTGCTTTTCACCATTGTTTCCTCAAAACAAAAGAAAAAGAAATCTGAAAGGATTTACTTGCAGGGTTCGTCTAGTCGGAAGAAATCTAGCATGAGAAAATAAATTTTATATTAAATTATCATATTTAGTACCAAAATAGATGAAAGATATGGTAAAATAAATAGTAAAACATATGTCTATTTTTTTTTTTAGAGAAGGTAAAATAAATACTATTAAAAGATAGTATTGATCTCCTCATACTAGATTACCGAGTAGAGGTAATGTAAAATTTAAAAATTTAAAATACCCACAATTATATTATATTAATAATATATTAGTTATATGATATAATTAATATTAGTTATATTAATATATTGAGTAATAATATATTTAATATATTAATGTATTATTAATATATATTAATTATTAATAAATAATTAATGAATATTTATCAATTATCAATAAATCTAATATATCATTTCTTAATATATTTATTTATATACCAAAGCATACCAACAAGAAATATATTTTTAATATATGTATAATTAATTTAAAAATATTTATTAACTCATAATATTCGAAATAGTCAATATATTGACAATGCCTATGTAAGTGGTGGCCAACAAATGGATCAAAAAAAATATTATTATTTGATTATTTAAAAGTATTGTTAGGAATTTGGTAATATTTTCGTATAAGATTCGCTCCAACCAAACTTTTCCATCTTGTCTTCACCGGGGTTTGTATTAAAGTTAATAAAGCAAAGAAGCTCCTTGAAAAGGTTTGGATCGATGTCGGAAATGGAAGCCTTGAGGAACAATGTGTAGAATATGAATGGATTTCTCTTACATGTATTAATTGTCCCATCTTAAGCTGAGAAGTTTTGACACTCAGGTGGACATTGAGATCGAGTTTTTTTTTTTAAATTTCTAATTTTTCTGATGTTATTTTCTGGTGTAATTTTTCTACCAACTAAAAATAATAAAATTTATTTCCTCCTATAATTATTTTTTTAGATAGATAATTTTCAGACCATCTCAGGGCTCAGGCCTCATAATTAAGCAGATATAAACAAAACAAAAAAAAAATAAAAGAGGCATCATTGCATAGTTCTTGCTCACAAGTGGGGAGATTTGAAAACTCCTACGCAGGTGAACTCTGCTTGGTCTTTGGTGCTTTTTTCAGGCCCCTCAAGTTTGTAGCATTCCTCCAATAAGTTCTTCATCAGTGGAAGGAATGCATCACTGTCAGGTGTCGGGTTGAGGGGAGATCTTCTTTGTAAGAAGAGACAAGTGTTAAGAGATGGGGGAAAGGACATGGGGATCATTTCCAAGAGACAACCAAATTCCCAAGAAGTGCAAGAGATTCTATGAGCACGTATTTTTCCAATAAAGAAGCACATCAACTGTGGCCATGCTTAAAAGGGTCTCCATTTTCCCTGGCTAGCATGGTGTGGATGGGATTCCAAGGTTTCCCAATATCTTATGGGAGCTCCACAGACCTTCCAATCTGCAAGGGGATTTCTTGAGACCCCATGTAACCGACAAATCAGTGTAGACCGCATGGTCTAAAAGCTGAAACCATATAGAAAATTCTGGGTAGAAACTCCACTACCAATGGTTCTTTGGATGACCACCTTTCAAATGCTTGAATGACCTCCTCTCAAATGCTTCATGCAACCTGAAAGCACCCACTTAATGTATATCGTGATTTCATTTCATGACGAAACTCGATTTGTGGCTTTAATTTGCTTTGCATGAAACATCATGAGAAATAATAGTATGTTTTGTTGTCACACTTTTTATTAGGCCTCTAGTGCCAACTAATGATCTATCAAAGACCCTAAAAACTTACTTGTTTTGTATTGAAAAGGAATAGAGTTCCCTCTTACTGTTCATGCACGTCAAAGGTACTTTGACAAGAGAATAACAAAATTTTCTTAATCAACCTAAAAAGAGGACAGCACAAAGTGCAGTGAAACCCATGATATTACTTGTCAAATATCCAAATTTAATCTTTAGTTTGTGTTTTGGCATTAGCTTTTAGCATGCCAATATTGCTCGTAGAAGGCAAACTCTTGGATTGGACACCCTAAGTTGGCCCCATTCCCCAAGCTAGTTTAGTAAAGATACCCTAATCAGCCCTCTTAATTTATCTCTCCCCCCTTTGTCTAGAGAGAAGCAAGAGAAGTGGACTAATAAAATAGGGGTATTTAGCACTCGCCCCTCTGACCCTTAGGATTTAACCCTTAGTCCAGTATACACTTTGATCCAATAATTTGCACATTGTTACAATTATTTTCAGATACACTGATATCCATCTTGCAGATATTTGCACAACATTTTGTGTACGCTTACAGGTATTGAACACATCTACACCGGTATTGAACACATTTGTATTCACAATATTTAGGGTCGACGAGGGCTAAACATTATACGGCTATTTGAATAAAAAAATGGAATTAAGTTTCAGCCATAGGAACTAAACATCAGATCACAGCCAATCAAATGACTGGAATATCAACTTCCTCAATAAAATATATATTGGAAATGCATGTATTAATTTTAATCATATTGACATTACAGCCATTTGACAT
This sequence comes from Phoenix roebelenii, assembly GCA_025769935.1. NCBI lineage: Eukaryota > Viridiplantae > Streptophyta > Magnoliopsida > Arecales > Arecaceae > Phoenix > Phoenix roebelenii. Next base: position 10,490,876 of record JAOXJJ010001007.1, read on the forward strand.
GCTTATTCTTATATTACCTATGCAATTTTCCCAAGTACAAAACATTTTTGTAACTAGATAACCAAAAAAATTCCTCCCAGCCTTTAAGATTTGATCAGCTTAGAAGAAAAACAAGTCAACTAAATTAAAAAGTTTTTTTTATTATATAAGAAAGCTTATGACAAACTTAATACTAAATAAATGTGATAAGAATTTCTGCCCTATCCTCTCACAATTCTAGTACAAAGAAGAATTATTATCTCTCCTAAACGGGCGCATCCAGTTCTAAGGCCTGAGCCACAGAATAAGAAACGGAGAGTCCTGTATCCTAAAACCGGATCAGAGGTACAAAAAAGTTTTCCTATCATGGTTGCTCGATGGCACATTGAGCTCAAATCCCACAGGCAGATCTGGGTTAGCCAAGAGCAGGTGACCCAAATGCTGCCAAATCTGTGTACCCTTGGGCTACCACGTTGTTCCCCTCCTCCCTATCATTGTCCCCGGCCACAATAGAAGCGCTCTTGAAGGCCTTTCTTGCATCATAGGAAGAAGGCCATGGAGAACCTTAATCCTCCCATCTTTACTGTCCACATTTTTGGCTCGATCGCATGGCAATAGAGGATACCAAATTTGTTCGGTGATCGAGCCTTGTATAGCCCAAGTGAGTCTGGGTTCGAGTCATAACACTCATGTGTTGAATCACTTTACTGCACATGAATCCACTGTTGGATTGCGCAATGCTCGCCTCAAGATCTATGCAGCGGATGAACGAAGGAATCGAAATGCTTCGAGATCTGTGTGTGGTATGATCTAACGGTCGATGTTGTGAAAGAATATCGATCATTTAAAAGGAACTTCCTCAGGCTTGTCATTGGATGAGATGGGTTCTTCTCGCTGTCCATTTAATCAAGTTCACATCCACATTTAAATTTTCTTTATTTTCGGCTTTAGACTAACCATAATCATCCCAGCCCATGATGAAACAACCAATAATAACATGATTAGTCCAGAGCGCCACATCTATTAATCCGATTATACAAGTGTGGGTTATATTCATATATGCATCCATCATACTATCCATCATAAGCAAATATGATCAAAATACGATTTAATACCAAAACCATCATAAAACCATTCTTGCTTCTTACTCGTAGCATATCATACATATATAAACTACAAAATATCTATATCATGCAGGTCAGTGTACAAGGATTTTTAACTCTTTGCTGACAACCCAGAAAGACTAACACGATCTTGGAATCAGGGTGTGCAAAACCTTACTCAATGTTCTCTTATCCAAAAGATTGTTCTCCTACATAACCAAGTCAACATAAAAAATCATCTGAGGTATCCGACAATCCAGAACTCTCTACTCATCCCCTAAAGGGTCCACTATCAGGTAGTACTCTTGGACTACTCTCTAAGTTCCTTTAACCAAAACTTTTTGGGATTAAGCTAGAGAGAGAAAATACCAAGAGAAAGAAATAGAAAGATAGAGAGAAAATAGAGTACAAGATGTCCTTGAGCTTCTTCCTGCCCGGATGACTGTAGCCCCATACAAAACCAGGGATGACTGTGAAAATAGATTCATATAGAAAAATATACGAGGCCAGCTAGAGGACAACACCTAATTGTTTGAATCGGTCAACACAACGAAATCCAATTCATCTTATCAAAAAACGTATATTTAGTTGATGCAATAGATTAGGGATTATCAATTATGGGTCTAATGATGGCTGACAACAGTCGGGTATAGGACGGCTAGGATCGACTACATAGTAGCGTTAACGATCCAGGTCGATCCGCTCTAGCCAATCAAGCTAATAAAATTACAAACAAGAATCAGACCATGGTACATATAACACAATAGAGATTCATGATAATAGAGTTCAATGGTGCTTGGCAATGATCGGAGTAAGGCTAGCGCGATGTGTGGTCGCAGCGATACTAGTCGAAAATTCTCTACTAGGATTAACCTGGATCTACAATGAAAACATCTGGGATCCTCTTGCTGGGTCCATAGAACCACGTGAAGAGAGAGAAACAATCTAAGTAGAGAGAGAAATTCTAGTAGAGAGAGAAAGTCCCATAGAGAGAAGAGAGAGGAGAGAGAAACTCTAATGCCACGTATGCCACAGCCCCTAGTAATCTTAAACCTTAAGCTCTGATAGGTTTCTTATCAAAATCTCTAATGATCTTAAACCTAAGTTCTGATAGTTTTTCTATCACAATCTCCAATAATCTTAACCTAGGCTCTGATACCACTCTATTATGCCCCGATCCCAGTATCCTGGTTCGTCACACGACACAGCCGCATGAGTCCTAGGGCAGTGCCCTAAAGATCATTCAAGCCTTAAGATGAACAAAAATTCAATAATACCATAATAAATCAATTAATCCAAATAGTTGAAGTCAACATATCCAATTAATCATCTGGTTCAGTTACAGGATCTTCAAATATTCATCAGCATCAAAGATAAATAAACTAGCTAACTAGCTAATAACTCTGATACTCGCACTCCATTCCCATCCCATCCGGTACTATACATCCTGTGACTCTGAAAAAAAGAAAGAAGAAGAGCTTGTGAGCTTGATGGCCTAATAAGAATCTCCACACAACCACACCAACAAAATAATAATATAAGTTTAAAAATCATAAAAAAATTATTGCACACATCATGAAATCACGAACCAACAATCAATAATGCCGAATAATCAATATAAATATGCACATCAAATATTAATAGAAATCCAGCTGCTCAAGAGTGATATATCATATGATATCTTATAAATCTTCATTAGCATTTTCAATGCTTTTTATTTCATTCCTTTTTAATCTTGATCCATATCAATTATTTTTCCAACTTTGGACTAAATCTCAGTCACATTTGCAGCCCATGATGGCTAATCAATAGTATCACATTTCCAGCTTATGATAGGGCAACTAGTAGTTTCACATTTCTAGCCTGTGATGGTGATAATCACATCACATTTCAGTCCATAACGAGACAATTGATAGTATCACATTTTCAGCCTATGACAGGACAATCGATAGTATCATATTTCTAGCCTATGATAGGGTCATCGATAGTATCACATTTCTAGCTTGTGATAGGGCAACCGATAGTATCACATTTCCAATATGTGATGGAAATTGATAATAACGAGATAAGCCCAAAGTTGCTACTCATTTAATTAAGTTCACATCCACACATCAATTCCTTTTATTTTTGGCTTTAGACTTACTTGGGTCATGTTTCCAACCCGTGATAGGGCAACAAATAATAACATGGTTAGTCCAGAGCACTACATCCGTTAGTTCGATCATGCAAGTGTGAGTAATTCTCATATATGCACCTATCATCCTATTAATCACAAACAAATGTGATCAAAATATAATTTAATACCATAACCATCATAAAATCATTCTTGCTTCTTACTTATCTAGATCCTAGCATTTCATATACAAGTACAAAATATCTATATCATGCAGGTCGATGTATAAGAATTCTTACCTCTTTGCTAACAACCCAAATAGACTACTGCAATCTATGAATCAGGGTGCACATAATCCCGCTCAATATTCTCTTGTCCAAAAGATTGTTCTCCTATAGAATCAAATCAACATCAAAAATCATCCGAGGTATTCGACAACCCAGAACTTTCTGCTGGTCTACTAAAGGGTCCACCGCCATATAGTACTTTAGAACTACCCTCTAAGTTCCTTTAACCAATTTTTTTTCGGATCAAGCTAAAGAGAGAAAATACTAAGAGAAAGAAATGGAAAGAGAGAAACTAAAGTACAAGATCTCGTTGGGCTTCTTTCTACTCAGATAACTGTGGCCCCATATAAAACTAGGGCCGACCATAAAAATAGATTCATATAAGAAAATATACAAGGCCAGCTAGAAGACAATGCCTAATTGTTTGAATCGGTTAGCACAATAAAATCCAATTCATCTGATCAAGAAACATATATCCAAGCATGGCAATAGATTAGGGATTATTAATTATGGGCCCAATGGTGGCTGACAACAGTCGAGTGTAGGATGGCTAGAGTCGATTAGATATCAGCGTCCGACGATCTGGGTCGATTAACTCTGGTCAATCAAGCCAATCAAATTATGAAACAAGAATCAGACCACGGTACATGTAACACAATAGAGATTCATGATGATAGAATCTAATGGTGCTTGGAGATGGGAGAAATAAGGCTAGCACGATGAGTGGTCGCAATACACTAGTCTAGAGCCCTCTATTGGGGTTAACTCAGGTTTACAATGAAAACATCTAGGACTCTCTTGCTGCATCCATAGAACCATTCAAAAAAAGAGAAATAAGAGAGAGAAACAATCCAATTAGAGAGAGAAAATTTAGTAGAGAGAGTCCCATAGAGAGAAAGTTCCGTAGAGAAAAGAAGTCCAATAGAGAGAGAAGCTCCATAGAGAGAGGAGAGAGAAAAAGATAGAAGAGAGGAGAGAGAAAGAAGAGAGAGGGCTCTCTTCTTCTTCCCCAAATAAGGGGAGAGACGTTCCCTCCCTCTCTTGTTCTCAAATCAAGAAGGTGGTGGCCATGGTGGCCCACTCCGATAGTGTCGGCCCACGATGGTCCTTTGGTCGCACCCTTGCCGATGATGGTGGCCACTCGGCACAATGAAGAGGAAGAGAGAAAGAAAGTGAGAGCAAGGGATGATCAATCTTGGCCTGGATCATGGCCGATTCCACAGATCAACAGCCAGACTTTAGGGGTCTTAGACGGCAGCAAAATCCGGCCGAATCTGGCAGCCGGTGGTGGTGGAACTTGGAAGAAAGGGCACCGAAATAGGGCACCTCTATTTTGGGAGGAACTTCGGTGATTGCTGGCTTAATTAAACATGGCAACAACTCTAAAACTAGGAAAAGAAAGAGATGAAGGGAAAGAGCTCTCACCTCGATGCGGCGAAGCTTCAAGTAAGGTTTCCGGTGAGGAATCAAGGGGAGAACTCGAAAAAGCAACTCGAAATCTGTGGCGATTCCCGGCAATTCGTGTGGTGGAAATCTGAGTAGAAGAATGGGAGATATATAGTTGTGATCCTAGAGTTTGATTCGAACTCGGATCGCCTTATGGAAGTCTCTGACTCCGCCGAATTTGTAGGAGGAGGAAGGCTCCCAGTCAGGGTCTTCTACCCCATTTCCCCCATGGCCGAGCATGGGTCGACCTCGGGCCTGCCCCATTCGGGCCGGCCCATAGGTCCAGTTTGGGCTAGGCCTGGCCACTCCGGGCCGGCCCATGAGCCCAAGACCAGGTTATTACATAATGTGTGGTTATAAACTAGATTGAGTGATCAAGAACTTTGGGCTTATCTCGTTACCATGGCAAGCCCCATCACATGCTAGAAATATGGAACTATAGTAGGCCCTATCACAGGCTGGAAATGTGAAACTATAGCAACCTTGTCACATGCTGAAAATGAGAAACTATAGTAGGCCCCGTCGCAGTCTGAAAATGTGATTCTATAGCAGGCTCCGTCACAGGTTGGAAATATGACCGGGATGTGACCTAAAGTCGAAAAGATAATTAATCCGGATCAAGTTAAAAAGAAATCGAATGAAAAGCATTGAAAATACTATTGAATGTTTATGAGATATTGTATGATATATTACTCTTGAGAGGCTAGATTTCTATTGATATTTGATGTATATATTTATACTGATTATTCGAGCATTGTCGATTTGTGATTGCGTGGTGTGTGTGACAATTTCTTGCGGTTTTCAAACTTATATTATTATGTTGGTATGGATTCTTATTGGGCTATGAAGCTCGCAGCCCCTTCCTCTTTTTTTTTAGAGTTGCAGATATGATTGAGATCACAGGTGGACGAGATAGATAGAACATCATTGATACTGGTTGGATGATCAAATTTTGTAATTGGACCAACTTTATTATTCGGTATAAATTGAGATCATTATTGTTCAATGATATTGAGGTTGTAATATATTTTTAGGTCTTGCATATTCTCTAGCACTTTGCCCTGGAGAGCATGCAGCCGTGTTGCATGCCAGACCTGGGTGCTAGGTTTGGGGAGTGACACCTACAAACTACGAAGTGTTGAGTGGCTTATCCTAATTGTACTGTAGTTCATGAAGGAAAAAAAACCATAAATATACAATGCAGTTGCTGCCATGGTTTAGTCCTTAAGATAACCATATCATAGTAGGAGGATCAGCCAGGTTTCAACCGAAAACACAACGAATCTTTGAGTTCCACAGTTAGGTGGAAACCATGAATGCCAAAACCTTGCATATATATATATATATATAGGTTGATCTTTAATTATCAGACAACCATATGGACAGTGGTACGATGGACCAGATATGTGCCATCAAAAAATCAATTCATTTTGTGGGAAAGGTTGAAGTTCTTTTGGGGACATGGAATAAAGTCATGATAAACAGAAAGTTCAACTCTTTTAAATATGCAAAAAAAATGTAAATCCAAATAAATCTATGTGAGAGTCGTAAATCCTTGTGTCGGTGATGGAAGAACAAGGATCATAGCAAACATAGTAATGCATATTCTGTTTACCGTACCAGTTTGATATGGAACCTTGTAGATGCCTATGCTATAAATGGAAGGGCATGTGCTTGTGTCATGAAGTTTCTTTCTGCTTATTTTATTTTCGAACTGGCACAAGACATTTTTTTGCTTTATTTTTTTTATAAATAAATGATACATAACCTGTCTTCAAATAATTTTCGCATGTTTGGCAACATGTGGTGCATTTTTGTGCAAGTTTCTTCTCATGATCTCTGTCAGCAGTGACTCTGAAGTGGATTGCAGGTCACAAGGAGGTCTGAAAATTACATAAGTCATTGTTCATTGTTTCTTGGATATTTACTTCACCAACCAGAGCAACTTTGCTTTTGTTTCTTGGATATTTAAATCCTACTCAGCCTTCAAAAAAGGCCTATAGGGACTTTTAACTTTTAACAACAGTTGCAGCCAGACAAGGTTAACAGGCAGATGTCCATTTCTGATGGCAGGCTGCAAGTGTGAGTTTATTTCTGTGTCTTCCTATGCCTTCATAGGCACTTCGAATGCAGCGGTGTTTAGATTTCTCGGTGTGTCGTTCAGTTGCATTTGTGAATCTTATTATTCTTGCCACACAAATCATTGATGAATATGGGCAGAACAACAAAGATTAGCAGAATCTTGTATTGATGCTGACTGTAACCAAAACTCAGTCTGATATAATTGTACATTGTTTTTTAATTAACACGGTCTAGTTGGACTGAGTGTGCATGTTCTCTTCTCAAATAAGTGGATATTTTCTAGTGATGGATACCCTAGTTTTAGCAAACCTACCACTAATGGATATTAAATTCTTATTTACTTATTTTTTTGAGACATAGTACTTCACATAATCTCCTTAGCGGCTATGGTATAAAGTTCGGCAGGAATATTAGTTGTCCATGCACAAGTTGGTACTCATATCTTTTTGCACTGCATCAAATTAGCAGCCCTAAGTCATGGTGAGCCAAGTCTGTGCTAACCTTTTCGATTGAGGGAAATTCCACCACCACTCCGCATGTTATCCAGAACAAGAGCATGAATTTTAGCCGATCTTTGACCATCGCACTGATGCCTTTGATGAACATCAGCCAAACTCTTCAGACTTGATGCACACTTATGAAGCTGCAACTTTCGGGGCTTCATCAATCTTGTGTGCCATCAAAACCCACCTCTGAAATTTTAACAGCCAGGAAAGCACAATGACTCTATCTTGGTCCTGCAGTCGTACACCGCAGCCGCTTGCTTTCGATGCTTCTACGTGCATGCCTACTTTCATGGTTCTCAGACAACACAAGAATTCAAAACAGGCCTTAATATTTTCTGCTACTCATGTTGTAAGATGTACAGAGTCTGTTATTTCTACATAGTTGAAAGATGTACCCCGTTTCAGGCTTGGGTTCCTGATTTATAATGGTATTCCTTGGTGATTCAATTTGATCGTAGTAATCTATCAGGATAAGAAAATCTGATTCCTTTTTTTCATAATATCACGGCTACTAGTATTCATTATCTTGATTTTCGAAATCTTGATAATTTGCAAAAAGGTGAGGAAAAAAAATTATGGGATGATAAATGAAAAATACTCGGAAGAGTTCATGAAAAAATAATTTGCTTAACTTTTCTATAGCATAGCAAATGGACATTCATTGCACCAATTCAGAGCCTATTGGATGATATTTCACAAGTAAACTAAGATAGCATAATCTTAGGGTTGGTCATTGAAGGCCAGCACCTCAGATGGATGGACACGCTTAGAAAACAAAGTTAACTATAGGGGAAGCATCAACAGAAAACAAAGCCGACTCAGGGTTATAGTTGCTGAACTGGGTGCTTTAATTTGGCATTAAAATAGTTATAAAGAAACTGAAACTCAAACTTGAAAACCATCGACCTTTAATAAAACAACATTTTCGTCATTTAAGAGATACAAAAAGATGAAGTATCAGGGAGTTTAAGTTAAGGCAAACTAAACGACGCTTACCATTTGCTTGCCTTCTCATGCTTCTCTCAGTTTTAATATATCAGCTTATGTCTAAGGAACTCTCTAGCATTTCATTTTTACCTTCACTACTTGTTCCTACCAAGCAGGGACCCGAGAAAGTTTCCATCCAAAATTTTGCTCAATCTCTATAGTCGTTACTTTCAGCATAAAATGCCGATTCTGCAGCTGTGAAGGAGACCTCATGATCATGAATTATGCACCAAAAAAGAATTCGAGGGTCCAGATTATGCGGTTGCAATCCCCATTCCGGGAATGTGTGTATCTTCATATGAGCAAGCAGCTGTCTGCATAAACTGCGAGCATGTTTACAGGGACACTAAAAAATATGGCTTTCTTTTGAATAAGGTATTTGTGCTGATTGCTATTCCATTACATCATTCTGGGCCTTTCTCTACCATCACTTTCCTGCGAGCCTGTAGCTTTTCCTTCGATATCTTGCTCTTTTATAAAACTAGCCGTTCACTCAAATCAAGGCGTTTGAGGATCTATCGGAGCATGTGTTTAGTCCCATTTGTGGAGCAAATCTTAGATAATTATATAAGATTAAAAAACTCAAAAAATATCTTCCGATTAGCTATTTTCGAAAAGATTTTCAGTTCTTACAAATAGTATCAGAATGGACCTAGCCCATAATCTATGTAGACTATGAGCCACTATAGCTTTATCTTTAGCTCAGCACATTGCCTAAATTTTTTTGCTGTAAGATTATCTAAAATAACATGATGTAAATTAACAAACCCAGAGCAAACACCAAGTGATCTCATAAGTTTGAGAGCAGGCATTTGAAGATTAGAAGGTTGTTGCCCATTTCAAACAAAAACCTTTAGCTTTGTAGCTATTTTAATATTAAAATTCTAAAAGTTGCTTTTGAGATAAATAACGAACGATATAACTATTATGGCAATGACATTTTCGGTAGGGTTTAGTTATAGTGGGATAATTTGTTATTTTGAACCTTGGATGTAAACTTGATAAACGAGAGAGTGCATTACAAAAGAAACTATTTTCTCCAAAAAAAAAAAGAAGAAAAACTTCATAATAGGGTTCAAAAAAGAAAGTGAATTAGGAGTTTGTATTATAATAACTAGAAGCTCACACATGTTATGCATGTGAAAGGTGGCACCATACTGGGGATCTACATGAGCAAATCTCTTATGCAAGGAGAAATAAATGGTCTTGTGAGAAAGTAACAAGGGGTCAGGAGTTTCTTTTCTTGGAAGATGTGGGCCACACTCCCTGGACTTTGCATCATATGTAGAAGATACATAGTACCTAAGCTAATGCGCATAATTTTTGCTTAACTGGAGTCAAAAATTAAGATAATTGGTAGCCTGCTAAACCTATAGGTTCATTTATAAGTGGAGAATATAAGACGTCTGGGTTCAAAAATTGATCTTGTTGCATAAGTGATTAATGATTGGTCTATATTTCAATTAAGAAAGAAGATAGTATCCATATTCAAAGCCAATGGCCACACTACATTTTCTTTTTCTCTCGAACTCCAAAAAAAAAAGAAAAATCCTCCACTATTGGTCAACCAAAAGTATAGAATGTTGTGTATTTGTTCATTATCATGTTTACACCCTACTACAAGTACTCTCATAATAGATAATTATCCCAACTGGCAATCCAATTCTTCTTCTTCAAAACAAGAGGAGAAGTTAAACTTCCTCAAAAATAATATGACTTACAAAAACTTTTAATAAAACTGGAACACAAGGTACATGCGCCAGCATCCATCCTTCATACACTAGGAATACTAGAGCAAGTGCACAATTGACATCCCTTTTGACTTATCTCAGTCAAAGCTTTCTTTTCGCAAAAAAATCATAGTCGAACTTTAAAACCAAAATTTCTAACTATAGTACATTTCTCTAAGTTATGAGAGGCGAGATTGAGATATAGAATTCAAAATCCTCTGTTAATTCAATCTATGTTCTGTAAATACCAAATCAACCAATACCACATCGATTGCAATATATAGAAGTCATGATGTTTTATGGAACCAAAGAATATTACAAATGAACAATCTTGATTATCAAGTTTGAAGCTTCAAATCTTTCTTTGTTTGCCGTATATCATTGGTATATTAGCAACTGTATGTCTCAAAATATTCTAACTTATCTCGTGTCATGGCTTGTGGCTAAACGTTATTGTAAGCACCAAATCTCTATTATCATGCATGTAAAAACCATTAAAATTTGACCTATCTATTATATATGTGAGCATGCGAGCATATGTTTAATCCCACATCGGCTATGCACTGGGTAGATTTTGGGTATTTATATAGGACCAAGAAATCTAATTAACACCTTCCAGTTAGTATTTTTGGATCAGGTTCTAAGTTATTACGAATGGTATCCGAGCGGATTCAGCCCATAGCCTATGCGAACTAGGAATACTACATCACTAGTCCATTGAGCTAGCTAGGAGCTGATCATAGTATTTATGATTGGATTTGTGGCACTTATGATATATTTGAATTGATTTGAATCTTTAGCTTGGCAAGGATACTAGGACTTAAACAAAGAAAGTATATGAGGACCATGCAAGCATGTGTCTGCTCTCACATCAACTATACACTAGATAGCTCTTGGATACTTATACAAGACCAAAAAAATCTAAATAACGTCTTCAAGCTAGCCATTTTGGATGAGATTTTAGGTTATTACAAAAAAATCCATCATCTAGGTTGACACATTACACAGCCGCACATTCCATAGAGCATCGCCCTAGGGAACATGCAAGACTTGATAATTCTGATATGACAACCCAAGTGATGGGTTTGGAGCATGACAATATATGTAGGCACCATTTGCTCGAATGGACGCCATCATTTGCTTCACCATCCCGACATGCATATAGATCAAGAGGGTCCTTCTGTTTACATCCGTAAACTCCTTACTTCCATTTGTGCTGCTTTCTCAATGATCCAATCAACAAAATTCTTCATGTCATCCAAACAATAATTTTACTCATATCTTGCCTAACTTAAACAAAAATATAATTAACACATGAAAGTTTAAGGTCAAGAAAAAAGTATTAGTACCAAAGCATGTCACCTTATGTCCAAATGCATGATAGTACTTGTCACCTTCTCCATGGCTGATTGATCTTTCTCTTCAATCTCCATGGGGCGTTTGATTTGGAGAAGCGGGCCGGGTCCCCTGTGGGCAAAAGATCTGTTTAGAATTTGGTCTTTCGGTCTTTCCTTGCTCATTAGCCAAGTAATAGTTTGACTGATTGCACTTCTCTCCATTCTTCTTGGACTCTTGGTATCCATCTTCTCTTAACAACTCTTATACGCCATTATAGCCTTCCCACTGGCACGCTCGCTTGGCCACTTTCGTGTATCATTGTTTTTGCTAAATCTATCAACTTCTTATGTCCGAAGAGAGCGAACAATGATCGGAGGATGGATCAATCAATCCACGTAGACATTTCAGTTCCATATCTTTAATCTGAAGTTATTTCTGTCACTCGTATGCCCCATGCTATGCCTATCTGAGCATGCACAACAAAAGATTCGAACTTGCTACGATATATATTGAACTTTGAGAGTCATGCACAATTCTATGACTATTATCCTACTAGTTGATCATCGAAAAATGACATATTTCAGAGTAATATATATTTGGTTGAATATCTATTTTTTTTTAAAAAATGTAAAATACTTGTTGTGTCCTTAACAAAGAAAAAAAATCTTATCCTACTCTATCTAAAAATTTAAGATTATTTTTGAAAAAAAATACTCTAATTTTCGATCCATGAAAAATAACTTTTCTATATCCCATATATTTTTTTTTTACATCAAATTTTTATATAAAAATTTTATTTTTATAAAAAAGTACTTATTTTTTTTTAAGTTCTCAATAAAACATAAACTATTCCTTCATTTATCCATTAGACTTTCTCTCTCTCTCTCTCTCTCTCTCTCTCTCTCTCTCTCTGAACCAAACGAGTCCTCAAAATCCTTGGCATCATCTAGCTTTGCTCTCAGCAGTGTTTTGATTGCAGGCCTAAATCGGAACTAATTATATCCTAAATCTAGTGTACCTGCTCAGGCCCATAATATTTGCCACGTAGCCAAAATGTCCAACTCAGCGAGGAGAAATTAGCGTGGAAAAAGGAAGCCTCTTGCAATCCGCTTGAAGACTCAACTCTCTCTTCCCTCATTCCTTCTCCCACTCCATGGAGGCCAAGCAGGGTCAGCCTAAGCCTTAGGCGACCGAGGCGGTCCCCTAAGGCCTCAGCCCAAAGGAAGGCCTCTGGGAGAGCTGCTCCAGCGTAGGCTCGTAGGCATCCAGGCTCCTGTATGGCCATGGCAGCATCCAGGTGGCAGACGTGGCCAACGGGGTTATGACTTACAGCCTACGCGACAAGACGTCCTAGCAGTCCCCCGTCCATGGTCCGTCTTCTTCAGGCTCCAGTGTAGCCCGTTTTCTCCATCCGACCATCTGTCGTAAACCAGTAATCCAGATAACTAGTAAACCGCCGTAGTCACCCGTCTTCCTCAGCTCTTCTTCTTTGGTTCTTGTCTTCTTGAGTTCTTCCTTCCTGAGTTCCTCCGTCCTCAGCAGTCGCCTAGTCGGTTGTCGGTCCTCCTTAGTTCTTTCGAGTTTCGTTAGCGTCCTTCGCCCGTTTGGCCGTTCGCCGTCCTCGATAACTCGATTCTTATAGTCTCACTTCGCCCGTTCGCCACTGGCCCACTCGTCGTCCTCTCCGTCGGGTCGGCACTCCGCACTCAGCCAAGAGAGTGATGAGGGATCAGGGCGGCGGCGTTGCCGGCGTGACGATGTCTCTTCTCCAGTTCTCCTTCTCCGCCCTCCGTCCTCTCCAGGTGAGCTTCCAACTTCAATTTTCTTTTTTTTTTGGTGACTTCAGTCTTCCGATTAGCGAATGGCGAATGACTTCCAAAGCCAACAAAGGGGCAACTGGGCAAGGGGCTGGGCCGTAGGGACTTCAGATTTCTTTTTATTTTTAGATTATGCTATTTGCTTGAAAACCTTGTTTATCTCTTAAAATTGCTGCTGTGTTTGCCTTCTAGTGGCTATGGTTATCATTTTACATTTTTAATCATTTTGTTCTTACTCTTACATCATTGTATGCATTCTTTGTTTTTCTTTTTGTG